>CAFUXE010000128.1:172973-198458 GCA_903364295.1 Serranus cabrilla | reverse complement strand
ACCAGAGTCTGAAAGTCAGGATCATCCAAGTCTCTCTCTTATGATTACCCCAACTTCTTGGAAGGAAAATGCCAAATTGGTGAAGTATTCTTTTAAAAGAAAGGCTATTAGAAAGACGTATCTGTCGTAATGCAGTGACAAAGCAGAAGCCTGTGACGGATGTTTGTTTCCCAGTGTGTACTGTTCCTCCCTTCCTTCCTCTAACTCTCGCCCTGGGCCTCACCCTCGGTGAAAACTTCCATAGTTGGCAACCGCCTCTTTCAACCCCCCCAGCCCGTAGCCTGCTCAGCTGTGCTGGGACACAAACCCCATTTCCCCTGGAGAGCAATAATGCTAGCATTAGGTTCTGCACGGAGTGGTGCCAGCCCAGGGGCCTGGCATGCAATCGTCCACTGCTGCAAACAGAAGCACACACACACTGAATCCGTTCCCAGCACTGCAGTACCAGATGGATGGCAAACAGGGATGCTCCCAGGTCCAAATCACCTCCTGCAGCTGGGTGATAGAGTCCCGCAGCGCAGAGAGGGAGCAGGCTGGGATTGGGACCTGATGCGTCTTTTTGTTGTTGTTGTAGAACTCCAATTAGCTGCCATGTAGGTCTTTGTCTCAGAATGTGCTCGTATTGCTGTGTTGATTTTGGGTGCATATTTTTTTCCGAGAGGATCTAGCTGCTTTTTATGCACCACCTGATAACAGGTAATGCATCGGTGGCTGCCTGCCTAATGACTTAGATAGGTGGAGGTGCTCGTATTGGCAGGCAGGCGTAGTGTTGTCATGGGGATAATGTGTGGGCCTCTCCTCCTCTGCTGGAGTGAACCAGTGAGCGGTGCTTGACTGCCCACCACCGCAAAAATGCTACCACACACATGCCTGCACACATGTAGAAGTACCAACATTGCAGTACCTGCAGAGTGGATGAATCAGTGAGCTCTCACATCTCAAAGAGGAGGAGGAGGAGGAGGAGGAGGGAGGAAGTGGAGAAGGGGTTGTCTAGATTGATCCAGTCACACAATGCAAGCCACAGTGAATCACAGTGTTACCTCGGGTTTTAATCAACACACTTAGGCTACAAATGACTCACTCGTGGAAAAGCACATCATTTGCATTTCTGGTTGTTTTCTATTTTAATGCTAATGTGTTCTCCAGTGCCCACCATCCTACTTGAACACACTTCATCACTCGGTCTTTCCTTTAATAGCATCTCTCTTTCTCTATCTGTCCATCTCTTGCTCAGTCAACCCCTCCACCCTCCCACCTATTGCTCCCCTGTCCCGCTGCTCCCCCACTCCTGCCTGCTGCCGTGCTCCCATGTCTCCCATTAGGAAAGGAAATGAGGCGAGGTAGCGATGCAAATATCTTGGACCCCTTGCTGCTCCCTGACTCATCACCCAGAGACAGAAACAAGGATGGAGTGAAGCGGAGAGGAAGGGAGGGAGAGGTGGTGGGGGACAGCGATTAGACGGAGAAACAGACGCACACAAAGCATACAGTTGATTGGAGCACAATAAAAAAAAACCCTGCAGAAAGCAGTTGCCGCTATGTGAAAGCACAGTTTATTATCATGCAGAAAGCTTTCTCCGGCAAAGTGGAACAACAAAGAGAGCATAAACCATTGAACACTGCATTATTTCTCGCTTTCACTCTCCATCCTTCTTTTTGTGTGGTGTGGCTGTCCTATCAGTCAGCCCGCAGTGCTATTTCAGCACTTCTGAGGGGTCATTCCTTTTCTCTGCCTCCTGCCTTGCCTATCTCCAGCGCACTTGATTGTTTTGTAGATTATATTGTAAAAGGCTCAGCAATGCGAGCTCGCCAGTTGAAAGCACAGTTTGCTATTCATTAATATCTCACTCTGTTGGATTGCTGTGTGCTTTCTTGCTCAGAGAGGGCCTAAAGAGAAATGCACTGAGATTATTGCCATTTTAAGGCTCTCTGTGTGTGTGTGAAGTTTCTTTGCAATCCCTGTATTCAAGACAGACAGAATGGAAGGGCGGAGAAACTGTGTAATGAATTAGGCAAAAGAGTTTCAGACATAAAAATGTATTTAATGTCACAATTGCTACAAAGCTGCCAGCCTACACATTCTCAGCAAAGTGCCTGTCAGCCTCGGCTGCACCAGCCGTCTGTAGGTGGGACACCATTCAGCACATTCATTGTGTGATTATCAGAGGCTGCTGCTGCTCCAGTGTTCAGTCAGGATGTGGAAACTTTAATGTTCTTCTTGTGGGATGTTAGCAGCCACCTCCCTTATCGGCAGGATTAGGGAAATGAGTCGTATTCTCATCCAGAATCGTAATGTAAAGACAACGAACAGGTTCCAGTTGCCCCACATATACGTCTGAATGTTGTCTATAGTGTGGCGGCTACATCTTCATTCTCTGTTTGATCTCAGGGATTTGCCTGCATGCAAAGACAACAGAAAAAAACATTTTTAACCAATTAAAATCTGGGCAGGCAGCACGAGCAGAGAGACAGTCGGACGGTTGTAAACAAATCCTCCAAGTAGTTTTACTGCCTTTTTGTCACCGCACATCTATTTTTGTTGTGTCTTTTGTGGTCATTTTGTGTCACTTTTTGTGTTGTTTTGTCTTTTTATTTTTATGTCTTTGGTTGTTTTGTCCCTTTTTGTAGTTGTTTTTGCATCTTTATGTTGTTATGTTGTTGTTATGTTTTTCTTTGTGTGTGCCCAATTTCATAGTTTTTGTGATTCCTCTGAAGCTTTGGGCCCATTGAGTAATCTGTTCTTTTTTCATATTGTGCACATATATAGGATTTAAAGCAATGGGCCATTGGGTCTGATCACCTACATTTTCAGTAATTTAATTAAAATGATGTGTTGCAATTTCACCTAAAACCGCACGTCAACATCTACAGGACGTAGAGTACAGGGATGCTGCTTTGTTCACATTCTCTTATTTTTATGCACATTTTGAAGTTTTGCTTTAAGATAACGAAAACTGCACAATTTGGTTAAACTTCCTTACTTTATTTGTCTTCGTCTCTGTTACTTCCTGATGTGAAAGAACAATTAAAACTTGCCAAATTCAACCAAATGCTTGAATGTCTATTAGTCTATTTTCTGTTGGCTTGGATGGCGACTTGTTTAGTTTCTGGTTTGCAGCTTCTTTTACTCCGTGAATTGGAGGATTGCAGATTGAGTCCTTAGGCTTCTGAAACTTCATCTCAGTTTTCGGGAGTTCCAGTCTGGACCAAAGTGGTGCACCCAGTTATTAACCAATAGACAGACTTTGGTTAGCCTCTAGTGTAACTAAAAATAAGAAGAAATAGAATCTTCCTTTTAGTTTTGTCAGTAAAAAGACAAGGCGCCGCCATGTGAAGACATTTGCCCCAGCTGGGTGGCTGGCCCACAAAGCTCGCCCGTGTTTCCAGCATGACAGTTTTGCTCTAATGGCGTGGGGCGCCCAATGATTTGAAGACGGCGCAGTGGAATCCTAATGAGCGTAATGATTATCTCTGTGACCAGCTGAGCCATTTACCCGGCTGGACTCTGCGGTGGATCTCCTGCTCCGTTCACGCCGGTTGACAAGCGATTCATGAACAGAGAGGGGAACATTTTTCTTCGTCCTTAAAGGGAAAATATGTATCATCCAGATGAAGCGTCTTCTCTCTGCTGTGCCTCCTGTGAACCTGTGTGTGTGTGTCTGTGTGTGTGTGTGTGCCTCTGCCCTTGCTGTGCAGACTGCACTTTATCTCAAGTGTCAGCTCAAGCCATGTTGCAAACCAACTCATACATTTCCTGTGAATTCTCCCTCACTCCGTGTGGCTCTCTCTCTCTTTAGCACTTCTAATATTAGTCGGCTCTAATTGCTGTGTTGAGTGCTAACTGAAAAGCTAATTAGGCCAGTGATTTCTGGTTAAAGAGGAGGAGCGACGTGAAGGGTTTCTATTCCAGGTCCCCACCCAGACCCTGACGGTGCCGTCTCTGACCTCCGCTTTAAATATCTCAGGAAAAGACGTTTTCTCAACAGTTTGTCGGATCAGTGGATCTATTTTTGCACCCGCACGTATAAATGTTGCCAGATTGTGTCCGCTGAAATGGCACTTCAGCAATTTGGTTATAATTTACAAAGGAAATGGTTGCTAAATCCAGAGAGATTTGTGGAGGATAATGTTCCACCACAATGTATACTGTAAAAACAGTCTAATTTAAACTTCTCTATGAAGTTTTCTTTTTACTCCCTTCATTTCAAACACATGCCTGGAGTTTGCAAGACAGACTGGTTTCCCTCATAAACGTCAATATTGGGCGATTGTACAGGCAGCAAAATGTGACTCATATTTACGTTTTTGACCGTACTGTACTTTAAATGGAGGCTTTCACTCAGGAGAACGTGGTCTGTATCCTGTGTGAAAACAAAAGTGAGCAACTATTTTACGTAACTTCCTCAGGTGTTTTGTGAATCAGGTTTTTTTTTTTTACGTATCTTATGTTTTAACGTAACTTCCAGTAGTCACGTCAGCCTCGTAACTACTCCACTTCCAGCATTTCTGTTCATTTATTTACTGTTTAAACTGTCTTTTATAACACCTAACCAGAAGGTTATTTGCCTTTATATTAAATCAGTGGTTTTGTAGTATAAACTCACAGAAACTGCAGCCTTTTTTACAACCCCAAACCGTACGTGTATGTATAATGACTCTGCTTTACCCCGAGCTGCTTTTGACAAAGGCTCCTCTGTGGGTTATTGGTGGTTTTGACACTGTGGTTTAAGTTGGAGATCTTGTTGATAGTGTAATGTCATGGAGTTGCATGAGGACTAAGACCTGCATAAGACATTGTGTGACACTTTTATTCACTTAAAAGCCTGGCAGTGAACATGCACTACAGGATTTTCACACCAACCTTCAGCCTTTTGTGAAGGAATCGTGTTAAAACCCTTTCTGCCTCAAGGTTTTACACTTTCTTTTTTCTCCCGCTGTGATCGTTCCCCCCCATGTTTCCTCTGTCTATTCGAGTGCGGACAGCGTGAACAAATTAAGACCTAGCTTATTAAACAAGTGAGCCTTTAAATTACAACAGACTGGCCTTGCATGCATGGGTGACCGTCAGAGCCCTCTCCCCTCCACCTCCAGCGAAAAACAAACACAACAGGGAGGGGCCGTGCTGCACTGTCCCTCGGTTTATGTCCGTTCTCGGAGAGTGGCCTGATTTAACACCACTGTGTTTTAGGGTGCTGTAAGGGTGATTTAACATGATGTCGATGCACTGAGCAGCGTTTGCGTGCATCCTGTATTTTTGTCTGTTTCATTAGGCAGAGGGTAATGAAGGCGAATGCTGATGCTATTTAAAAAGTCTTTCTTCACGCAGGGGAAAGTAGTTTTTGTTTGGCTTGATTGGGTTTGAATCTTGACAAATGTTGAAGTTTTTTCTTTGCTAAGTTGCTGATTGCTGTTGATGTTCTGTGCTTATTGTTTCTTGGTCTGTGTTTGGAGAGAAGATTCCTGATTAAAGTCGCTTTATCTTGAACCCAGAGGATGTAGCTGCAGAGTTTTGTTTGTTACTGTTACTGTAGTTGGAGCTGTGTTAGAGTCTATATTTTGTTTCCTCTATATATTCACATCCATGTGCATATTTAAACCTGTCCTGCTGTTTGTGTGTGTGTGTATGAAAGTGTGAATATGGTAATACGCCGTTAAGGCACAGCGGTATTAAACACCTTTATTGTTTTATAATAAAGAAAAGCAGTCCTAAGGTGAGCTATTTATGGCGCGTTTGAAGAAACACCAATTAAGTTGCAGTAAAAGTAATTTACAGCCTGATTTGAAGACTTTTAACACATAAAGAGAACTGTGAAATATCATGTTCGCTAGAATAAGTCGGATCAATCGGTCTTTAAGGTTGGGAACAGCACTCAGATGTCATTTACCACTTCAAATATTTTCAATTTCCACAGGGGAAAGTAGTTTTTGTTTTGCTTGATTGGGTTTAAATCTCCACAGATTTAAGAAGTTGTTGATGTTCCGCACTTATTGTGTCTGGAAAGAAGATGTCTGATTAAAACCGTTTTATCTTGTCCAGGGTTTACCCCCCTCTCCACCAATATCAGCTCAGACTGGCTTCAGATTTTGAAGGCTTTTATCAAGATTTTTTTCTGCATTTTCAGAAAAATAAACCTTTACTTGCTTAAAACACTCGGCACTATTGCATTTGATTCAACCCCTCCAAATACACACATGGCTAGAATATATTACTAGAATAATACGTGTGTAATTGAATTAATTCAGAAGAGTGCAACTGCATCAATACCAACAAAAGTATAAAACTTAGAAAGCTTTGGACGTGTCAGAGATGAGTGAAAAGAGTGTGTGTGACCCATTAAACACACACACACTCCATGTATTCTTCCATTAGCTGGTGAATAAAACTCTCAGCAAAATGTACTTCCAGCAACATCACGATTTCTCGCTCCATATCTTCACATATGATTTATTGCTGATAAGTCCTTCCACTGTCTCTGTTCAATCAGTTTGAATCTGTAGCTGCTCTCCCAAAACACATGCAGTTTTTATCTCTAACTGCAGTCTTTATGCTGACTGCTACGGCTTTTACACAACTCACCTGGGAAAAATTTCAAGATTTGTTCAAGTGTTCCAGCTCCCTTGAGATGGATAACAACTTTAGGTGCTGTAGGTGGGTTTTAGAGCACTTTCTTTTGTCAGTTAGAGCGTGGGCTGATTCGGTGGAGTGTTTCTGCCTAATTTGAAAAGGAGCAGGGGGCTCAGGAGGAGAATTAGTGTGGGAGGAGAAGAACGAGCTCTCAGGTCTGCGCTGAGCTCTCAGGGGTTGGGACCAGCAGTGTGAGGATGTGTGGGCTCAGTGGCCTCTGTTGACACGTGTGTTCGGCCCACCTTAAAGGACCGGGACACCTGCTATCGACACATAAAAAAAGTCTATCTTTGAAAGTAATTGAGCCAATTATGCACTACAGTTAAGTACTGTAGTTGCTGTTATTGTGCAGTTAAAGGTTAAAATAAAAAAAAAAGAAGAACCAGACAGATAAAGGCTTTTTGAGACAGATGCCGACACTGATTTTGGGAAATTTATTGATAAACCATAAGGTGGCTGATGTAGTAATTTTTTTTATCTGAAATATCTAAATCTAATCACATGTTCCTTGCCCCAATACACACAAAATTTCATCTAAATCCGTGCAGAACTTTTTGAGTTATTTTGTACACAGTCACACCGGTGAAAACATGACCTCCTTGGTGGAGGAAAAAATATCATATACATTATACGAACAATATATTAAGAATGATAAATAATCAAATACAGAGTAAATAGAGACAAAGTAAATGGCTAAATAAACATCATTACTGTTCAGTGTCAGTAAAATTGCTGACTATTTGAAAAAAAACACTTTCTAAATCCCGTCAAGCAACATTTGCTGTATTATTTATTGTGTAAGAAAAGTTTTTAAAAGGGGACACATGGGACAGCATATATACTGACACCAACATGCCTTTAATATAATATCAGCCGATAATATCAGTCAACTGATCTGTTGGGTTCTAGTTAAAAGTTAATTAAAAGATGTCTATATAATGGTTGTTTGCAGTCATATATACAGAATAAGAGACTGTTAAAAAATACAAAAGAATGTACAGTACAAACACATTTTAGCCGACCTCAAGGTCAGATGGAGCCGTATTATATCTGGAAATAAAATGCTATATATTCTTTGAACACACTGCTGCCTTCACCATCAGTCTGCCCGCTTTAACTTTACAACCCTGTGACCTTTCACCCTTCGAATTAGAGCGCCTCATTTGGATGTGACATCACTTTTATTTGTTTACTTAAGGACAAGAAATGTCAAACTCCGCCCAGCCGTCACACTTCACGTCTCTCTCTCAGCCTCTCCTGCACGAGGCCGTCCGTCAGTCACGTCAGCCCTGCAGCCTGCCGAGTGTGTGACGCAGCGCGCCGCTCTCATCGCTGTTAAGGACGAGAAATTTAATGTGAGTGAGCTCTGAATGTGCCAGCAAACTGTCCACGACATAAGGTTGTGTGTCTGACAAGTGAGTGACTCAGATATTTTATCAGTGGCAGAGACGTTGTCAGACTTAGTTCTAAAAAAAAAAGAAGCTTTTTTGATTTTAGGAAGGAGGAATCGGTTGGATTATGTAATATTTGATAAGGTTTCTGGCTGATCGTAGATAACCTGTTTAACTAAATTAAATCTGCGACATTTGCAAATTAATCTGCCATATTGTGTTTTGGGGTAAATACATTCAACTGAGCTGAGTTGCACACGATTTCCACCTCTAATGTTCACATTTTTAATGCTCAAATGCAGCTTATTGATAATATTTACCTATACTTTATATACAGAGTCCACATGCCACAAACAACATGTGGTTCTCATTCACAGGGAGGTTTCTAACAACTGACAGAACGGTATTTTAAACTAGTCGATCAGTCTAAAAAGAAATTCAGAAAGCAGTGAAAATTTAATTTAAATTAAACTTTATGGCGGAACATTGTCCAACAAAATATTGTGTGTATTAGAAGAGCCAAAAATATTTAAAAAAGCCATCTGCTGGGCTCTAAACACCCACTGTAACGTTTGACTTTTGTGGATATAGAAGTTATTTCCCGCAGCCCTTCAGACACATTCATGTCTACATGCTTTTGTCTGTCCAGCTTGTCATGTTGTTACAGCTAGTGCCACTCCAGATTCCTTCCATTATACAGGCAATTGCCTTTTTGACCTTTTTTTATTGTTGCCATCTCCCATTATGTGAGAGCACCATTAGCTGGCTGGGGGTCAGGCAGCCCCAGCTGAAGCCCTCGGCCTCCACGCTGCAGATGAGAAGTCAGCAGAACCCATCGAGGCTGTGACCAATTTCCCAGAAAGTCTTGTATGAAAGATAATCACTGCCTGTAGAATGCATGTGTGTTTAGCCTAAACATATATATATATATATAGGGACCATGCATATAATGAAAAGGGCGAAACAGCCTCCTAAAATAAGTTTTTCCAGAATGTCTGCAGGCTCACAGAGTCTCATGTTAAACTTTGATTTCATTCTCAGCCTGTAATAACTATGAAAGTGATTGGAGTGACGTACTCTTTACTTAATCCCTCGTGTCTGCGTGTGTGTCTGTGCGTGTGTAAACTAAAACCAGAATAATCCAGCAGAAAATGCTTAGCTGGGGGGCTGCGGTTTGACAGCGTGGAGGAGTCGAGCATCCATGAGGCGCAGATGTTGTTGGGAATGTAGGTGGGACGCAGAAAAGTGTCTTAAAAAAGGCTTTCATCTCCTACAGTGGTTTGATTTAGTCCGCTGGCGTGTCAAATGACATATGTACAGTCTGATGACAATGGACCCCAGGAAGAGTAGCTGTTGCCAAGGCAACAACGAATGGGTGTCCCAGATGAACAATAAACAAAAGAAAATCCCTGTGATAAAAAGTGACTCTCTGGGATGAGATGCAGACGTTGTTCGGATTAAAATCGTGAGTAAACGTCTATTATCGCAGCCAAGATGATGACATAAGCTAATCCACCGATTTACACTCGTGTGTGTCACTGTTTGTCTCGGCCCAGTCAGTACAGCAGGTGCCCTCCCCATTGACTGGCATGTTAATCAGGTGGGATTAGGCCTAAATTGAGTACAAATGTGATGGAAAATGGTTTGAATTACATGCTAAGCCCCCACTGGCCTGTAATCCACCGCCCTTCGCTTCGGAGGAGTCAGCCACAGGGTGAAGAGCGAGTGTGTTTTGGTGCCACGTGCCAGCGTGCGAGCACGCCCTCGCCACACATGAGCCTAATCCTAATCGCATCCACTGTCATGAAGTTTTTTTGCCCTGGGAGTGACTTCATCTGCTTATTTGGGCGCCCCTGAACAGACACATTACTTAACAAGAACAGAAATGTAGCTGATGTGTGGAGGGATGGAGGGAGGGAGCAGCGAAGGAGAAGATAGACGGGGAGGGTCCGACGGGCTCCAGGCAGCCCCTTGGTGTTTTTTGAGCGACATGTAATCAACGTGTTTGTCCCCTCTGAGCCACAGTCGGCCTGGATGAAGATCTTGCCAGCAAAGCAATAGATCAGTATCTCAAGGACAGTTTACCCCGCGCCCATCACACATTAAACTGGCTTTGGGACAGTTGTTTTGACCCTTTTCCTGTCACTCAGATCGCTTAACCCTCTCTTAACACGGCAAGGTTTAGAAGTCCTTCTGACCTTCCCTCCCGTGTTGCTTATTGCCTCTCTGCCAGGTGGTGCAGGTTACATTATCATCATGATAAACAGATGGTATGTAATCTGCACATAGGACGATAATCCCTTCAGTGGATGAGGGGAAGGTGAAATGTTTCAAGAACAACCTAAACAACAGAATATCAATACCACCCATAACGACACATATAAGCATTTAGCAGCTGGCGGAGAGGAGCAGGGCGTTCTAAAAATAGCACACATGTCATGATACATACACGTATGGTTCGTGGTTGTAAAAAAAGCTGCAGTTTTGGTGAATTTATGCTCCAAAACCGCTGAGGTTTAGGGTAAAAAACTGCCTGGTTAGACGTTATAAAAGACAGTTTAAAAGTAAATAAATGTAAATGCAGGAAGTGAGGTAGTTACGAGGGTGACGTGACTACCGTAAGATACGTAAAAAACCTGATTCACGAAACACAAGCCACTGAAGTTACGTAAAAGAAGTGATTAATGTAAGTTATGTAAAAAAACACAAGTTACCTAAAAATCGTTTTGTTTTTTCTGAGTGAAGTCCACCGTTTGTCCATTTTGCTGCCTGTACAAACACCCTGTATTGATATTGTTGAGGGAGACCAGTCAGGCCTGGAACATGTGAATAAGGAAAGTAAAATAACGTTTCCATCATCCATCAGCTTTGTGTCGTAGAGACCTTTAAGTCGAGTACAATCACAGTCTTCTGCCGTCAGACGCTGCTTCATGTGAGCGGCTGACATTCAAGTCCTGCATTGGAACTCAGCGGATTTTATCTTTAGCAGCGTCCGTTGTCGTTCTGGGGAATCTCAAACTATTATAAAATGTTAATAGTACTGCTGCCAACACAGTCATTGGAGCAGCACACAGTGACAAATAAGGGGCAGTAGTTTGATGATGGCTGCTAAAAACAAACTAAACCGAAGATGGGAATGGGTGAAGTGGACGAGGCAGTTACACTGTTACAACTTCCTGCCATCTAAACTCTAAGCTGCCATGCCAATAAGAACATCACATCTAAAAAACAGCCAATGATTGGTCCACAGATTAAACCCAAGGGATCATGGGTATCTATAATGACAGATACCTCACACACTATTTACAAAGAAATAGACACAAAATTAGAGGCTGGTGTAGTTTTGTGATTTGGGTGAACTGTGCCTTTAATTAGAATCTGTGTAACTACTCGTATACAGATATAAAGCAGAGAGTGGCTGAAGAGGAGTTATGTCCCAATGACTTTCCTCGGATAAATAAAAGTCGAAATGATTTATTTTCACAAGCCAAGATAGCGATCTCACTGCAGTGTTTCCAGAATGTTTCTGTAGTCCACCGTCCCCGTTCAGGGGCCGTTTTCTTGGCCTCATGCAGCTTTCTCCAGACAACTTCACCCTCGACACCGAGCTTCCTTTTGTACTGAGATATAGTTGTGTCCCCTAGCAATGCATGGAGAAAAAGCATTGTTTTCACGCTCATTTCAAAAGTCAGAAAAGTAAAATTGCAGCATCTCCAAATCTCTGGTCTGTACTTAAACGTACAACAGCGAGCGATGGAAACACGTTGTACCCAGCATGCCGTTTGACACTGTTACAGCTAATGGGGTCCCCTCTCAATACACTACTCAGTATGGACACAGTGTGCACGGCTAATAAATATGTCCCATACATCTCAAGAGGTCGCACTCGATACTGCACTTCCTCTGCAATACACACGCTGAGTGTGAAGTCGGTCGATTGTGGAGAAAATTGACAGACGGACACCTTCCATTTTTAGTTTGAAATTAGTGTGCATCTGTGTGTGTGTGTGTGTGTGTGTGTGTGGAGACACTCAGCCGAGAGATGCATCAAGGCAGATATGAGCACAAAGGAACCTGAACACACACACTCATACAGATGCCTCATGAATAGATAGTAGGGTCATTTGGAATAAGTGTTGTCCAATGCGACAAGCAGAGTGACTGTCCTCTGTGGAGGAGAGGGGTAATTCTCTTTCACGCCTCATTAGTCCTCCTCATCTGCCTGCGTGTGTGTGTGTGTGTGTGTGAGTGTGTGTTCAGCATCTGCCGCAGCCAATCAGAGCTGCTCATCACTCCTGGACCACTCCAACCCCACAATGGCATCTCGTTTCTGTCTCTTGTGTCGAGACCAGCCCTTCATTTCTTCATTTTTCTCTCCCTCCTTTTAAGTCTCGACAATCAGAGTCACTCTTGTTTCTGGCTGACGGTCCGTTCCATGTTGGAAAAGTGATTTAATTTCTCTCCTCTCGTTCCCGCAACCCTCGGCTGCTGGTGTCATTTGTTGTGCAAAACAGGTGGTAATGGCCGCCATTCTCCTACCCCGAATAGTAACTGAATGAGTTCATGATAATGGTGTAATTGGTAATAGAATTAGTGTGTGCTCGCTGACACTTTTTGTGAGTCAGGTAGTTATGGCGAACATGTTGAAATCTTTAAATTGGCTGTAGAGGTGCAGAGTGTACCTGTTTCACTGCTGTCCAATGTATCATCATTTTTGTTATAACTCTGACAGCTATCAAAAACATTTCTGAGCTAGTTTTGTACAGGAGGTAACCGCCCAGTCTGAGCAGTGAAGCAAACCAGGAAGTGTCTGCAATCTTTCAAAAATCCAGTAGGGGTCGCCAACGTCTGAAATCAAAATGAGACGACTTCTCACTTAATTTATTATCTTGTGGCGACATTATGAGCTCAATCACTAGTTTCAAGTCTTCTTCAATACAATATGATATTAATTGTGTAAATAATGGTCACATTTAGAGGAAAATAGATTACGATAATTGACATGTCACTATCACATCGAGCTGTCAATCAGAATAGAAGCAAAACTATGTGAATCCACGGCTCTGTGTACATCGAAGTAGTCGTGAACTTGTTTGCAGTGTTTTGTCGTTTTGACCCTTTAGTGTTTTTTCAGTTTGTGGAAGTTTATTTCTGAAAATGTCTTCAGAATGTTCAGGGTTCAGTTGTACTGAAAGATCCTCCAAGGAGTTGATAAATTTTCCTGTAAGTAACGTAAAATTTGTTTTAGCGATAGCATTTTATTTTAGATATTTTTGTGTCTCATGAAATATTTGTTTTCTTTCATGAAATATATTTTCTTTTTGTGAAAAGTTTTAGCGTTTCATGAAATATTTGGACGTTGTGAAAAATGTTTTTGCAATTGACCTTCAGGGCCGCCGTCTTCGCATCTCCCCAGTCCGAATACGGACTCTCCCTGTTTTAAAAAAACAGAAATGATGGCGGACGTAAAGCAAGATGGTGACGGCTGTAACGTTAAATTTGATGCTTTAAACGGGCAGCTCACAAACCAATGGGTGACGTCACCGTGACGACGCCCATTATTTACATACAGTCTGTGATTGTGTATCAACAGTCAGACTCTTTAACCTTTCCGTATCTTCTCTCTGTGATCTATTCACTGAGTAACTACTGATGAATATGATTAGTCGTATTTTTCTGATTAAAGTTGCTAATAAATACAGTGAGGATAGTGAGTCAGTCCAGGCAAACTAGTCACAAACAGTGTGTTTATAATATTTAATGAGTGTTTGGAAAAATAATGAGCATATGGATGGAAATCACTTGAGTGATTTCTATTGAAGGGGCAATTTTGGAAGATTCCCGTGATATAGATTCCTTCAGGTGAGCTCAGGTAGGTCTCATGTGTGCAACATAAGAATTAAGAACAAGGAATTTCTAAAGACAACCAGTGTTGAATTCATCAGTTAAGCAATTAATCAAATCAGATTTCAATCAGAAGTTAAAAATGTGTCGTCATTCAAGCTGATTTAGTTCAAAAGAAGCACATCAGTAGGACAATAAAGCCCGAAGCAAACAGGATGTCAACCAATAGTCTAAATTTAAATACTTATTCAGTTTGTTAAAAGAAAACAGACATTTATGAAAATGTATATTTAATTTGGTAAATAAAAGCAGCACTAGATGTTTCGGCTTCACTTATATCTATATACAGTTTGTGGTTTTCCCTCCTTTGAACATAATGCGCAAAAGTTTAAATCTAAATAGTTAAAACCGATATGTGTTTATTTAGAAGAAATATTCAATGTCGTTTTTATCCAGTTTTGGCAGCTCTAATATGTGCCAGAATCGTACAAACTGTAAAACCCCCATTCTTCTCCTGTTCTCAGATTGAAATAAATTGTGTTTCAGCCAGTGAGACGTCACTGGCAGGAATCTGTTCTTTTGTGAAGCACGTTTCACCACATTTCCATGTTGTCGCCGTGCCCGCCGCGGATAAAAAGAATCCACCCCTGGCGTTGGACGGCCTGAGGCTGTCAGCACAAACATCTCTGCTGATGAAGTTGGTGGAGAAGCTCATTAAAAAGGAGACTGTATGTGCAGCAGGCGGACGGAGAAATATTTGGGATCCCTTTTTGATTTGGACCAGCAGAGGTGTGGAGGATGTTGTCACACTGTACAAACATCTGGAGGCCGAAAGACTCTTGTGACTTTTCATCGGCTTTCAAAACTCGGCGCCCACACGCGATAAGAAGCCGTCATATTCCTCTTGAGACGGCAATCTTGTGGGATGGATGATATAGACTTTATGACTAACTAATCCCACTAAGTAAGAAATGCTGTTAAAACAGCTCCGGGTTTCCTTTGAGCTTGTTCTGATTCTTTGCTGTCTTAGCTCTGGCTCGTCGATGTCTGATACTAAATAAAAGGCAAACATATAGAGCATCAGTCTGGTTGGTAATCCTTTGCCAGGTGGCCTGCAGGGTTTAAGCTCCAGGGTTTGCTGTTGTCCCAGGGAGCGAGATTGAACTCTGGCAGCGAGGCTCCACTCTCTTATCTCTGTGTCTGCCAGATTTTTTTATTTTTTTTTTTACTGTCCGTCTGCTTCTCCGTGTGACCATCAGGGCATCAAACGTGTGCAGTCAGAGTTGGATCAAACAAATCGAGTTCCTTTCCAGCAAAACCTGAAAAAAAAATCGATCAAAACAAACCGGACAGCAGGAGTGACTGTCTCCCAGTACGGGGCCAGGAGTTAATCAGAGTTTAGCTGGTGGCTGCTGCTGATTTTTAGGTTGCACTGGTTGTTTGATCCAAGCCAAGGCCAGCTTTCAGCGTGACCGTCCAGCCGTATATCACACAGCAACTAAGTATAGTGCTGCTGTGACACCCAGCAACATTCCCACTTGTCACCAGTATATCCACTGATCCATCACACTATTCTAAGAGCGTATCCTGTTTAATGGGCAGAGTGGAACAACAACAGCAGCCCATCATTGTGTCACACAGACCAACTGATGTGTTAAACTTCTGATGGTCCGCCAGGTTGGAAAGGTTACTTTGGACTTAGTTACAAATGATTGTTTCGGTCTCATTGGGTTGTAATTTATCCATCAATTACGAAAACCTTGTTGTTCTGATAGTCTATTGGGACATTTTTGTGATATTTCTACCTCTGAAATGCAATCATGCTGCATATGAAACAATACATCCAACATGTTTGTTATAACTGCATGTGAAAAGGCAGCTACCACAGTTTGATTATGCAGCAAACTGCCCCAGAAGTTCCACTCATGAATTTAAATATTTAGCTGTTTGGGCCTGTTGTCTCCACTACACGGTGTGCAGTAAGTCCTGCCGTGTGTATTCTTGCCCTCGCTGTAAACTATCAACAAATCCTGGGCTTTTCTCCGCTACAGCGGGTTGATCCTTTGCTTGTAAATAGCTGTTAGTAAGTGTATTCCTCTGCAGCGGTTCACGGTGTGATCGATGAGCACCAGTTGGCTCTGTCACTGCACCGCTAAGACAGTGATGAAGGGGGCCGTTGATCCTCGCTGTTATCCCAAAAATACATTAGGAAACAGATACATAACCAGCAGTGAATTGTCTGTACACTCACACAGAGCATGCAAATTCTGTTTAGTGCCAAGTGCTGAATAATTGATATGGTGATAAAACTACTTTCCTACTGGAGTCATTTCGGCAGTTACGGCTGTTGTGGAGGCAACAGCAGAGTGTTTTGTTATTAATAGCCCAGTAATTGTGAGTGGCAACCTGATTGATTCACTTCACTTCCTGCGAGAGCAATTGACGACGCACAGACATTATAACACATCGTACACAATCATGCAAATGTGTTGCTCCCTCGCACACGCTCGTTTCATACACACACTCTTTCTCACACAGTGTTAAAAGTGTCTGCTACATAATTAGCCTAGTTTAACAGTGTTAATGTGTTCCTCGGGGTCTTTTACATGCTGATAGGAAAAAAAAAAGGGAAAGATGTGCCAGCGATTGCGAAGAGGGAGGGGTGGAGGGTGTGTGTGTGCTGGTGCGTGTAGGTGTGTGTTGTTATGTAGAGATACAGCTGGTACTTTTCGCACTACATCATTTCATTACACGCAGACATGCTGCAGAGTTTTTCCTCATGAGCCCACTCTGACCCCAGACTTAGCAGGTCCCTTGACCTTCTCACAGCCGACAGAAAATTGGCATCATGTTCAAAGGCACAAACGGGGCCCGTAAGGTGAGCGAGCGCCGCGCCGAGTGAAGAGTAAGATGTGATGTTTGGCTGTCCAGAGACGGATCTGGTCACAGTGCAAGGAGGAATGTTAAGGGGCAACTTAATTGGCCTGCAGAGGTCAAAGGTCAGGCTAGTTTGTCTTTAACGCCCCCAGAAAGACTTCAGCGAAGCTTGTGGTGTGTTTATTATGTGTGCATGGAAGTCTGAGTTCCTTTAATCGCTCTTTATCAATCATGACACAGCCGCAGTGTCCACCGGACGCTAACAGATCGCCTGGGGTCCAGATACCACACAGACGTTACTGGGAGCTGATTTATGAGCGGGAATGTGTGAATGAGTCTATTCATTTGTCTGTTCTGCTATGCCTGCTCACTTTAGCTCCGACTGTGTTTATGGCCCTTTTTTTGGAAAGCATCCAAACACAGAACGAGCTCGTAGTCTTTTCTGTCTGAGGGTTAACAAAGCAGATCAAAGTTTTGGCACGGACGGGACGCAGATTATAGGAGCGCGCCCGGTGCCACTCGCCCTCCACCCTCCACCCTCACTCCCACTGCTCCTCATCTGCGTTGGGAGTCTCGTCAGGGGCAGCCAAGTGCAGCTCTGATTGGCACTTTATGAGCAAAGGCTCAATCACTTGCTCCAATACGACCTTAGACCTGATTATAATCTCGGCCATACATATGCAGCAGAGACACCCGAAGCATATGGGGACAAAACAAATTGAAAGGGTGTCTGGTCATTTAAATCCTTGCATAAAATGGTTAGATTTCCACTTAATGGATCCGCTGGGTTGTTGTTCTCTAAAATGGAAATTATAATATAAATTGAGTGTTTCTTTGCTCAAAACAAAGGGCTTGAATCTGCCTCAGCTCGCACGGTTGAACTCTAACGTGCCGCCATTCTTCGGACTTGTTGATGAGCTGGTATGGATTAGGTTTACCTTGAATAGATTAAAGTAGATTATTGGATTAGATGAAACAAACTGAAGACATGTTAAAGCCAACGAGGTGTACAGACGTACATTATCATGGTAATGTGTAACTGCAGAGATGTTGTTTGTCTTTGTTGTAGCTGGTGACGTACAGTGGTGTGTGTGTGTGTGTGGGAACTCTACGGCAATGTCCGGTGTTAATGTGTTTATAGGTCGAGCTGAAATGAACTCAGCAGGAACTGAGTGCGTCACTGCCTTTTATTCACCACGTCGGCCTTTTTACATCATTGTTCTCCTTCACCTGATTTCCTCTCCCCTGGTTACACTGCAAAAAGGCAATTCAGGAAACTCATAATATCTTATTTGAACACGATTAAATCTGATTTAAGGTTAATAATCCTTTCAAGCACTATTTGTATTTCATTATTAAAGGTCTGTCAAGGTGAAGGCATGCCCGACAGTAATAACACGGCATGATTTTCTTTTGTTCAACTTGTTAAAGGCGTAATCTTTCCTGTAAAAACTAGATGTATAAGTATAGGATTATTATATATAACGGCAAATGGCTGCATTTAAAGTCTAGACCAAGACTTATTTTATTTAATGGTCATTGTTTTGGCTCTGTGGCCTGTAGATCTGCTCTCTTCAACACAGTTTTTGGCAGCAGATAGCAGCTGTTTTCAGGGAAAAGCTCCAGTAACACACTGTACACCAGCAAGTCAGCAACGAGCTGTACAACTTAGTGAAGCATTAAGCAGCTGAGGAGGCAGAATTTCTTCCAACAGTTGGAACAAAACGGAGCAAAAAGCGGTGGTGGAGCCAACTCTAACACTGAGACTGTTCTCTCCTCAAAAACGACATTATAGGACGTTTGTACAGGCAGCAAAGTACGACTCATATTTACGTTTTAGACTGTCCTCCCCTCCGATGTCACGCTCAAACAAATATCGGACTTTCACCCAAGAGAACAGGGTTTGTGTCCGATGTAAAACAAAAGTAAATGACTGTTTATGAAACTTGTGTGGCTCACAGTTTGTGAATCACGTTAAAACGTGATGGTTGTAGAAAAGAGGCAAGAAGTGTCTGAGGTTAATACAACACGTCAAATCCATTCATAAAGATGGTTTGTGTTCATTTTACCAAAAAGTCTGGATAAAATCACTTATTTGAAGTAATAAAACAGGGCTGTAATGTCATGATTGACAGCTATGATTGACAGCTGTAACTCGTGATCAGTCTGAAGGTGTACAGGTGGGACCTCGATACTTTGGCTCCATGAGACGATTATTTCTGCTCAGACTCTGGCTCCAAATGATGCCACCTGCACAACATGGCAGAGCCCATATATCCGGGGTATGCTGGCTTCATATTTCAAGAGTATCAGTCATAGTAATGAGAGGTTATACTGATACAATATCACAAACCTTTTTAGCTTTTTCAAATAATGTATTTTTAATGTGCGTTCAATCAATCAACCAGGTGCAGTTTTTTAATTTTAACATTTTCTGCAAATAAACACTTAATTTGTACAATGGGAGGAATTGTCTATGGGCCTGAGTGCCAGCAGCTTGGATTACACAATATTCTGCTTGTGTGTAGAAGGGATTTTTTACAGTCCAGGCAGCATACGTCAAGCCCACTCTCTCCCACTATTCTTCTCACGCTACTTTCAGTCACTGTACTTATCTTCCCTGCTTCTATATTTACATATCGCCTCCCCACTAATCATTTCTTTTTCTTCCTTGTGTGTCCCTGCGAGTAGCATGGCAACATAAATAACGAGTACTCTCAGTTCTGGGCAGTAATCCTTCCTGTTGTCGGAGCTGGCACTGGGAGTGCGACGGGGACTGATGGATGCAGGGGCAGCTTATTGGCAAGGACAGCTTGCATGCCAGCATCAACACCATAGTTGATCCCTGGATAATACGGTTGGATACTCACTCTTAGATACCACACATGCACACACACACAGATAGACATGTGCAGCTGAATCACAGTCACTTACCCACATGCTGAAACAGCACTTCAGCAGCAGCAGTTGTGCTCTTTATCTCCCTTTATTGGGACAGCCGTGCCTTTAGTCTTCCCTCTGAGACAACTTTCTGCCGCTCCGATGGCGTGAGCGTGTCAGTTTGTCTGTGTGAATGTGCATATGTTTACTTTTATGTAGCGTCTCTCATTTGGAGTCACACCTCCTCCGTGTTCAGGCAGCTTTCTTTACCGTGAAAATACAAAATTTGATGCCAGATGCTTTGAGTCGAAGTTGCTCTGCTGTTTGCGGGCTTGTTGCACAAACACCCCCCCGCACTAAATGACATTTGTTTACAATGGAGCGGGCAATTTGTCAGTGTGTCTAACCGCATGTGAGGGAGGGAGACGGACTCAGCTCTGTGTGTCTAATGACTTTCCTGCTACAGAACTAATGTCATTAAGGACAGGTAGGGATGAGGCTAATGCAATCAAATCCTTGCAGTAATTACAACTCTCCCCAGTCGAGCCCAGATCCGGCACAATGATGAAAAGAAGCAGCTCATTAGGAGCAACACAGCACCGGCATCAGCGGAGGCGCCTCCTCCCTTGAAGGTGTCATCAGGTAGATTCATTCAGCGGGAAATACACGAGATGGGTTGAAGAGCTGGCAGCAGAGCAGAATCTATCGGAAGTTTATGTATTTTAATTGGACAGGACAATATGAGGAAAACTGTCAGCATCACAATGAAACATCTTCCTCTCTGTCTGAAAGTGTTCAGTGTGTGAAAGGAGGAGGAGGAGGGAGTGAGGTTACAGGTTTGATCCATAATGGTTGCTATCTAAGTGTAGCCTCTAAGGGACTCGCATGATAACGGATAATAGACACAAGGGAAACATACATTTTACTACTAGCACTTGATTCAGCAGCTGCTCCCGAGAGGAGCACAATGAGACTGATGACTCCAGTAATGCACCCGGAAGCTGGTTTGCCGACCACCAATAAACAGAAGAAGAAGTAACAGAGAGCGAGGCTCACCTCTCTCTTTGTCCAGAATGATTTTGATATTGACACAGTTTTAGTTTTCATTGAGGCTAACCTTGCCTTGTCACACTTAAACTGCCTGGTAATGACACACAATGTCCTCCGTGTGCATCTTCTCCCCTCCGTCCTTTACTGATCTCCTTCATCGGCTCGGCAGTAAATCGTACATGGCATGTTAGACACTAGTGGCTCTGTTTGTCCATCTATTAACAAACATAATATTTAGTTATTTATGGTGTCATATTGCACTGTGTCCATGTCCTGAAATGTTACATTATTACCAGAGAATCTCTCTCTCTATGTTAACTGTTAAGCATGTGGAATAAGGCAAAGGGAGGTAACAGTTCAACCCAACCTAAAGGACAGAATAGACCGTTTATTAAACCTGTAACGACACAGTAACGCTGCTTCGCAGCTCACGGTACCAAGTGGATCGTTCTAAAAATGGCACACGTACTGTTGGAGGTTGTAAAAAAGCTGCAGTTTCTGTGAATTTATGCTACAAAAACCTAGGGCAAAAAACCTCCTGGTTAGACTTCATAAAAAACGGTTTAAACAGTAAATAAATGTACATAAATGCCGGAAGTAAAGTAGTTATGAGGGTGATATGAGCCACAGAAGTTACGTTCAAAATCGTTTACTTTTGTTTTCACATGGGACACAAACTGCCATTTAAACTCTGCAGTACTGTCAATCATTACTACTATGTCAGAAAGAAAGTGGCGGCGGATTGTTTAGAGTCTAGTCTCATGGATTAAATTAAAAAAAAATGCTAAAATGGATCATCACATGTACTTTGATGGCTGTAAATTTTCCTCAGCAGCTCACCAAAGTATTATTCCATGTTGGAAACTGTAAGTTTATGTTTGGTTTAGCGTCATGGTGCACAGGCTGCTGATGTCGGCTACTATTAAACTGTTAGAAAGTGTCAGAATGCTAAATGTTGTTTCAGCTGGTTTGCATAGAATCAAACTGGTTTAAGCTTTTACACTGGACCAGAAATCAATCCAAATCTGTTTAATGGTGACATATTGTTCAGCAGTTGTTCTAAATTGCCACACTGTGTTTTTTTTTTTCGCTTTTCTTCACATACTGGATGCTGAGGCGTCGTCCAAATATAAAACAATCAATGCAAAAGGTTAATTAACTTGGCATTTCAGAGATGAATGATAACACAATGCGCATATAACAGACGTTCATTGTTAACAGTGATGTTATGATAATGTAACGCCTTTTATATTAGACGTCTGAATGAACTGTGGTTCCTATAAAGGGAATGATTGGTTGAAATTACAGCCGGGCCTTTGTGCTTCTTCTGTTGTTATCTTTAAAGACATATTAAAAATAAGATTAAAACGGGAGTGAAAAATATATTTCTATGGATGATTCATTTTTCTGACAGTATTAAATATGGATTTCTCCCAAAACACTACAATAGGGAAAGGTAAAGTATATATAATTATAGAATTAATCAATCCAGCACTGTCAGTATAATTCAAATTAAAAATCTTACTTTAATGTGGATGTACTCTTATTTTACGGTGCATCACTGGGTTTGACCCCATTCATATAAACATGTTTAAAGTGACTTTAATCAACCTTTTTCTAATAATAATGCATTAAATTATCCCCAAAAAGCTGTAATTTACAGCAAACACAATGTTAAGTCCCAACCAAAGAATGCTTTGAGGATAATTTTCAAAATGTAGCATCTTAAGACTTTACGGTGAGGCTGTCAGCAGAGTTTACACCATAAAAGCATCACAATGGCAGTTTAAAACCTGCAGTGACAGATTTAAAACACAGCTTTGACTTGAGAGGCGAAGACCTGCTGGAAGAGACAAACATGACTTTGTGAATGTCATGACAGCTTCTTAACTCTGTCTCCCTCTCTTTCCCAGCTGATGCGTCTGAGTCAGTTTAGGTCAGTTTTGTCTAAGCACCGTGTGGTTAAAACACCACAGATTCCTCAGTTATACATGATTTATATGAAGCCGTGTGAAGGAATGTCTGCTGCTTCTCGAGGCCGCAGGTGCCGGCTGATTCACTGCGGTGTGCTTCTGATTCGAAGAGCGAGAATCATCTGCCCACTTTGAAACATTCGTGGCATAACATGTTTACATGGAGGCAGGAGAGTGTATGTGTGTGTGTGTGTGTGTGTGTTTGGGGGGCATGTGCAAGCAGAAAATGAAGTTTCTAAAACCATTTTTTTTAGTGCGAATATGAAAAGCGGCACTGCACCTGTGCCCAACTTCCATCCTTCTTCCTCTTCCCTTCTGTCCTGAAGGCAATCTGTTTCCTCCCGTCTCCATCAGTCAGACTATCCAGGCTGCAGCAGACTCTCTGTTGTCTGCATGCAATACCTGTCACACAAGCTGTGTGGGGGAAAGTCCATGGTTTTCACTGGGCTCTGCAGATAACTGTTGGAAAGTATTAGACAATAATTGCATTGGTGTTTAGAGGAGGAGATGAGTTGATAGGCTAAGTAAGAATGATGAGTCTCTATTTTATCATTTTTAAATACATGCAGGGTTAGAGTCTCTTATCTGAGAGCAAAAATCCATCCACTCTCGCTGCAAAATCTGTGTCCTGTCAGCTCTGAATTAATCCCGTTCCCCAGACGTCTGACAGAGCACACATTACGCACTGTATCCTGAGACTGATACAGCTGGCGGTGAATTTACGGTTAAGATGAAACTAGCGTAAAGACTTTGCTCTGGAAATTTTCTGGCATCAGTTAGAGTCAAAGTGAGCGAAGGGGAAGCCAGTGCCAGTCAGAACTAATCATTCTGAGTGATTCTGTGAACCATGCATGTTGAAGCCAGCGGTGGCAAACGTCCTTGATGCTTCCTCTGAATCTGGTCATCAGAATATTTCGGCGTTGGCCGAGCACCGCTGGCACGGCTCTCAAACCGCCAGCTTTCTGTGTGACACCTCAGCCAACAGATGCCTCCCGGGACAAAGCCGACCACTCATTAAGAAATTAATTGGATTTATTCCTGGCTGGAAATAAATTCTTTAAAACGTCTTCCAAGTGTTGCTGACCGTACCTCCTGACTGTCACCAGATTGTGTGTTGTTCCATGTTGATGGCGTCAGATGTTTGCTGAAACAGGCAGAATCTCACAAACGGTTTAAGGTTCTGGCACAAAGCACAGAAAATAAACACCTCTGGACCAATTGCCGTCCAAAATGTTTGCCCTGCAGAATGAAAATTGTGTCTCTTCCTCTGTGTGTGCATTGTGTGTGTGCATGTTGTGACTGTGGCTGAGCCTGGGTTTGTCCATGTCTAAGTATATCTAGTGTTGTATGGAACCGCTCCCACTGTCTGTGGTTACTCCTGTTGGGCAGTTCCCCAGTCGAGCTTGTGGTGAAATGTGAACAAGGCGAATATGGGCCTGTTTTCCTGCGCGGGCTAACTTTAGCACGCTTGTGTGCAGACGGATGTTTGAATAGTAGTGCAAAAACTGGACTGCTGTGTTTTTTTGTGGTTGAAGCATGAATAGGGCCACACTGGATGGAGGCGGCGCAGTGGTTGTGTGCTTTCTGGAAATGGTTAAAACCGGATTTTTGGCAGCAAGGAAGTGCTACGAAATGTAATAATAAGACAGTAGACAGAGACAAGGCGCTAAGTATGTGAATACTAACGTTCGCAATGCAGAAAATACCTTATTTATGAAATGTTTTGACAAAGACGTCTGAGAAGATGAATGATGCCCCTTTGAGTTGTGAAACTATTCAAACCCTATACATCAGTAATAAATTACTAATACCACAAATACTCCACGACAAGAAAAGTCCTGCATTCTGAACTTTACTTAAGTAAAAGTGGAAGTTTTATTACAAGAATTTACTAAATCATCCAAATAAAAGTACTCATTGTGCTATAAAATGTTCCCAGTCAGCGTTTTATTATATATTTGTATATTTTACTGCTGTAGATGTTTAAGGTTGTGCTAATTTGAACTACTTTATATACTTTTGGGTAGTTAAACCTACAGCAATGCATCATATTCTATAAGATGATCATGCATTTATATCATATGTATGTGAAACCACTTCAGCTTTGTGTTGATGCATTTCCCTGCTAATTTAAGACATTTTCAGTTGTTTATTTTGGACAGGAAGTGTAAGAAAAATGGGAATGTGAAATGTAACTGAAGCTGTCAGATAAATGTAGTGGAGTAAAAGGTATATTTGGCTGTGAGATATGTTGGAGAAGAACTAGTACCTCTAATTTGCTAATTTGCACTTACGTACAGTAATTGATGTGTGTACATTCCTCTGTGTGAAAGCCATTTGATCTCCTGTCTAATATAAAACCTATAGTGGAACATTTGCTTGCCTGTGCGCTTGAAGATTTCCATCCATAAGAATCTGGGGTTGGATATATGATAAATCAATAGTTATTAAACTCCAATAAAAGGCCTATCATCTATTTTAGATATTGCCAAACAGCCGTTTGTGTGCGATTCCATGCAGATGAGCAGATGTTTCTCCTCATCCTGTCAAAGACCTACTGTTAAATAACTCCAGTCTCCATTCATACCATCTCTTCTACATTTCTCTATCAAGTACCACTTAAATTTAAACGCTGAGCTGTTTTTAATAGAATTTCAAAAAAGAGATTAAACTGCACTTCAGAGAAAGTATCGCCAGAAGATTGCCCTTTCTATATTTCCCTTTAATCTGTTTTTGTCTGTAATTGCACAAGAATTATGTTTATCTATCTTATTCTGCATAATTACTTTAGTGCGCTTCATATAGGAAGCTGTGCATGTAGAGGCTACTGAGCCTGTTGTTATCC
>CAFUXE010000128.1:95510-107859 GCA_903364295.1 Serranus cabrilla | reverse complement strand
CCTCTCCTCTCCTCTCCTCTCCTCTCCTCTCCTCTCCTCCCTAAGGTAACAGCCCGTGGAGGGAGCTGACCTATAACAGAAAGTCAGTTATATTTGAGAGAAATACACAAGTAGCAGGTTGAGAGGCAGCAAGATGCCAGTTGGGGCTGCCGGGTAGCTGGAGTGATTGCTTTTCACTCCTTATCACCACACCAGCAGGTGTCCAAGACGCGCTGTGCTGCGGCACTCTGAGGGGATTCACAATTATAACACCCCTGGCCACCAGCTCACCCGTCACACCACACACACGACTCCCCTCCTCCACCTCCATCCGTCCCCCTGTGCTTCTGTTCTTACTCTCTTCACATCAAGTGAAATCCTGCTGGCCAACAGTAACTTAGGAATCCTTTTTTACGGCCCCGCTTCTCCAAACACCTGCACCGGCTCTGATAAGAATCCTTATCGGCTCAGCCTCGTGTCTCTTTTCTGCACCCGGGCGGAGCGGGAGGGCCCTACAGCTGGAGTGGAGGGTATATAACGCCACCGCGGGTGGTCCCATTGTTTGTTTTTCACCCATATTATTGTGTCTGGTGCATCACGTTGGAAAGCTTTAGAAGCATGAGGAAGTAAGCAGCTGCGGAGCGACGTGTTAAATCCTTTGCTGTGGTGAAGTTTTGCTATTTAAAGACACGCGGGCCGCCTGGCTCTGGTGTGACGCCTGCAGTACAATGCCTCATATGTAGAATCATCGCTTCATGCCGTTCTCCCATCTTTGTAATTACACATGAGCAATGAGAGGAGACATCTGCATGCCAGCACTTTGAGGAAAGGAGGAAGGAGACAACAAAGGGCAGAGCAGCTTCTCACAAAGGCTTTCCAATTTGCAGCTTGCAGCTGTTTTCTCTTCAGAGAGCTCGTCGATCGGCTCGTCCTCTCTCAGCCCCAAAGTGGCTCACAATCCAAACGCTGATTTCTTAGCCGCCGCTGATTGGAGGCCAACGCTTGGCAAACGATTACACTTTTTCCTCCTTTGTTAAACAATGTGTTGACTGTGTCAGAGCCTCAGCTAACAGGTGTTGAGTCGTGGACATGATAAGATACTGATCATTTGGGGGATGACAGTTTTTCACAGCTGTTCTCACACACACATCACCTTCTGCTCGTGAACATGGATCTCTCTGCATCTGTCTCCACTGCAAACTATATGCATGTATTGACACAAGTGATGGAAAGTGTGTGCATGCAACAAATATTGAGCAGTTTGTGTGTTGTGTTTGTTTGTTTCCTGGCATTTCCCCTCCATTATTCCACCTTTGTTTAGCTGCATATGCTGTACAGGATTGAAAACCAAATGAGCCTAATGGATCCACGAGGCATGGCACTGCGACCCGTAAATTAAGTCCCACAGATGTGCTTCTGTAGATTAATCTTCACGCTCACGAGCAATTATTCTGGCAGTGACGCTGAGGCATGAGGTTGATTTGAAACAATTACAGCCCAGGTTGGGCAAAATTAGCTCGTTTATTTCACGAGGCCGCTGCTGATTGAGAGTGAGGGCATTTTAAAAAGCAACCGAGGGGTAATTGGTTTTTAACGTTGTCCTTCAGCCAACCTTTTAACCCTCTGAACCCCACAACCTCCCAGCAGGCTTGAACGGCTTGTTGTCTTTAACAAATCAACAGAATTACACCCTTTATCCAAGCCAGAAACTGTGAAAATAGATATGATAACATTTCCAACTGTCCTTAAACGGATCATGTGATAAATTCTTCTGTCAAGCTTTTAAAATGTCGCCAAAATTAAACCGTTTGCATTAACCAGAATCTGTAAAAAATATTAAATGCTTTGCACTTGTTGGTGCAACTGGGAAGCCATTTTTTATACTAAACTGCAGGATGTTTACACAGACCAAAGTGGAGAGGACAAGACAGGTTTTAAGAAGAAGGCTGTTAAAAATGGAAAATATCAAAATTTTTCTAGTGGTTGTTATAGTAGAAAGCACTTTTAAAAAAAAAATATTCTATACATTAAAAACTATTTTTTTGCGAAAAAAAAAACATTATTTCAGTCCTTTCTCATCATTATTGTGCCACTTTCATAGTCTGAACTGATATAATGCAGTAAAAACTAAACAAATATATTCGCCGTTATCATATTTTGCGAGCATATGCAGCTAATTAAAATAATCTTTGAGCTGAATTATCTTTGAATTGCCACCATGTTTTTTTCTTGAGGTATTACCTACAATATACAATGTGAGCTAATTTATGCATTACTACTGTGCTAACCTTCACAGCTGGAGGACTTTTATTACCACAGTCGTATCCCTGTGCCGTAATTCTCATGTAACTGCATTTCTGTTCCTCAAATAATATAAGAGCTGTCTCCCACTTCCCTGCTATGTGTTAAAAGGTAGGATGGAAAAAAAAAAACTTGGCCCTACAGCTAGGACTTAAAAAGAACAGGAAAGCTTTTCCTTTTTATAGCCAGTACACATTTCCATTAAGAGTTTTAATTGGCCGTAGACACATGCCTGAAAGGGGAATTCAAATTAGCTGAAAAAGTCTAAAACAAAGAACCTGGAAAGAGGAGAATGATTGAGGGAAGCGACATCTTGCGCGAAAACAAATCCAGGTGGAATGTGAGTCGATGATCAGCAGGCCATTTGATGGAGAGAAAAGAAATCTGCTCTCGAAGGCAATTTACTGGCTCGCTGCAAATACAAGTTGCTTAGCAGGAGCTCTTTTGCATAACAATGAGTGTAATAATACACAAGTAATGTACAGTACAATGCTCTCTGCAAGCAGTTTGCTACTGTCGTTTATATAAATAAAGGGAATGTTCTCGCCTGCGATACCTAAGAATCTCTGAATACGTTCAGCTGTGTAAATGAATCATTAATTGTAAAAAGCTTTTGTCCTCTGTGGGTGTGTGTGTGTGTGTGTGTTGTGATACACTATTCCTCTCTAATGAGAAATTCAGTAGAGGATAGTTCCACCGTGTTCGGCACAGCTACAACTTCATTTTCATTTCACATCCGTCACAGCCTCGTAACCACCTTTATGTCTGCCTCTCAGTGTCTGAGAGAGTTTTTCATCTCTTGCTCCTCTCAACTCATCAGCTGAGGAGTTAAAATTAGAAATCAACCTCTTGTCTTGTGCTTATTTTCTCCCGTACGCCACACACACTAACACACACATCTCCCTCTCTAAAAGATCCAAGCAGCCCGGCTCGCCCACCATATCTAATCAATTTATAATGACTTGTCACAGTTGGCATGATGGCCGTGTGACGCTTGGTTGACCAGCCTGATATTTATTCATGTTAAAAACGATGTCGCACTTAATGCCACTTCCGCAAATGACTCAATTTGCTGAGGAAATGAACCTCATCTGAGTTCCTGTCAATCCCGCAGAATTCCAAGCCTTGGATCTTTGCATATGTGTGGGCTTGGCGCCGCTTTGAATCCGTTTATACTCGTCTTTTCACATGCCACTGCGACGTGATTATGCTAGTTTTGGTAATGAAAATGGAGATGAGTCCAGCATTGACTTCTTCCGACAGATGTTTAAAGTGTTTGTCATCTTTTTACCTTTGATGAGTTTTGAAAAGTTAGTTTTTTACCTCGAGGGAGAGGTCCGACAGCTGTCATTATCTTTGTAAAGCAAAGGGAGGAGATTAGGAAAAGTGTGGGTGACTTATTAAAGCTGCTCACCCTAAGGCTTGAAAGCAAATAAAAATGTATTTTCTGATTTCTTCCTCCTTGGCTGTTTATCGTCACGTTGGAGTTCTGGGTACAGCTGCTGCTTCGGCAGAGCAATGGCTGGCCATCGGCGCCATCTGCATAGATTAATGTTTTTGATATTTTCCTCCTCCTCCTCTTTTTCCTGTGTAGCATCAGGAATCAGAAGCTTCTCTGTTGCCCGCCCGTAGCCGTCTGCCTCGTAGGGCTTCACAGTGGGGAAGCTGAGCAATTTGTTTCTGGATGGCTCCAGGCTTATCGTCTCAGCTTGACAGATGGGCCTTGCCTCTGCTCAGGTTGGGTTCGGTAGCAACGTGCTGTTCGCTCCTTGCCTGACAGAACTCATTATAGACACTCCCTGGGAGAAGAAGCATCTCCACGAGGTCCTGTTACCACCGCCAGACTGCCGCGACTCACTGCTGACGTAGACCCAAACATGCCGCTGAAAGCTTTGCTGTAGTTTGAGTGACAACGTTACATTTAGGAATTAGCTGTTCAAAAATGTCTCGTTTTTTGCAACTATTGATGTGACGATTAACATTATAATAGTGACAGAAGAGACAAATTACAGTGATTTCAGGTAGGGATGCACAATATATATCAGGGTGGTTTATATAGTATGATATATTCTAATAATTAATTCATAGCCCATTAAAATGGACAATAATATGGCTTTGCATAACAGTCCCCCTTTTGCATTCCCATATTAAGCATAACACTCAAATGTATGCTTCTTTTTTTATGTATTTTACTAGAAAAACTTCAGAAAGAGTCAGTACTGTTATTTGTTTTTGTTGTGTTTACATTGGTGATGTTTATTATTTGGTTAAGACAGAGATACAGAATATTAAACAGCTTTTCTAACCATGGTGAATGACAGATATGCTGTGCAGGAATATGGAAAATCTGCATGCAAACTTTCTGCAGGACAACTATGCAGGCCGGGTCTGGTGCAAATTATCCTCATTGTCTGTTTATTGCCCAGCAGCTGGGATACAACGAAGTTGATAATGATGCTAATATGCACTTGCTAATGTTATTCCAAAAACTAAAAGTGAGTCCTAAATATCCTCTTGTCTGGCAGCCTCTTGCTCGGTCACCCTCTTCTTTTTTTTGCTTCCTCCGTGAGCGCTTCTTCTGTCACTTCACCTCAGTTTATCGTATCCATGGAGGCGGCCATGCTAGCTATGAACTATGACCTTCAGCTATGACATCATTTGTAACAAAGGTCATTTTAGCCATGAATTATCTGCAGCATTGTGTAAGCATTCACAACTTAGGTCTCTAAATACCAGTGCATCTTTTCTGATTTTTAAAATAATCGATTTGGAAAAGCTTTAATAGTGCTCACTACATCTTAGCTTTAGGAGTGCATGTGCATAACTACATGTTATGAAGTTATTTAAAGAAAAAAAAAAATCTGAAATTGTTATGTTATAGTATTGGTCAGGCTGGTCAGTGATTATTGATATCGTTGAAGAAAATCCATTTCCTGCGTCCCTTATGTCCGGGTAAAGTTGAGCTCACCTCTCTCTTTGTAAATGACTTCTCTTAAACATTAACCTTGTTGTTTTTCAGTGTTAGTAACGCTGCTAAAGGTTGATATGTTCCTCTGATGAGACACATCGCTGCTGAAGCCAGAGGCGGAATATTGATCCTATTTAAACTTCAATGTCGGGTCATATTTTATTTATTAGCTGTAAATAAGTCTCCATATACCTTTATCCACATTACGCTGGAGCTGCATGAGGGCTGTAAATCTCCTGCACACTTGTCTTACATCATACCGCTTTTCATTTTGTGTTCTGTGATTAATGAAGCACTAAAATGATGATGTCAATTTTAACCGAGCCAGCAGGAGAGCAGAAGCCTGACTGAGTGCAGGTGAGATTTTTGGGGTCGACTGAGCGTTAAACTCAACAGATTCAGTGTCTGACTTTGTATAATTCCTTTAAAACTGCCTGTAAAAGAAAAGTTATGAAGTCATCTTCCTTCCTGAGAGTGCTCTATTTTCAGTCGAGGGGCAAACTGTGCTTAGCCTTGCATATAATCAGGCCACATGGAGCAATCTGCCACCTCCTGCAATCCAGGGAAAAGCAGAGAAAGGAGGGCAGAACTACGTATGAGAGATTTTTTCAAGAGCAGATTAGCTTAAAATAGGATCACAGAAAGGAAGTAAGAGTCCTGAGATTAAATATAATTCGCATAAGGAAAATCTTCACCATGTTATTAGAGATTGACTCCAGTATCTCAGCTGGAAGCAACTCAGCCGACGTTTTTATCGTGTAGATTTTTCGATTTCTGCGAGCTCCTCTCTGCTCACATGGACACACAAACTAAAGAGGACAAGCCGACGCTTGATTGTTCAGACATCAAACAGGGAGCTCTGCTCTGCTCAAATATTCCTCGCACATATTTACTGAATAAACTGTATCTGCCTGCTGCACACACATCGGAATACAAACTGTCATGTGCAGCACACGCAGTCATCAACTTACACACTCCAGTACACAATATAAAGTCACAGTGCAGCCAGCACGGCATGCCGAGTGACCCAGAAAAAAGAGCGAAAATATGATTCAAATAAACAACTTTAAAGGCTGTAAAGTAAGGTGAGGAAACGAGGGAGGGAAAGGGGGAGGATAAAATGAAAGGGCTCTTTGTAGCGATTTTAAATTGCATGCTATTGAGAATAGTTTACGTTTCTCTGCCGAAACTGGAAAGTGGCTTGCAGACATAAAAGTCTCCCAAAAAAAAGGTCAATTTGAATGCAAAAGCAGCTAGAAACACGTATTTATTTGGCCACTTTCCATGTTTGTGTCTCATATTTAATATAATGCCGTATGCCTCGTGAGATAATATCTGCAGCTGTAGAAATGCATATAATTCCTGCCCGCTTCATGCAACTGAACCAGTGAAATTGGCTTAATTGGAGGCTAATTGAAGTTCTTTCATCAAATCAGCGCGTCGGCATCCTCGTCTTAAACTCAGGTTCGCATATGATCATCATATTTAGAGGGGGAGTGGAGGATAGAAGTGAGGGAGGAAGGGCTGGGGACGGAGAGGAATAAAAAGCGTCAGTCTTTAATTAAAACTGATTGTGGTTAATGTTCTCCGTCCATGCTATAATGGTTCCCACGGTGGCCCTCACACCAGCTCCTGATCAAGCGGAAGCTAATTGGCTGTTAAGAGTCACTTTTCTCTCCCTCCCTCTTTGTCTCTCTCTCTGCGTCTCTCAGCGGAGTACATTTGGACATCCAGAGGCAGTGCAATGTCATTTCATGCCCTCGAATGGCCGTGAGTCTCTAATACACCATGAGGCCAATTTACAATTTCCAGGCGCAGCGCGTGTGTGTGAGGCAGCCATTTGTATGCATGGCATGTCTCGGGTTATTTCATACCTCGGTTGAAAAAAAAAGAAGCCCCTGTTGGTTGGGTTATTGTAACTGAAAAACTCCAGTTCTATATTAATGGGGTGCAGTTGCCGGCTCTTCCTGCCCTGTCAGATCCAGTCCCATCAGAGGCAGGGCAGCGGCTGCCGGGGAGTGTGCAGGGTGGCTGGGGGATGGTGAAACAGTGTGGCAACAGTGTGGCAGATGCACAATGAGCAGCATCGTGTTATGACTCTGAGCTGCATGTCAGGACTCGAGTGTGTGCACATTTGGTGCTGGCATATGAGGACGGCGCTAAACATCATGAAAAAGAGAGGTTATTATGTGTACTTGGCAAGTGACGAAGGAATCATCCACATGGTGCAGTGTAATTATGCTCATATTGTGCCTGCACTTAGTGCTCATCATTTCACCGGTCAGCAATTTCCCTTACAAATTCCCCCGTTCGACGTATTCAAGTTTAGTGGCGGAGATATTCATTATCACAGCTGGATAATCAGATCAGAGGCCTGATGGCGAAGGTCTAACTGACAGTCCAACTGTTCCTCAGCAGGCAGTCACAGCTGAGCAGCAGAGATGTGGCGCATAATGTCCTTAAATTCTGCAGAAATCAACAAAGACAATAGCTCTTACCCCGGTGATCCCACAATCACTTTTCTCTACAAAGCAAAATACACAAAACCAGAGACAAAGCCAGCTCCATCTCTGGTGTATTCTTTTAAAATGTTCTTACACAAAAGGATTTCATCATTCTTTCTTTTCTGCGAGGCTCGACAGGAAACTGCATAATAAAAGTAATTCTCTCTCTGAGTTTGCCGTCTTTGTTGTGGCTGTTGAAGGACTAAGCAGCAGGGGTAGTCTTGTACGTTATTTTACCTCAACAAGCAGCCTTTTGTCTTTTCCTACCAACAGTATAGCCAAAGTCATGTGTGTCCTCGGGGGTCCACAAGGGTGCTTCGCTCGCAGCAGCACAGTGTCCTTGTTTTTTCTGTCTCAGTGCACCAGGAACGACGAGAATGAGAGTTCTGCCCTACTAGAGTCTAGAACAACTGCTGCTGAAACTAGCTGTTGAAAAATAAAAGTAAAGTGAGGCACAATTCCTGAGTGTCCTGATGAACAGGTTCATCTTAAGAAATATGACCATCAGCTAACACTGTGAAACTACTTCCCATAATGCAAATTAACTTAATTTCTAAGTTAAATTCAAGTTCAAAGATGTATAACAGTGGAAAGAGTTAATTTGTGGAATAGTTTGGAAAAAATAAAATAAAAATGTGTAATAAAATGTATAATTCTGAGGTATGAAAGCAGTGTGGATATGAATTTTAGTTTAGTTTGTATACTTCACATATGTTGTGTTTTGATTCTTTCATTTTTGGTGAATAAATCAGGTGGAGATATTTGAAAATTATTGATATAAGAGAGGGAAGGTGTAATAAGATACATCTTTGTCAGCAGAAACTTGCCCTGGTTTGTCACTCCTTTACAAGTAATTACTTAAAGTTTATTTATTATTTTTTGTATGTATGTTTTTACAAACTGAAAATGGCTGAAATAAACCAAAGTAACTCAATAAATCAATTTGATTTCAACAGGACATGAACACGGGTCTCTATCCAGCTCCTCTCCTGCCAAACTTCCTAATTTTCTCCCGTCCTTTCATAATTACTAGAGGTCAATATTTAACACAAAACTTTAAGCAATCTGGTTGTTAAAAAGTTACAAATGAAGATGCATTACTGTCAGCCTGTCGATCAGAACATCCTCCTACTTTCCTCTCCTGTCGTCATCATGTCTGCAGCCACTTGAGGGTTTTGTCTCTTGAACGTAAATATATGTCGTATTGTGACACTCGCTGTTCTTCTCCATTGGAGGACAGGCTGGAGATTGCACCTGTTTTAAGCAGCGTCAGACGAAGGGAAATTGCGGGGCGTCTTTTGAGAGGCTAGACAACAACAAGGCAGAAGGAAAAAGAAGGTGGAGATCCACTCACCAAACTCCAAGACCCTGCTGTGCCAGCATCTATCCCACATAATTACACTGGGCCACAAATAGAAAGGCAGTTTTCTCTCCTCCCCGACCCTCTCCTTTTCTCCTTCCTGTGCCGCTCAGCAGCACTTTGCAGGGATACGCAGAGCACGGGGGCGGGGTGGAGGTATTTAGATGTGAGAAAAGGCAATTTGTCAGAAACCTGAGGGAGCACTGGAGTGATGACAAGAGAATTACAGTAGAAGGACTAAAAGGTTGAACGGCTAATTCTGTGAGAGCGGGAAAAGGAATGAGCAGGGAAGGCTCGGTGTGTTTGCTTGTGTACGTTGGAATCCATTATTTTCTCAGATGAGCAAGAAGAAAATAATTGAAAAATCAATGTTTGAATTGTGTGGCTCAGATGCAGCACACAAACATCGGAGTAGATGCGATGTGACGGTGGCTTGTTGTGTAACCAAGCCCAGTGAGTCATGAGCGGGAGGAATGCGTTGTTGTGATGGTTGGAGGAGGAGGAGGTCTGCCCGGGGAAAGACTGGCGGAGACAGTCAGATCCGTTAGCAAAGTCATCTGGGAGAGCGAGAGAGAGGCCGGACGTTTGGTTTCAGGCCGTGCTTTAACTGCCAGTGGCTGTCTGGACCCTGGACCACAACTGAGGCGTAAATAAACCTGAGCCTTGATGCAGACACGGCTCTGGACCGACAGAACATGTGTGCACATAACCACATATGCATGCAAACACACACATATGTGCACACACACACACATTAAATGAGTGGAAAATGACGCAGTGTGATAGAAGGAGGTTATCAGGGGCTGCAGGCTCAAATCCTCCCTCACACACACATACAGACAAACACGCAAACACACGAGAATGTGCTTGAAAAATGTACGCTGCTTGGCTCTGAAGTGTACTCCTGCTCCAATCACACACAATGTGTGCCAAGTGCAAACCTTCCTGTGTGTGTATGTTATGTGACTGTGTTTATATTGACTCCCTCCTTGCCCTGGGAGCTATTTGTTTTCAGAGATGCGTAGGCAGTTCTGTTTGTGTGCGTTTGTGTGTGTGTGATACCGGTCTAGTACATGCACACTCCTTCGCTCGCTGTCGTACATGCATGGATTCGAGCTGTGCCTCCTCCGTGGCAGCGTTATCATCCAAAGAGGCAAACAGCCAGCCCCTGATTTAATAAGCTGCCTAGGGAGTCACAGAGAGAGGTGGGGAAGCACTATCAGCTGATAACTGTCCTCCCTGCAAGCCCAGCTTTTCCTCTGATAGCCCTGCCAAGAGAAGACTCAGCTTCTCCTCGTTTTCCGTGTGAATGTGTATTCGTGTCGAGTGTGTGAGCGAGATCCCCCGCTGGTCGCTGCCCACGTGTTTGCAGGAAGCGTCCATCCTCTTTGTGCTGCGTCTCTCTGGGTGTCAGACAGACAGCAAGAGGAGAGCCAGACATGGTAAAGGCAGGCAGGCCCGAGCCTGAGCCCGGCGCTGAGGAGCATATGCTCGGAGTTTCAGCGCTTCAGCTCCCCCACCCACCGACCACAAACAGCCCGCGTCACGGCTGCCAATCCTGCCAAGCCGCAGAGAGCCGTGGGCCAGACCGCTGACAGATCCCCATCTATCACTCTGTTCTGCACTTCACACAGGCCACACAGCAGGATCTTCATCGCTCCGCAACCTTGAAACCAATGCTAAGGAAAAAATACTACTAATATGCTACAACAGACAGAATAACACACCCTGACACTGTGTTTTGTGTTGACTGCGATGCCTTTGTGGCCATGTTTGAGCAGTCGAGGTGAACAGTGAGTCGGTCTGCTCAGTCTTTCTAGGAATTATGTTGGGAGCCAATGCAGAGTGGATTGTGTCACTTTTCGTAGTGAGAGAACAAAATAAGGATGAGATTGTGGATGGATGCTGAGTGCACTTGTTTTGTTTTTTGTCTGCTGGTGACAGCAGACCTATAATCAACGTTGTCTTTTCTTGAACCGTAACCTTTTCATAAGTGTTTTAGTTACTGGAAAAGAAGTGTCATTGAACCGAGGTTTAGCAAAAATGGGCTGTATTTAGGAAAAGGATTAGATTCAGAGAAGGAAACTGTTGGAAAAGGTCCTTTATTTAAATAAAAGTACTAATATCACACTGTGAAATCACTCCACTACAAGTAAAAGTCCTTCATTCAAAACTTACTGAAGTAAAAGTACAAAAGTATCAGCATCAAAATGTCCTTAAAGTGTCAAAAGTAAAAGTCCTCGTTATGCAGATTGGACCCACTGAGATTGTTTTATATACTCCAAATATATTATTGGATTATTATTGATTCATTTATGTAGGCAGTGTTTAAATTTTGTAAAGACATGGCTCATTTTAACTACTTAATATACTGTTATTAGGTTTAATAAAAAAAAATGTTTAATCATTTTAAATTGATCTGTTTTTCATGTTAAATCTCGACCTGAAAAGTAACTAAAGCTAAAGTAAAGTACCTCAAAATTATACTTAACTACAGTACTTGAGTAAATGTACTTAGTTACATTCCAGCACTGACAGAATTATCACAAGATAAATTGTTATCGGTTTACATGTTGTCCTCTATGTGCCGAATATTTACTGATGTTCTACAGTAGAATGGGCACAACCAGTTTATACATTATTTGTCTTTTCTTAACCTTAAATGTTTTAGTTACTGAAAATATTGTCATTAAACATAATAAGTGGGTTATATTTTAAACGGGATTTTAGATTCAAAGAAGATTTATCTCAAGATTTGCTAGACTTCATAAAATTGTTGTAGTGCCCGACCCAAATATTTGACACACATATAAATGGAATATAATTATCAAATATGCAGCAATATGGGGAAAAAAATCACTATTCTACAACTACAACTACACTAAAAATCTGGTAATTTAATTTGCTGTATATAGTTTTTATTTTTTTTATGTTTTTTTAATATAGTTTTATCTTATATACTGTATTTCTTATCTTGTATCTTATTTTACTGCAAATTATTATTACTGTTGTGATAATAAAGCCTCTTCTGTCTCATGGCTGCAGCAGTCATTGTGACCATTAATACATTATTTGCATATAATCAATAATCAATATTCAAACTGATGATGATGCACTGGAGCAGAATTCATTCCTTTGTCTTTATTTGAATTTCTTGCACAACACAACTGGTTATTTTAAACATTTCTCAGACTCCATGTTGAATCCAGTCTTTTCTCATCGTGATACAGTAGTTTT
>CAFUXE010000128.1:82879-95498 GCA_903364295.1 Serranus cabrilla | reverse complement strand
TTTAAAGAATCTCTGCTAACACAGACAGAGTAGTAGCATGGATGAGGTTCTCCCAGCTATGAATACATTACAGATTCTTCACTGTGACACCAGTGTTTCTGTTCTCACCTTCCCCTTCCTGTATCCCACCATCTGTCTCTGAAATCATGCACATCTCCCTCCCCTCGCCCCGAGAACAAGAAGAAGAAGAAGAAGCTCTTTTTTGGACATTTTTTTTTATATATATATTTCTAAGCCGCTGGTATTATTGTAAGGTTAGTGATTGCTTTTTTTCAAGCCTCAGAGTGTGTGTGTGTATGTGTGTGTGTTGCAGGAGGGCTCACATGATAGGCATACTTTGGTGTGGCCACGGTGACCCGCGGCTGACACCGATGATTGATCCTGGTGCTGGGATAAGTGCCTGTGCACCGGTGAGCACACTGGTCCACTGAAACGCAGCCAAGCGGAAAATTAGAAATCTCTTCATCCCTGGTCCATTTGAAATCCGATATCTCCCATCTTCCCCTCGCACAGGCACCTTTCCTCAGCCAATAAATCAGTAATTAAATGATGTGTTTATGTGTGTGTGCGGGTGTGTGTATGTACATGAGGACAGGTGGCTTGTCCTTGGGGGATCAGCACGGCCGATCGGGGTGATCCGAGTATTAAGTCTCCAGCAAAACTGCCCATGCACGCCTCGTATTGTCTGCATAAAAACAGAAACACACACTGTTTTGTCCCAGATACAAGCACATGCCTGCTCACAAGCACACTCGTGCACACACACATTCAGGTTGTACGATGTGTATTGGGTGTCAGCTGGAGGTGTAATGGTGCCTCAGGTATCAAATAAATCAAAGTCAGGCCTCCTCTGAGCGCAGCACCTGACCTTTCAGCAGCCATCAGTGCAGTTCCACAATCACTCCGGGACAGAAATGTCCCACATGTTAACGCTTCCTGTTGTTTCTTGACTTCTAACATTTATCTCTCCGTGTCGTCCAGGTACGTCGGCTCAGGGCAGCCCCCTCCTGGCTTCCCTCCCCGTCCCGGGACGGCCTCTGCAGCCTCAACTTGACCTCAAACACCTCCTGCCCTTCAGACTCAATGGATCCTCCCCCCTCAGCCTCTTCCCCAACTTTAACACGGTGAGTGCAATACACCTAATGTCACTGAACAAAAAATACAATAGGATAAACTTTATTGTCCAGCCAAAAGCAGGAAAATTGTCTTTCATCTCACCCAAGGTAAAAATATAAACACACAACATAAAAACATATTAACAGAGCAAAGATACCTTCATTGAGCTATTGAGTCTTTACATTTGTAACCATGATGAACACACAACCTCATATTATTTCACCTTTATTTCAACAGGAAGTCCCATTTAGATAAGACATCTGATCAAGGGAACAGCCATACAAAAATTAAAACATATTAAAAATACAACATACACAACATGATATGCAAAACTTTACAATAAAACAGAAAAACAGCTGTTTAAAAAGCTTCTCTCAAGAAAAATAATGACCTGCCTCCATCACCACCTTAAATTCATCAGTGGATATGAATGTTTTTAATTTAAGATCTTTTTTGGAGATTAATCCTTGTCCAAGGTGCAAGAAGGAAGGAAAATGTAGTTTTCCCAGATCTGTCAAAACCCCGGAGTGCATTAAAAAGCAGCTTGTAACTACTAGAGCTAAGACAGAGGTAAGCTGGCAGTTTTTACCCCTCATATTTAAGTTTATTGGCCACATTAATTGCATTAGCTGCTGTCTTGGTGAGCTGCCTGCTTCTCCAAACTTTGGGTTTTTATGACCAACATCTACTGTCGAAAATATGGATAAAACACTCAACCCCACTTCAAAAAAACCAAACTACATATCCAGTGTCATGTGTCAGGGTTGTGATCCACAAAAATTCAGTGCCAATGTTCAACCTCGTGCTGGTTTTTGAGTTTATATCAGTAAATGTGTATAAAAGGAAGACCGGCCTGTAAAACGGCGCCTCTTTTATTCACCCTCTCACTATCTGTTCCGCTTTAGCCTCCAGCGCTCGCCCCATAAACTCCTCCGAGCTGGGGCCTTACCTCGGGTTTCGGGGGCGCTAATCTTTATTCAAGCCGCGCTTCACCTCTCGGCATCGCAGTTGTCGCCTCGCTATCAGCATCTGTACAGACGAGCCCCTCATTACTTTGTTTAAAACGTCAGCAGCAAACTGCTCAGTTCTCCAGCTCCTCGGCTCTGATGCTCACTTTGCCTCGCTGCCTGGAATTAAAAGCGTGTATCTTTGATCCTTTACTTACCTGCACTATACCCATTGTCGTGTGTGTGTGTGTGTGTAGGCACTTCTGATTCCTTTGATCCTAGTTTTACGCCGTCTGTGTGTGTGTGCGCATGTGTGTGTTCTCCTCCTTCATCGCACACTGTGAAACCATCTCCAGTTCTGTGGTCTGTAAATGAAACATAAGCCAGAGCTTTCACTCCAGCATACACTTTACACCTTTTCAAACCAAGCGAAAAAAGGGAAAGAGAAAGAGAGAGAGAGAGGGAAGGAAGGCCACACACACACACACACACACCTGGTTGGCTGGTGTTTACAGTGCAGGATGTGTGTGACGGAGGTGGATAAACGTGTGCTGTATTTGTGTATGTAGGGTCCCCAGTCTGCTATATGAACAAAGCAGTTAATTCATTTGTTCTGTCCACTGCTGTGGGTCTTGGGGCGGCTTGTACCGCTGTATGGAGGGCTGAGCATGCAAACAGTCATTCCCCTCATGTATTTATATTAGTGGTGGAGGCGGCAGGGCAGGTCTCTGGTCAGTGTTTTGTCTGTGTTCTGCTTCTGTTTCAGTGTTTCTATTCTCAAACCAACGCCTGTGCCTCACCGCTCTGCTTCCAGCTTTTATGTTCTCTGATAAAAACGACCCAGAGCAAGTATGTTTCAGAATTAAAAGCACTGTTTTATTTTTGGGCAGCCAGCTTCCTTTGTTTAAAAAAAGAAAAGAAAAAAAGGATTCACGTCAGAAACAGGAGAAAAAGAGAGTGGATTGTTAATGAATGCAGCAGGCGAGTTCACAGGAAATCACACATGCGACGCTATTCAGTCTTTCAGCTGTTGTTAAGTAGAATTCAACTCGCAGTAGGACGCAGAATCTACCACAACCAGAATGCAGAAATTATGATAACTGTGGAAATAACATCAAATCAGTGTCGCTTCAGTCCCGGGAGGAGATGATTAGCCTCCATAACACACAGTCTGACAGCGCAGCTGTGGCATTAATCACAAAGTCCATTCAACTGGGAGCCCCAGGTTCTCTCAGCCCTGATAAGGCACACGTTGTCCCGGACGTGTGCAGGGGGGAAGATGAATGCACCTGTCTTCAAAACTAAATATCCTCCGGTTCCCCTGGTGTCCCTTCTTACACACCCTCCCCCTCCTCTCTCTCTCTGTGTGTCTCTTTCTCTCTACCTACCATGAAACCCCATCACGGACTCAGCCGCCCGGCGCAGGATAACTTCTGTCTGCACCAGGACGGCGGGGGAGAACGGAGGGCTTGGACAAAAGACTCATTTATAGCAGTCGGTTCAGGATGGCTGCGGCCGGACAATGGGCACATTCTTCAGTTCCTAAAACAAATAGCTGTGTGCCGCCCGCTCTGCTGAGGTGGACAGAGGGCAGCAGGAGTGGGAGAGCTCGGTTTCAATGGTCAGGCTTTGGCTGGTGAAGGGAAAGTCAGTTGCTCCCAGAGGTAGCGTTGAGTCATGTAGAAGAGGGCGAAATAAAGCAACAAAGGCAAACATAGCCCTCGGGGGGAGATCTACCTCCAGCGTGGAGGCTTCAGTGTCAGGTGTGTTTGTATTCCCGCTCACACCTGGTCCTTCTGCAGGAATCTGCGGTGAACAGACTCTTGTGAGCAGAGGAGTCCGGCCTTGAACCTGCTGCAGCCTCTTTGTTTGCTACAAAGGCATGTTGGTCAGACTTGTGCATCAGAAAGCGAGCAAGGCAGAGCGCCATCATCGCTGCCATCAATACACCAGCGCTGCTTGATCACTGGGCAGCCGAGGCCGTCTGCAGTGCCACCGCTGTGTGAGAGCGGCGCTCTCTCCCCGGCCAGAGGAGTGGACTGGGCCAGGCCCCGCGCCAGCCCGGGGACAGATCCAAGATGATTGTTATATGTGATACCATGCTGAAGGGTGCCGCAATGAAATCAGCTGTCATCGTGGCATGCAGACCTTCTAATGAAGCCTCGGCTGTTTATAGTGTGCTGTTCTGGGAATGTCTGCAGTCTATTCACAGACAGTTAAAAGTGAATTAGTCTGCCCAAAACCCTCTCCAAACACTTCCCTCTGGGCTGCACTGACTCATAATGTATTAAACAGGCACATAACGGAGATTACAATGGACTCTAACTGCATTCAAATAGGAGCTGTAGCATGGCTTGTAACAACAGGACAATACAATCATGTTAAAGGGTCAGTTCACCCCAACAGGGGAGGGAAGAAAGTAGTTCTGACATCAAACTCATAACATCTTTGGAGCAGCTTGAGATGCGGGGTCGTGTTTATGGAGAGAGACATTGCATTTCAGATGCATTTATTGGAGCTGAAAACTGTTAAATCTTATTATATTTGAACATTAAGATCTGATAAATAGAGGAAAAATGTGTATTTTTGCTTCGGGGGTGAACTGTCCCTTTAAGAACTGACGTATTTATCCTGTGTGTAAAGAAACATGAAGGCTAAAGCAGAATTTATAGTCCTCACAAGGGGTTTGGATCTATAGCGTGATTCAATTTGTATAAGACCAGGCTTTATGATGCTTTCATTATAATCCCCGCAGTAACTGTGTCTATATTCTTTAATGCATTTAACTTACAGTGGACTGCAGAGAAGAAGCTACCTACAGGTAACTTATAATATCAGTTTGTCATGTCTCATTACTTAAGAGCAGACTGCCGCTGTGCAGGCGCTGTGTTTACCTTTCATTTATTCACACAGCAGAGATTGCCGCGCTCAGAGGGTCTGAATTGTAATGGCTTTGTTAGATGTGTGTTAATGGAAAAGAGAAGATGATTCAACTTCCTAAGCTCTTTGAGACGAACACAGACTCTCTTTTTTTTGCCTTTTTTTGGGGAGGTACAAGGGAAGCTCAGCGCTGTGTGTCAGGATGTTTTCATGTCTGTAAAGAGAAGACGTGTGGGATTTTATTTAGATTAATAAGGTCAGAGGTTAAAGGACCCCATGCCAGTTTCTCCCTCTCTTAAGTTTAGCCTAATTTTGGAGATTTGGAGAAACATGAGATGGAGGAAACAGACTTAAAAAATGGAAATAATGGCTGAGTCACCGTGACGACACCTGTTGTTTTGTGGACTTCCTGTTTGAAGTCACCATCTTGCTTTACGTCTGTTGTTGCCTGTTGTTTTTTGCAGAGAGAGACCATATTTGGTCTGGGGAGACAGGTGCATCTAAAATAAACCGGTAACACGAAAACAAAATGTACGTTACTTACTGGAAAAATGTAACGGCCGACACCTTGGAGTGTCTTTCCATACAACCAAACGCTGAGCAAGATATTTTTAAATGAACAAAATGTTCAAATAAACGTTCAAATGGTCAAAGTTCAGCATCATGTTGTCTTGAAGAAGACTTGAAACTAGTGATTGAGACCATAATGTTGCCACAGTTTTTTTTTCTGAGGTAATAAATCAAGTTTGAAGTCGTCTCAGTGTGGATTGAGATAGAGAGGACCGGAGTTCTTGGCGCCCCCTGGTGGATTTTTTAAAGAATGCAGCTGAAGGCATTTCCAGGTTTGCTTCACTGGAGGTTTCTGCCTGGAAGGGAACCAATATACAGTATGTCTTATCTAGTTATCTATGTTTTTATATGATGACCTATTTTCACTTTAGCTTTAAATCAGAGCCTCTAAAAGAAGTAATGAGCTGATATTGCCGGCGCTCCAGTGAGTCTCTAAGGGTTAAAGTTGTCTTCAGTCTCTCAAATCTCTAAAAAAATGCAGCCTGAGCTGACCAATCACATCCTCACAGCCCCCACCGTCGCTGCTTGTTGCCCTGATTTGTAAATTACATTTTTGAGGAGGTGCGAGTGTAACCCCTTAACACAAATCCAGCTGATTACAAATTGATTGCAGCGAACGCCACATCTCCACAGCATTGTTAAACAGCATCCAGCAGATCTCTGAATACTCCGTTTAACTTGCAGAATTTCCTGCAAATCTCTCAGGAGCCAAACTTTCCAGTATTGTTGCTATTTCTATCCCGTGCCTCATGCCCCACCTCTCTAAACACGGCACAGGGCTCGGCTCTGGTCTTGGCTCGGCCCCATTTTTGAGGCCTGACTGTTAAATTAAAAAGGGTTTTTGTGGTGAGAGGGTGGGAGGGTTTATTAATTTATTCCGCCTTGTGGGAACAGGGGCAGCCCGGATGATTACTTCAGCCTGCGATGCATGAGTGAAGAGTGAATCTGACACACGTCTTAATTATTTTCTAAACACAGTGACCGGCAGAGTGTCTCCTGTCTTTATTGTGTGGGCAGTTAAGAGCCTCAGAAATAAACTCATCTGAAATCAGAAGAGTTTAACTTCCAGTTTCATTGCATAACACCGCAGTGCTCAGGTGCACAATGAAGAGACATTAAATCCAGCAGTCAGTGCTTTCATGCTTTCAGGTCACTTAAATACAGCAGGCAGGTGCAGTCAATGAGCCATCAGGAGGTATATACCACTACGGCTACACTGACTATAATATTATACTGTGTTTTAAATCTGGAGTAGCCAGCTGTCACATGAGGAAACTAAAGCATGTTGCAGGACTTAAAAAACCACACAATCATGCTGCTTTCACTGCCTCAGAAATAGGAATTAAAAAGGAAAGAAGAGAAAAATATTACTACAAAAGTGAGAATGAAGCTGCAAAGATGATATTTTTGTAGGGCCTATCTATCTATCTATCTATCTATCTATCTATCTATCTATCTATCTATCTATCTATCTATCTATCTATCTATCCTTCTATCCTTCTATCCTTCTATCTATCTATCCTTCTATCTATCTATCTATCTATCTATCTATCTATCTATCTATCAATTCTGTGTAGTATCATTTAGATACTTTTTTATATCGAAGAACAAAATGTAAAAATCTCTTCAGCTTGTGGTTTTCTTTTGGTGAAGACAGTCTGATTTATTTTTTTGCTGTTTTTGTTAATTAAACTGATGGCACATTCATTTCACCTGCGCCTGCTTGATTTAAGCACTCCTTAAAATTTTTATATTTGATTTTAATCTCACTTTTTTTTTGTGTACATGGTCACTGTTGTACTGTAGCTAACTTACTTCTTTTCAAGGCTGTTTGCCACCTATTTTCTGTGCAAATAATCTTTTCAGATATTTCCTGTATTACTATTTCAGGCACCTTGCTGGATTTCAGGCCAGTTAAAGGTTTTTATCCATGTTCTGTCATGAAGAAGTATAAAAAGAAGACGTGTTTTGTTGAATATATTTAGATTTGAAGTTGCTGCAGTCACATTACTTTTGATCACTGTGACAGTTTAGCGTTGCTTAATTAGCTGGCGTGCGGTATAGAGGGATGGAACATATAAAGCTATAGTCTCATAACTGACATTTTCATTTATCTACTTTTAGTTTCATCTTTTTATATCTTTCTCTTTAATGTCTATGATTAACATGTGCAGAGAATATTCTCTTCCTACCCTCAGCCGAATCAAACCCTCTCTAAAACAAACAAAAACTGAACCTTTAACCTTCATTAAAGGAGGATTTATTGACTATTTTGGACTGCATTACTTTTAGCTTGCCAGCTTTCACCTCTACGAAGTAATTGGCTGTCTATATTCAATATATTTCTCAACATCGGCGCCAAATGTTGGCTCGTAAACGATGCCCTTACTCTTTAATTCTCAGGGACTGACACCGTTTCTCGCTAATAACTGGAATTATTTCCACATTACATTCTGCTGTAGCTGCTGGGAATGTGTGGATGTAATGTCACGCTGTCGGATAGAGGATGCTGAGTAAAAGTACGGCCGCGCTGAAGATTGAATCTCGTCTTGCTGGGGAACAACCTCCCCTCACCTCTGCTGCTCAGACATTTCTCATTTGAGAAAATAAAATCCCAAAGAGCTAACGTTGTTTGCACTGATCTCCTCTCTCAGATGGACCCTGTCCAGAAGGCGGTGATCAACCACACATTCGGCGTCCCTCAGCCCCTCAAGAAGAAACAGATTATCTCCTGCAACATTTGCCACCTGCGCTTTAACTCAACGGTAAGAAAATGTTTTTAGCCTTGTTGTTTATGAGAAATATAGAAAGCTTGTGGGACGATAAGAGAGAGGAAGAGACGGCGTGCCAGACTGGGTGATTTACAACATAAAAGCAATCTATAGCCGAAAGTGAGTATAGCCTCAGAGAACATAATCTCTTTGTTTTGTGCTTCTGCTATCTCCTTGAATGTTGCTTTCTTTAAAATATGGCCGTCCCTCAATTACCTCTTATCATTCCCTCTGACTCTGTATTTGTGTATGTGTGTGTATGCAAAACACAAACTCCAAGTGGAGCCCCTTTTCTGCAAATGTATGTAAAAGTTTAGTGCTCTTCTAGTGTATAAAAGTTTGTTCAGTTTCCGTTTCAGTGATGTGTGTGTGTGTGTGTGTGTCTGTTGTTTTGGTATGAGGGATTAGACAGCAGGGAGAGCAGTCGTTTATCAGCAAAGCGCAGAAACAATCAGCAGCCCCAGCAGGAAGCAGCATTCTCTGCTCCTCGTTCCATTTCTCCCATCCTTGCCACCCGTAGCACACAAACACACACACACATATATATATATATACTGTACACACACACACACACACACACTTGCAGACACGCAGGCAGACGTCCCATGACATTTCATGCATATTCACATAAACAAATAGATAATAGTCCAGAAAGCCTTAAGACATCTCATGTCTGGGCACAGTAGAATACACACACACTCTCACACACACTTTTTTTTGGACTCCATCTTCAAAGACGGGCTGAGGCACAGGAGACAGGGAGCTGAGGGGGAGAGGAGACTCAGACGTGCTCCTCGTACACTAGAGCAAATCCCATTCCCTGCCTCTGCACACCGACTTAAAGAGGAGTGTCAGGTCTGACTGTAGCTTTATCTGTCTCTCTGAGAGCATGAATACTTTCCTAACACTCCCATGTACCCTCCTCAGAGTTTGCTCACATATTATACCAAGGTATCCTTATGCATAATGCTCAAAAGGGAAATGAGGAAGCTTTCTCTGCAGCTCTGCATATAGCACAAATTGACCTTAAAGAGCAACCTAACACCTGCTGAAAATCCTGGTTTCTGCTTAACCTCTTATAGTTCAACTTCTCACCTGGCTGAGGGGTGCAGAGGTGGGCTCAGTGCACTGTGATGTCACTTTTGGGCGCATTTACAGACCGAGCGATACTGATTTTACATGGGGATGATTCATCAATCGAGTATTTCTTTAAGCTGGGATGAAAATAGACCTTTTTTTATGTGGACTGTGCTCTGATCACCACTCTGTGAATGTACCCAGAGAGCTACTTTCTCTAACTTTATTGAATGAAATTTAACATTGTTATACATTATTATACATTATAAAAACAGTGTTTTACATTGTCAACCAATTATATAAATCATAACTGACAAAGGAATGAATAGGAATTAAATAAGTAGCTAAAAAAGACATCATTACTGTTCACTTTGAAATGCTAACAACACCATTTCTAAATCACGCCAAGCCTGCTTTAAATATTGTGTAGAAAGATCATAATGACACATATCAGACAGCATATAAACCGATACTAGATAACTAGATATTATCACAGCTGCAGCCAATCAAGAGAGAATCACCTACAAAAACGTTCACTGAGCAGAAACATAATTTTACGAATAACAATGTTCTTTAGTGTCACATCGACTGGCTTCATCATTTACTGAACACATAAGAAAGCATCTTGATTAGTTTATAACTGACATTATGGACAAGAGTAAAACAAAAAAAATACTGTATTTAAACGATAACTCTGTTACTTATTGTGAATGATGAAAACTAGACAGCCCAGCTGATTATTAGAGCACAAACACTGTTTAAAATAAAGCGCTAATAAAGTTTATCATATCAGGTGACAGTTTATCTCTCTATTTTTCCAATTCATGCTTCCATTATGAACTCATAAGCTTTTAATTACTTGCTTTTGTTACCTTCAGACAGACTAAACTAGCTGTTTCCACCTGTTTCCAGTTTGTGCTAAGCTAAGCTAAGCTAAGCTAAGCTAAGCTAACCAGCTGCTAGCTGCAGCTTTATAATTACTGTGCAGACATGAGGGACATCAAATTTTGTTGAGGCATAGAAATGTTGCTGTCACAGTATTTAACAAACACATCTTTCTGTTACATGTCTTATTTCCTTGTTCACATTAAATTCTCAGCCTCCTTTAAAAGTCAGTGGCTTTTAAAGGAGGCTGAGGTTATTGAATGTTGTTTCACTTCCTGCTGGTTTTCCACTGAAGGTGTAAAAGCTCATAGATTTCTTCCTACCTCTTTGATATTCATGCATTTTTGTGTAGAAGAAAACTAGCATCTAAAAGGACTGTGTAATGTTGTGGCCAGTTTTGGGACTTAGAATAAACAGCTTTGCATTATGGGGATATTGTCGGCGTCTATAACGTATATAAAGTGGTGTGGAAATGTTGTCAAATAGTTCAAAGACTGCTGTATTACTTTCAGTTTCCACCTGCATAACGTTTCCATTTGATGTCTCTCCTCGTGTTCATCACATTTCAAATTTTACATTGTGATAACATAATAGAACATAATTAGGCTGCACATATTTATAGAGCAGAGCAGCAGGAAATATCACAGAGACGACTGTGACTGGCAAATTTAACAAAGGCGATATTTTTTTTACCACCATCCTACATTTTTTAGTGACTTGAGAGAAAACATGCGCCTCCACAATCAAAACAGGCAGCTCGGTTATTGTTAAATTAAGCAAACCAAGTGGCAATTCCATTTTATTTTCATGTCTTTGTTATTATTCTGCTACTAAACCATCATTATTGAGAGAGAGGATTCAGCAGCCTTTCATGCTCCACACCCACTGAACATATGTCTCTGCACCAGATATGCTCTCGTGTTTACTTTTAGCCGTAGGATTGCTTAATCACTGGACAATAAATATTCCCTGATACTGTACGCTGCTGGTTGGGATGCTGATGTGAAAACCAAAGCTCATTTCACACCTTGTCCCTCTGCCTCCGCTGAGACTCGATGGGATGGAGAAGAAGGCGCTGGCTGGATTCGTCACATCACGCTAATCTCTGAAGCTTTTTCACAGCAGATCAGTCACATGATGCGCCCAAAGTATCCAAGTTGTTTTTACAGATGCTTTGACAGCCACATTAGTCAAAGACCTGCACTGTATATATCACACCATTAGGCTCGTTATTGTGAAGTGTGCATGTTTAACTGCATCCACAGACTGCTGCTGTTTACATGCAGCCAACACATGAAGCTGGTGGTGCATGTGTGCAAGGCTGCAGGTTTTATTTGCATGCATTTTCAGAAGCTTTTGTGCATTAAATACGTAATTTCCTGCATCTGGTGAGGTTAAATACACCACTTATAGTAGAAAAACGTTCTGCATATACAGTATTTAACGCCAAGTTCTGCAAGAAATCACAACATAATGCTTAAGGCTTGCAGACATTCTGCATTGCTTCCTTATTCTCTTGTAAATCTAGTATTAATATATGATATTTAGTGTTATCTCTGCTGAACACACATGTAGGCATTATTTACTCCATTTACCTCCTCCCTTTGTGTCTTTTGTTTGGGAAAGTAACCTCTTTAAATGTGCATCTGGCATTCATTTACATCCACAGTGGTACATGTATTTATTTAGTATAATTTATAATCCCATCATCTTCTTTCTGCACGTTCAAAACATATCTCACATATCTGTGACATTTTTGACACAAAGTTGGAATAATTCAAGATACAAATTCATAATATTATGAAAAAAAAGTCATAATTGAATTAAAATGAAGGCGTAATAGTTCAAGATAATAAACCTACCTGCCCAGTAGTCTGCAGCATTACATAATTCACACCATCTGGCAGACACAGAGCCCTGTGTGGGGCCGTCACTGGATGAAAGTTTAGTGTCTTTGTGCTGTAAAAACCAAAACTTACTGAACTCTGGACCAGCGAGTGTGTAGCTTGTTGTTCCACACAGCAGCTGGGATTGTCTTGTGTTTTAACCCTGCACTCTCTACGCCGACAAAGCACTATTTCTGATTCATCTTGGCGCGCATATGGCCGTATGTAAAGGAGGCGAGAACAAAGCGAACACCAGCAGAAACGACTTTATATCTAGTGGGAACATGAGGGAGTTCATCGGTTTTAGAGCCGATGGAGTTTTTTTTAATTTAATTTAAACGTATATGTAGTTACATATGAATGGTGGGGAAATTTGACTGTAACCTTGCATGTGAACACAACACAACACAAGCTTATTTATAGCAGGCAGGACTGAATGTTTTGTTGATGCTCAGGTTTATCAGAGAAATCCACATTTTCCTCTCGA
>CAFUXE010000128.1:36023-59844 GCA_903364295.1 Serranus cabrilla | reverse complement strand
AACTGGTTCAGTTTTCTAAGACTGCATTGATGTTTTTAGACTTTATATGTTTATCCTGAATATTTCACTATTCCATGCGCAGCTGAAGAAAGTTTATAGCTAATTTAGTTAATAGATAATTTGCCTGCTCATGTTTGAGTTTTAATCTTTCATGATTTAATTGGAATCTATTTATCTTTTTTTTTTTCAAGATAAAACACTATATTTTAATTAAAATGTTAACATCTGTTTTCCCTTGAAACAAACTGTCCTTTAATGCCCAACGTGACAAAAAGTGTTGAAAAACAGACCACGTGGACTCACAATGACTTGTTACATTTCATTCATTCTGCAGAGGCTTTTCTCTGCAGAGTGCAAAGTGCATTATAATAAAGACAATATTAGTATCCTTATCATGTATAAGGTTTTTACATATATGTATTGCTATTTTTCTATTCTTAATCATTGTTTGTTTGTCTGGTTCGTGACCTTAGTTTTTGCCCATGGTGGGAAAAGTTTTTAGATCTTTTTCTTAAGTAAAAATACTAATACCACATTGTGAAATGACTTCACTACAAGTAAAAGTCCTGCATTCAAAACTTACTGAAGTAAAAGCACAAAAGTATCAGCATCAAAACGGACTAAAAGAATCAAAAGTAGATCTCATCATGCAGACCTCAGACTGTTATATATTCAAAATATATTATTGTGTGATTATTATTGATGCATTTATGTAAGCAGAATTTTAATTTTCTCAAGGTAGGGCTTATTTCAAGCATAGTACTTGAGTAAATGTACTTAATTACATTCCACCTGTTTTTTGTCCTGTAATATCAGATATGATACTATATCTAACATCTGAAATTTAAAGCATTTTCAGTTAATAGAATGTGTCTCTTTCAACTGTTCTGTGAGGAATTAGCGCCCCCTATAGGACCAAGCACGAACAAAAACATGAGTTCCTCCCACAGAAACAAACATTAGGTCAGTGTTTGATTGTAGTATTGTATTGTATTGTCTCAATAATATCATATATAGTGACTATTCTTTCAGTTGTCAAAAATTTTATTACTGGGCATGTGAGCACAAATGTTAATCTGCATTAAATATATCCACTTTATTATCAGATACCTGTGACTCATGTAATGCATTTTAATACACAGTAATGTAATATAAACTACCTACTTGCATGTTAATGTATTTTAATTTAATTTACTTGTTACTTGAGGCTGGTGTGTAGTGCTGCAGTTCCTCACTGTGACCACTAGAGGGCAGTGAACACTCATGTCATTAATATCTATATCTCATTAATATTTGCAACTGAAAACTTTCAAATGCTTAATTATTTCCATGATTAAATACAAAAACAACAAAACAAATAAAAGTTGTGCTGTATCTTCATTTATTTCAGCACCATCACAAATTCTGGTCAGGCACAAAATGCTTTAATTTGTTTACAAAACATGCAAACAAATATCAAGTGAACACATTTCATGGATATTAATACATATGAGCTTGATATTCACAAAAAAGTTGAATGTACGATACATAGTATTGATAGCCTGAGGCATAAACATGAATACAGACTTTATCAACGAATACTCCCCTTTTAGATAAAACAAATATTAAAAGCTGCTCAGATTTTGACTCGTGTTGCACCCTGAAGAAAATAAACAAAATGAAAATATACCAGCTTCAACTTCAGCAGTAACTGTATCTAATCACATGATGAGTCATGTTGTTTATGCTACTACATTTCACTATATAGCGTGCTGTTTCATGTGTCACAAGCAGAAAAAAGTAGCACCTGAGCCTGCAGAAACTGCCTCTTTTATCTCATATTTAAATGTTTAAAGCCTGTACAGAAGGCAATACGTGGTAAGGAATGTCAATCATTTACTGTGCAACATCCAACAGTGAATCTCTGCAAATATAGTGTAACAAATCTCCAGATGAACAAACATCATCAAATCTTTTATGAGGTGAAATTCAGCATTTGTGTGATATAATAATCAGGTAACATGAGGAACTGAATTCAGCATTTGTGTGATTTGAAATGTGCCATTTCTGATTCAATTTCATGTAAGTGAAATAGTAGCCAGTGTATATCCATGTGCTAGGTCCTAATACAGCTATACAGTGAGCACCATGAGTCTGTGACATTTTCAAACGTTGGACTGTTTAAGTTTAAACTGAGATCAAATGTTGATTGTCAGTAGTTTAGGAATAAAATGATGTAGGGCTGATGTCAACATCTGTAATTGCAAGGAATGTGGCTGAACAGTTTGACCGTAACTAAGCTAAACAAATGGGAATGATAAATATTTCTTAGCTGATAAAAGATTTTTACTCAGTTATAATGAAAGTATTTCACCAAAACAACACATGGTTGCAATACCAATACAAACAGTACTCACTGCATATAAATATCCATACAATCATCCCGCCTTTACTCATCGATTCACCACAACTCCATCCTTCACAATATCAAAATAGTTTTGTAGCAAAACTAAGTTCCCTTTAACACACCTCTTCTCCCCGTTTCCTGCCTCTTGGATATGAAAACAGTGTCTGGTCGCTCAGCTGTCTGTAGAACCACTGCCCTTGTTCTTGTTGCGGCTGAGAGGGAACGTGGACTTGCTCTGTGGTTGGGTCATCTTGCTCGCCAGGTACACAAACGGCTCGATCAGCGTGCGTCGATCCACCACGGACACCTCCCACAGACGCACCTTCTCATTCTTGGCCCAGTTTGCGGCCATGTTAGAGTCAACTCTCCTCTCATCCTGCTTGTCCAGCTTGTTGCCCAGGACCACGATGGTCACCTGTGGATATGGATCATCAGGTGAGTCCCACATGAGTGTAATCTACTCACTCTGGCTACATGAGCTCATTGCAATAATTAGAATAGGATTTGGAGATTATTGTGAGTTTTTCCCTCTTAATTAACCCGAGCGCTATCAAAGCACCATCAAATTAACCTTCCCGAGCATATCAATGGGTTCAGTCCTCACCTCTTTCTTGTCTCTGTGACGGTCGATGTCTTTCTTCAGGGCCTCCATCCGCTTAAAAGACTCTTTGCTGTCAACGCTGTAGACGAGTACAAAGCCGTCTGCAAAGCTGTAGTAATGTCGAGGAAACTCCATCCCATCCCTGAGGCCGCGGGTGTCATAGAAACGCACCTGCTCACGTGTGCCGCGGTCAGTTTCTATGGAGCCGATGTAGATATCCTCCAGGGTCTCCATGGGCTCTGAGCCTAACGGTGGATAAACAAAGACAGACATGTAGGGTGTGATCAACTTTTAAGACAACTACATGTAATGAATACATTGTAATGGAGCACCTAAACCTAATTAAAGTATTTTATTATGCTTGCTCAATTGCTATTCCCAACTAATTATTATATGCATGTATTATTAGATAACCTTTAATGTAGCCGCCTACCAGGAATAATTAATGGCTATCAAATTAAAACACATTGAATGTATAATGCCAATATTTACATAGAGAATAACCAATTTATGAATAACCATTGCATGTACAGTGCATCAGAACATATCAATTGTTTTTTTAACTAATACATGTAGAATAGTATTCCTATAAGGCATACCTGCAACATGATTGGCATACAGTAGTTGCTCCAATACAGCCGTTTTACCAACTGCAGCCTGGCCACACACAACCACCTTGCAGCTCTTGCCCATGACTCACTCTCAGGTCAGGAAATCTGCTTTTGGAGAAGATACACACAACTGTAAAGTACCCAATTACTGTCAAATACGCTTTTAGCATGACAGTGTCAGTGCACACGATAGCATGCGTTTGAGATATCGTTAGCATCTTTCTAAAATCTGATTCCGTTATAACCGATTAATCAAAAATCAACAAATAAACAGAAGATGCATAGATGCAAACTGTAAACTGCTAACTGTCAAATACTTTATTAGCATTAGTATCCGTGCACAAAATAGCAGGATAACGTTAGCATCATTCTCAAATGTGATTCTGTTGCAAACAATAATAACAATAACTTAGAGCGAATCAAGATAGCAAACATATATAAAATGCATGTTATTGGTGCTGTTATATTACAGTAACGTCAGCTAACTACCTGAGTATGCTAACGTCTGTACAGTCAATGAAATTAAGAATTAGCTTAGCATTAGCTTTCAGGAAGCTACAAAGCAACGATATCATATACAAAATAGCTAATGTTATCTGGAGCTGACTAATCCAGCTAATAAAATATATATATGCGCAGATATTGGCTACATTTTGGTAAATATGTATTAGATATGAGAATAACAGTTGGTTGCTTCTCTTCTTACCTAACGAGCTACTTCCTGTTTACAGTGTACGTAACGACTGCAGTATGTGGCCCCGCCCCCCTCCATTGACGGCAAAATGGCGACGGAGAGCTGCGATACTGTGAACATGGACCCTGACATCGAGCTGCTCAGCGACGAAGAATTAGAGAGGTAAAACAACATTGAGGCTGCGGTGTCAGCAGCAGCAATGGATCTATAACGAAGCGTCTTAGTGACATGTGTAACCAGAAGTCCTTTGTGTGTTCATTTTCTTCGCATTTCGCACTATGGGGAGCTAACTAGCGCGCTGCCGCTGTTTGGCTAAATGTTGCCCAGAATAGCGTTCAGCCTCTCAGAGCTAGCTCTTGTGCAGGGTTTCTTGGTTTTTCGCTGCAAACTGTTATACCCGTAAATCTACCACTGTAGGCCAAGAGCACTGCACTGATTTTTTTATTGGCGTGATGCTACCTGGCTAGCTGGTTAATGACACCATCCACTCAATGTGTGGTCGTGATGTAAAACATGAAAGACTTCCAAAAAAAGTAACAGCGTTTGCCCACAGCATGGTGTCATATGTTCCCTGCCCTGCTCCCTGTCAGTCTCACAAAATAGCCACGCGTTTGATTGGAGTAGGCACTCAGGACTGCTCTGCTGGTTTGGTTATTTCTATGTTTAGCTAACTCAGGCCAGGAAGTTCTCTGAATCAGCCAGTCACATTCCTGGACATGCTCGCCTCCTTTACACCTGATAATGAATGAGATGCTCAGGGTGCAAACATATTTTTAACGGCTATTAAATGTTTACAATTCTACCAGCCATTCAATAGATTTGCATTGTTTGTTTTGCTGGAGAGTGGAGGAAATCTTCCACCCACTTGCATATCTTTCCAGGATTTTGCTTGTGGATGGAGCTCATTTTTTTTATCCTGCCTCAGGCATAACTGTCTTATAGTTTTAAGAGATTTCTTTTTTTTTGTATTGGAATGAGATGCTCAGGGTGCAAAAATATTTTTAGTCCCTTTGTCAAAATGCTATTGAATGTTCAAAATACTATCAGGCATTCCATAGATTTGCATTGTTTGTTTTGCTGGAGAGAGAAGGAAATCTACCAGCCACTTGCATATTTTTTTTTACCAGCATTTTGCTTGAGGATGGTGTTAATTTTTTTTTAACCCTGCTGCAGACTGAAGACTGTTTGTGCAGACAACAAGATCAGTTATCCCTAAAATAAACCTAGCCAGCTGACAACCACTGGGTCTGTGTATTGGCAAGAATCTAGCAATATGAACAAAATGCTCCAGGTGCAAAAATATTTTTTTTGTCCTTTTCAAATTGCTGTTAAATGTTAAAAGTTTTACAAGGCATTTGCTAGATTTGCGTTGTTTGTTTTGCTAGTGATTTAAGGAAATCTACCAGCCACTTGCAGATTTTACCAGCATTTTGCTAGTGGACGGTGTTATTATTTTACCCTTGGTCAGACTGAACTGTCTTAAGAGATTTCTATGCAGACAGTAAGATCAATAATCCTTAAAATATACCTAACCAGCTGACAACCCCTCGGGCTGTGTGTTGGCAAGAATCTGGCGATACAATACGTATCGTGTACCAGATGTTAAAAATCAATACACTGGGATATATTTTGATACCGTAAGACAGGCCATATATTGCTCTTTTTCAGTCTGATAATGTGGAAAGCTCAACTATATGCATAAAATCTGAGTAAAAACTGTTTTAATGCAATCAGAACAGCACAATCATAATCATAGCATTCTCTTTTGTTCAGTCTGTCTGCTACAAATCTTTGTATTTAAATTATTATTTAAAAATATGCAGTGTTTATGAGAACATCCCAGTACTTTAGTGTATCAGTATTTTCTTACACAGCTGTATTCATTGTTCTGCCCAAACTACACTTCTCTGAGTTTTCTGTCTTTCTGCCGACTTGTTCACAGGGAAGCGGAGGGCTTCAAAGAACAAGGCAATGCCTTTTATATCAAGAAGGATTACGCAGAAGCATTCAATTATTACACCAAGGCCATAGGTAATTATCCCTAAATAATTTAAATCAGTCTGTCAGTGGATGGGATTATGTTGCTTTCCTGTTTGGATGAGAAACAAAAAGTTTGAATTCTGTCTGTCCTTGTTATGATGTTAAATAACTTTTTTTATTTATACAGACATGTGTCCGAAGAATGCTAGTTACTACGGTAACCGGGCAGCCACGCTAATGATGCTGTGTCGGTACAGAGAGGCGTTAGAAGATTCCCAGCAAGCAGTACGACTAGATAACGATTTCATGAAGGTAGGCTGTGGGAAAATAACTGTTACATTCTATTACGGGGACAATCTACTCTTGTATCATCTTACTTTTTTGTTTCACTGTATTCACATTAACTCAGACTGCCTCTTCTCCCCTGAAGGCTTTGCTTTCTTCTTTTTTTTTTAAATTTGCCAATGTGAGATCTGAATAACTAGATCTGAGATCTAAAGAGCAAAATTTACGCTTCGCTAACAACCCAAATGTCTCAGGAGGATCTAAAATGTGAAAAACAGATCATGGGAAATAAGTTTTATGATCCAGACAGTTCTTAAATCCTTTATGCAATAATAGGACTGCTTGTTTTGTCTGATCAAATTTCAGTGTTTCCAAATGTTCGTAAAGCCTTAATTTTCAGTTTATTGCGAGTGTGATCCCTTATCACAAGGTGCACATGTGACAGTTGTAAGCAGTTTATTCAAAGAGTGATTTATAGCTTGTTATTTATTTTTATATTTTAAATAGCAAGACAAAAATGCTAAATTATTTCTTTTTCTTTTTTTTCTTTTTTCCACAATGCTGTGGGCATTGCCAAGAAAATAGTCATGTTGTGTGGGTTTTATTCAGGAGTAATCTGTGTATTACCAGTATGTACTTTCAAAATACCCAAAAATGCTGACCCAGGTATTGGCAAGTGGTGATCTGATATCCCATCATCATATTATTTATCAGCTGATTTACACGACGCAGGAACAGCAACATCACTTGTTGTTTGCTTCCCAATCTGTACACCATGTCCCATCAGATGAAAAGAAGCAAGATCGCTCATTCATTAGCTACTTCTATCAGCGGCTCTGAAAAAGAAAAAGAAAATCTGCATCCAATCTCGCTTCTTGCACATGCACAGTATTGATCGGACAGATGCGAGGAGAGTTTTGTTAAAAGAACTCGTATTTATTTCATTTATTTAAGTCGTTTTCAGGTCGGACTGACTGTAGAAGATAGATACTAACAGACATTTATATTGCATTTATTCTGTGTATGTAAACAGTTTAACCTGATGCAGCCATACAACAATGATCACATCTATACAGGGTTAGCAGGAAGAAACGGTATCATCTCTATAAATAACATTTGCTGCATAATAGAGTAAAATTAACTTGTGAGGTGGTTTTAGAAAACCCATAGAAAGTCACAACCTTGAACTTTGAATGTTTATAACAACAAACAAACTTTGTTCCTCAGTACAAAAGCTGTAGCTCGTATAGTAGTTCAGTGAGTAACCAACATAATGACTTGCAAAGTAGAAGGGGTGTGTCATCTAACAAATGTGTAAATAAGAGCTACACTTGTAACCGTGTTGAGGGACACTGTCACTTTGTGAACTGTAAGTCTTTCCCACACAGGGCCATCTGCGAGAGGGCAAGTGCCACCTGTCCCTTGGCAACGCTATGGCTGCCAGCCGCTGTTTCCAGAGGGTTCTGGAGCTGGAGCCTGACAACAGCCAGGCCCAACAGGAGGTGAGCCGGCCTCGGTGCGACAGAGCATGATCTGACAACTTGGACACGATTATCCACGATCAGATGAGCTTTGGCCAAGCTAGTGTAAATAAAGTGGAAGAGGTCGGCTACTTAGCACTTTAAGAGGAGATTAACTGGAGTTATTGTTAATGAGAAAGCTGGGGGGAAGTTTTAGGTTTTCCACAGAAGTGCTGCTGCTTGAATTGACTTGGTTTAACAAGCTTGGAACAGACGGTGGTAGCTGTAATAATCTACAGGTCTTTGTCATTGTCACTAAATACCACAAATTCCTTTCAGGTGAAGAATGCAGAATCCATCCTTGAGTATGAGAGAATGGCAGAGATCGGATTTGAGAAGAGAGACTTCCGGATGGTAAGTGACACAGTAGTTACGACCTTATTTATCTGTCAGTTATGCGATATGTCCCCAGCAGGGTTGGAAGTTAACTGCCACTGAGGGCGCTTTCACAACCCAAAGTTTAGTCTGTTTCAGTCGAGCTCTGGAGCGGGGAAATCATGTTCATTTGGTGGCTTGTGAACGCTCCAACTCTACCAAAAGAACTGGTCCGAAACCACTATAAACATCTGTTTCCTATAGAATAATTCCAGATCAACCGGAGGAGAAAGGATTCGTGCACACCGTAAATCAATGCAGAGTCAAGGTAAAAAAAACAGCAATATTTTATTATGTTTATTTTCACGTTTACATTTTTTTTCCACTTTCAGCTTTCAAACCAATAAGTAATAATACTGCGAGTATATTTCCAGCCCTCCATCTTCATACACCCCCGTCACAAATCTCTCTTATTTTCTTTGGCCCTGTGAAAGCAAACCAGACTAAATACAAAACAGACCAAAAGTCAGAATTTCACTCTGATTCACACTAACCAAACAGACCTGGGTTGTGAAAGCGCCCTTCCCAAGCGAATGGCTGGTGCTGATTTCCCACCCTGGTCCCCAGTATCGGACACATGGAGCGACACAGACTGCAGGTGTGCTGTGCTTGTCTCCAGGTTGTGTTTTGCATGGACCGTGCCTTGGAGTCTGCCGCAGCCTGTCACAGGTTCAAGATCCTGAAGGCAGAGTGCTTAGCCCTGCTGGGACGCTACCCCGAGGCCCAGTCTGTCGCCAGGTACGTCAGCATATTTGAAAAATTCTTGATGAGTCATTTATTTGATTTACATGATTGAAATTTGTCACAGTGAGTGAAGGTTGAGAGAAGAATCGGACACCAGGGTGTGTGCCATAGCACGCACCATCAGCTATAAACTGAACCTTTAAAGACACAAAATGCTGCATTTTTATTTGATTTCTCTTTTTAAATTACAGTTTCTGTGCATTCTTTCTTTTAGCATTAATATTCACTCTCTGTTCCTGTTTAGTGACATCCTGCGGATGGACTCCACCAATGCAGATGCACTGTATGTGCGCGGCCTCTGTCTGTACTATGAGGACTGCATTGACAAGGCGGTCCAGTTCTTCGTCCAGGCCCTGCGCATGGCTCCTGATCATGACAAGGCTCGGCTCGCATGCAGAGTGAGTCACTGAATAGATAACAGTTTTATACATCAAACATTTACACAGTGTATTCCTCTAAATATGAGCTTCTAATTGAAAATGGCTTTTACTCCAAAAGCAGTTGTTTTTCTGTCATCCGTTGTTAAAGTAGTGTTTAAAGTTGTCCTTTGTGTTGTCTTTCCAGAATGCCAAAGCACTAAAAGCCAAGAAGGAAGAGGGCAACAAGGCGTTCAAAGAGGGCAACTTTGAAGCAGCCTATGAGCTCTACTCTGAGGCATTAACAATAGACCCCAACAACATCAAGACTAATGCCAAGCTGTACTGTAATAGGGCCACTGTTGGGTCAAAGGTGAGGAGACATCACAAAGTCAAGTTGTTTTCCGTGTTGTTCAGCTGTGAGATTAATCTTAGCATCCCTGATGGCTAGTTTCTAAAAGGGCCAATGTGTTAGTCAGTATTCAAGCTGAGAAACGTGTATTTATAAATTAGTAAGTAGGATGATTTAATATTGAAAAGGAGAGAGACATTTATAGAATGGAAATAGGAAAAGTGATTCAGTTAGATGAACACAAACCCAATCCAAACTAAAACTTATGACCTTGTCTTCATAAAAGATGATGAATCAGACATAAATTGATATACTCCCATGCAAGTAATACCCCATTACACCCTTATTTAGTTATTCATCGGGGAGGACAGACACAGACTTTGCATTATCTCTCTGACAGTTTTTTGGTATCTTTGTCATTCTGTACTTCACTCTTCTGTCACATGAGAGAGAAGTAGGCCACTACTTTTCTCTCTCTCGCATGGACACACTTTGTTCCTTTTCTTTGAAAGCTGAAGAAACTAGAACAGGCCATTGAAGACTGCACAAAGGCCATTAAACTGGATGAGACCTACATCAAGGCCTATTTGCGGAGAGCACAGTGGTATGTCCCGAGTTTTCTGACTTACAGACAGTATGTTCAGTTCAGATCTGGACAAACAGGACAGGATCATTATTTGCGCATCTTGTATTTTGTTGTTCAAACTGGGTAAAAGTAGCAATAACTGACTTGTGCGTGCTGTGCTGCAGCTACATGGACACAGAGCTGTATGAAGAGGCAGTGAGAGACTACGAGAAGGTTTACCAGACAGAGAAGACAAAAGGTACGACTCAAGAAACAGACATTTCCTCCATTTCCTGCTTCTGCATGTTAACCCGTCCTGTCTTTTCTTATTTATTCTCCAGAACATAAGCACCTTCTGAAACACGCCCAGCTGGAGCTGAAGAAAAGCAAGCGGAAAGATTACTACAAAGTGCTCGGAGTGAATAAAGACGCCACAGAAGAGGAGATCAAGAAAGCTTACCGCAAACGGGCGCTTTTACATCACCCAGGTGCTTAACCGAGCAGACGATTTGAAGCAATCATGGTGCAATTCAACGTAACACTGTATACAGTCGTTTTTTTAAACTCTTTTCTCCTCTATTTCCTATCAGACCGTCACAGCGGAGCTAGTCCTGAGTTGCAGAAGGAGGAGGAGAAGAAGTTTAAGGAGGTGGGGGAGGCTTTCAGCGTGCTTTCAGACCCAAAGAAGAAGTCTCGCTACGACAGCGGTCAGGATCTGGAGGATGACGGCATGAACATGGGAGGTAAGAAGCTGAGTCTCATGGGTGAACAGAAGATGTTTTTACAGCATCCAAAAACGTGTTTCTGAACCCAGAAATGCACCACCACAGAGGATGCATTCAAGTGCCTCAGTGTCCAGAACACGCTTAAAGATTATGCAGTGTTAAAGTCATGGAAAGAACAGATGAACAGAGACACATTTCATTTCAAAATGACAATGCCTGAACAGATTTAACAGAAAAAAAAAGAAAGCGGAGAACAAGTAAAACCTCTTTTTTCATAATTGAGATTTTTTAGAAAGTTTAGAAACTCCAGCCACTGAGCTGTCATGGTATAAAACAAGCTAACATCAGTTTGGGCACAAATAAAACTCACCTAATGTGCCTGGTCCGTATGCATATAATCCATCCTCCTTGCCAAGAAAAGGGATCAGATCAGATCCAAACCCCTGCAGGTCTCAGGGTTCAGATAGACCCGTGAAGACCTTTAGTATACAGATTAAAGTACAGATCTCAACTGAGCTAATGAGCCACTTTTTTTTTTTATTATAAACCAGCTGTTGTTTTCATGTTGAGAATCTGTTCTGGAAAGTTGATGATGTTGATTCTTAATTGCATTTTGTCTCCACCAGATTTCGATGCCAACAACATTTTCAAGGCCTTCTTCGGAGGCCCGGGAGGTTTTAGTTTTGAAGGTACGTATGCGTACAAAAAGCCATGAGGAGCGATGCTTATCTACTGTACATGCATCACTATAAGTCATTTTTTGTTGCAGCATCTGGACCAGGAAATTTCTTCTTCCAGTTTGGTTAACTGAAGGATCCGTCTACCCGACCAGTTACTACATCAGGACTTTTCAACAATGTCAACCCCCGACCCACCATCCATATTTAATGACTGACTGATTGCAAGTCAGTTTCCTGTCTATGCCATTGACTGAATGAATGCAACCCAATGACCACATGCAACAAATGAATTAAAGCCCGCATAGCAAGGACACCAAGACGGCACAGACTCAGTTGATAGCGTTACTGATTTTTTGGATTTGATTTTCTTCTCCTCCGAATGAGACAAACTTTAAAGTCAGTAATGGCTAGCAACACTGGTCCAAGTATTTTCTGGATTTTGTGAGGTAGCAGAGATTGTGCAGCTATTGTATCAGAGCTTTTAGGGATCCATGCAGGAAGTGACATCACGGGGGGAACTCTTGAGATGCAACTGAGCATTGAGCAAGCTATTATCGGGCTCGTCTCAACTTACAGCTGAGGGGGCATTCTCTGCATGAAGGGTAATAACTTGCTGAATGATTACTGAAGAAAATCAATTAGCAAGCGGCGCCTTCCCCTTTTGAACAATCTGTCAGACAGACACCTGGCTGCTACGAAATTCGCACTGAAAACTGCCTCCTTGTCATAAGCCAATAGGAGCACTTGAGCATTTTTTTAAATTGACAGCTGGAGCCTAGACCGACACTCACAGTACAGCTGAAGCACATTAGAAAGATGGCAGCGGAGACAGCTGTGCTGGCTTTGTTGCCAGCAAAGTCCCCCTCCCTCTCGTTGTCACAGGTTTTATGTTTGATGTTGCCATTCACAGATTGCTGCATTGTACATTTTACTGGAATGTAAAGTGTTGATTTGTGATGATAGTTTTTTCCATTTTTTTTTATTTTGATATGTATATTTATTGTAAATTTGCTGTCTGATAGAACCACCGGTGGAAGATGAGGACACTTTTCTGTTGTATAAAAGAATATGAGCACCTCTCTGGCACACGTTCAGGAAGATGAATGTTCTGCTGCATGAAATATAATGCAGGAATATATTTTGTTTTGTGATTTCATTTGATTGTGATGCAAGCTGTCTAATTTTACTCAATGCAACAAGATGGGCATAAGAATAGAAAATGATGGGTTTGCTGTTGTGCAAAAGAAAGTCATCAGGTGGTAACAGATTACCTGGTAATGTTTAGTTACTTCCTGATGAGGTTATGGTTCTCACGGTGCACTTAAAGAAGAAAAGCGTCCTCATCTTCGCTCTCATTGTTTTTGCCCTCGTGGTGAAACCATCCTCTCTTTATCCTTGAAAAGTACCAGCCATGTCAATAAAGTTGGCCTCCTCTGGGTTTCCCCTGAATTGTTTGGTTTGTTTTCTTTTGTTTTAGTGGCTAAGTATTAGTATTAATAATTCTGTGGATATCAAAAGCTGTTATCAACAACAACAACATATAGGCCTGGAGCCAGGTCCTGCCCTCAGGATGTTTTTTCATCATTATTTCCTGTTCAGCACCCCCAGCTCAGGGCCGTTTGTTCTCGTGGGCATGTTCCGACATGTTTCTGGTGAAACCATGTATAAATATTAAGGTACTAAAATTACATAAATAGTTGGCAGGCAAGGGGTTTTAACTGCTTGCAAATTTCTCATTGAATGTTTATTTTTCCATAGTTTCGATGTCTTTAATATGAATCTAAAATATAGGAAAAATAAGGAAAAACCATTGAATTATAAGGTGTGTCCAAACGTTTGACTTGTACTACGCGGTTTGAACGGAAGATGGCGCTGTTTCTCTTTCCGCCTTCTTGTTACTGTGGTTGCTAGGAGACCACAGTTGGCTGGAGATACTAATTAGAGAAACACAAAATTTCAGTTGTACTCTTGCGTTATGACACAAAAGTTTGTCTAAAAATGTCAGACACGGACCTAGATCACGATCGGCAAAAGCCAAAGGGGGTTTTCTCCACGTTAATGGCGGATGGAGACTGGCTGTACATTAAAGGAGAGTATAAAAAGGCCATAGAAAGCTACACAACGGTAAGTAACGGTAGCTAACGTATACGTTTCTTAACGTTAGCTAGTTAACGTTAAACTAACAAACTGAAGCTTCACCCAAGTACAGGAAATTAAGAAACTTAACTTATTAAAGGTTTTAAGTGCAACTTCAGAATAATAATAAGATTTATTGGCCAAGTGTGGTGTACATAGACTCTGCTCTCAATGTATGTTACTTACGTTAGCTATAGCAGTAACGTATGATAGTAAACAACATTAACGACAAAGTTGAACATGTTAAGGTAGAGAATAGACAGGACTATTATCTACACAAATATGTGGAAAAAAATAAATGTAAAGCCCCAACATAAGCAAAATGTTTATTTCAGTCAAGTGTTTCTGTAAGCTGTAAACAATAAAAATAGTGCTTAAGATATAAATATTTAATTTATGTCTGTTGAATGGGTGGATGAGTACAAAACATAAAAGCAGTAAAAATGGAAGTACAAAAAATTCTGTACATTTTCCTCCATTACATTTATTTTATATCTTTGTTAGTTATTCTGTTGCTTAAGATTGTTAACACAAAATATAAATAAACCAACACATTTTGATATCTTAATAAAGGTTGATTACCAAGCAGTACCCATATAAAGCAGCTGAAATCAATTTCTACCTTCACTTACTGCAACAACAATGATTATAATCCCTTAATAATTAAAATATATATTATTCTAAAGTAGGCATTTCTGCAGAATGAGCACTTTTACTTTGGTATTTTTAAGTATGTTTTGATGCTTGTGGTACTTTTAATTTAAGTAAAACTTTGAATGCAGGACTTTACTTGTAACAGAGTATTTTTACACTGTATTATTGCTTCTTTTACTGAAGTAAAAGATCTGGGTACTTCCTCTCCTCCTGGGTATAGCATTACAACATGTGGGATTTATATAATCAGTGACTTGTGCTTTTTGCTTCTCGTTTTTTTTAGGCTCTGACGTTAAAGCCTGATGATAAGACCTGCTTTGTTGGCCGATCTAAATGTTACCTGAAGATGGGTCAATCTGTGAACGCTTTAAAAGATGCAGAGGCTTCCCTCAAAGAAGACACGTCATTTTTCGAGGTAAGCTACAGGTCACAGAACAGTTATTGTCTTATGTAAACATGGAATAATGCATAAAAGAGATGCATGACAGCATTTATTTTATCTTTTTTTTTAAGGGATTGTACCAGAAGGCAGAGGCATTGTACTACATGGGAGAATTTGAATATGCGCTGGTGTTTTACCACAGAGGTCAAAAGCTGCGTCCACAAATACAGGAGTTCAGACTGGGTATCCAGAAGGCACAGGAGGCCATAGAAAACTCTGTTGGCAGTAAGTTTTTCAACACTATTTTGTTGCCTGCAATAAATTGTAGTCACAGCATATGAAATCCTTCTCACACTAAAATATTTGTTCTTCTCCAACATCTTCTAGGTCCTTCTGTGAAGCTGGAGATTAAGGGAGACCTGTCATTTCTTCAAAAAGATGAGGAGGTGAGTCTGTGTTGGTTAACCCAATATTTAACTTAGGAAAACTTCACTTACAGTCTTGTGTTTCTGAATGATTAAGGGGGCCCAGCCGATTGCTGCTATTCAGCATCTGACGACTAAGAAAAAACAGCCGACCCAGAAGACCCCAAAGAGTGAGAAGACAACCAAACAGCTGCTGGGAGAGTTTTACAGTGACAAGAAATATCTAGAAACCCTCCTTAAAGATGATGGTACTGTGTTATTTCCCTTGACCATTTAGTATCTTTAGGGATTTTGCTTACTGCTTGTGTCAACACCTCACTGTGCTTTTGTTTTGCAGCATTTTTCATTCACTGGCAACACAAATGTTAGCCATGAGTTTTTCCTGTGGTCCTTACTGTTGACTATGTTTATTTAAAACTACTTAATGTTTTTTTTCTCACTTTTAAAACCCTTATATGATGATCTGCAGATTTGGTAAAAGGTAGGACAAGAAGTGGGGAGCCACTGCAGGCCGTCATTCAGAGCTGCCTCACATACCTCGACACTTGCACCGAGTTCTGGAACCAGGAGAAACCTATCTGTACACAGGATAAGGAGCCTAAGTCCAAGCAGCAAAAATGCAGGAAGCCCTCTGAACCTGCTCAGTTTCTGCTGAAGAGCCTGGATGACATAGATTCAGGTGAGGAGGGCTTCTGGCTCAACTGCTTTCCTTTTACAACCATAAAAATGCTCACTGCATGTTTATCGTTGTAGCGTTGACATCTGGAAATGCAGAAGGGAGTCTCAAGAAGGCCAAAGAAGTCATGAAGATCGTGAAGAGCTGGTCAGAGAAAGAGGTTCCTCACAAGAAAGAGGTTTTGGGCAGCCTGCACAGTTGTATTGGGAATGCTTTGATGGACCTCGGAGACATGGACAAAGCTTTACACCATCATCAGAAAGACTTGGAGCTGGCTAAACAGTGGTGGGGATTTAAGAAAAAATACACAATAGGAATTAATGTGTTTTACAGTAAAAGATCAAATGTTCAGCGATGTTTCTTATCAACAGCAAACTCACAGATGCATGGTCGAGGGCTCTGGACAACATTGGGCGAGTTTATGCCCAAATGGGACAGTTCTCCAAGGCCATTGAGGTGTAAGGAAATAATAACATTGCAATCCTTGGCAGAACATGTTATCTGGATGGTAATCATGGTATGCCTACTGAAGATTGACTTATTGGTTAATTCACATTCTTTGCATGTTTTCACTTCAGCTGGGAGAAGAAGATTCCCCTGGTCCGTGGCGGTTTGGAGCGGACCTGGTTGTTTCATGAGATTGGCTGGTGTTACCTGGAGCTCAGTTACCACGAAGAAGCCAGAAGCTATGGCCTCCGGTCAGTTCATGCAGCCGATGAAATTGCTGATGAGAAATGGCAGATAAACGCCAATGTGTTGGTGGCACAATCTGAAAGTAAGTAGTACTTGCATTTGCATGATATATAACTTATAAAACATTTGAATGCTTCAGTGCTGTTGTCATCATACTCGATCAGTCATTTCTGTTTCTTCTCAGTGAAACTTGGAAACTTTGAATCCTGCGTCTCCCACTTTGAGCGAGCTTTGACTCAGGCCAAACTGCAAGAAGACGACTCTGCTGCGATTGTCATTCAGAAGGTTTCCTCTCATTGTCATATGCTTCCCTTCCACATCTTTATTTGCCCCATTTTATGACAGTATTGGTCGCTGATGTTTATCATTCTGCTTTCAGGCCCTCGATGAAGCAAAGCAACACCTCGATGAAGCAAAGCAACACCTACCACAGTGAGAATGTCCTGAGTGCTACAGAAGACAACCACCATCAAACAAAAGCTGTTGGAACAAAAGAGAAGAATAAAAGCCTTTTTTTTACTGCTTAAACTGCTTAAAATGCATAAATACATTTTGCTGAGACCCTTGGAAACACACATTTTTTCGTATCAATTTATTGGGACACTGCTGGTAAATAAGATCCCTTATCTGCTCAAAGGTCTTGTTGCACAAATGCATGTTTTATGCACCAAGACCATAAAAACCAGGAACTGGATGTCAGGGTTGTTGTCTTTATAGGATCATACTGTGACATTAATATTAGGAGGATTGGCAGTGTTGAATTGTGCAAAGTTATACTGTTCTCTGAGTTAAAAATGTGTATGTAAAGCTCAATAACCAGCATACATCTGGCTCTATTTCACAGATTTACTTGTAAAGAACAAATGCTATTATTTTCACTTCTGCTTTTTTTCTATTTATGAGGATGCCTTCTTGTTTATTTAAACAATATGTCACGTATCCAAAACATACAATGCAATCTTATCACAATCTTTGACATGCACAGTGCAACATGTCAACCACTTTGCATTTTGATACAGTTCCCCATACAGAGCTCTACTTTCTGCAGGGGACTTTCCCCTGTCACACCTCTGGTACATCAGTCACGAGGCACACATGCTTTGTTTACATAGAGATGACTGCTTCCTGCAGGGTTCGCTCTAATATTGGTGTTTTGCTTCCGTGTAGATTAGAGACAGTAGAGCTAGTTCATGGGCTCTGCCTGCTGCTTGATCGCCTCACTTCACATCAACGGATGCCAAAGCAAAGTACGGTAGTCTATCTTTAAATAAAAAGGGTTTGTTCGTGTATGTAAACTGAAGTCTTTATAAATATTGAGAAAAATGTTACTGATATGTTGCCCTGTGTGTATCCAAACCACTGTAGTCTTGTTACTCTTTGTTTGCAAGGCCTGTGTTTTGGTATAGGAGTGGCTTCACATAAGTGACTGTGGTTTACACAATCTCAAGGAGTTAATACTATTAACAATAAATATATTTTAAAACACATATATTTTAAAATTATTATTATTATTATTATTATAAAAAGTTTTAAACCAAGTCATTAAAATTGAAAAAAATAAAACATGCACCCAGACAGGAGCTATTAATTGTATTTATTAAAGACTAGATGGATCACATTTAAGCCTAATTGTTATGCTTCATTTATGATCTTTAAAAAACAACACAACAACAACTATAATATAATCATTGTAGAATACAAATAAAACAATTGTTTAAAATGCTAAATAAAAATGTCAAAATAGCAGGGGCATATTATTATTATTATTACTATTATTATTATTGTTATTTTATTTACTTATAGTTGGGAGCTATTTATTACATTTTTAAGAGGCATGTACAAAGCAAAATATTAGCAACATCAGAAAGAAAAAACAGGTAACAGACTTGGTGCAAATTTAAGAAACTCGAAATAATATTCCATTTCAGTTAAAAAAAAACAAACAAACAACTTAAAAATTAGGTGGAATATAACAAAAATAGTTAAACAAAAACATGAACGTTTATCTTCCATTTCAAAGTGAGTGATTTACTCGTCATTATTTTATTCTTTATCTTCTCCCGTGGCGTCCTTCCGGTCTTCAGGGGCGTGTCCGTGGCCCCGCCCAGTTGCGCGTTCCCGGGAATTTCCGTTTTCCTCCTTGAAGAGTGAAGCGGGTGCATGTGTGTGCCAAGGATTGCCTTGTCATTGTATCCAGAGAGAAACGCGTGGTCAGCGGCACCACCGACAGCTCCACTGCAGCCGAACTGGTAAGCTGGCATTTTGGGAAACAAAAGCCGTCCACGCACGACGCCACATCTCTTCCATATATTTTAGTTTTTGTGCACAAAGAGCGTGAACTAAGTCGCTCCACTAGCATCCAGTGATTTTTAAACGCGAGAAAAAGCATGAAACTTGCTCAGACGTGGCGCTGTAGCGGGTGATGTTGTAGCCAAATCCACTGCCTGCCAGGCTAAATTGTTTTTGTCTGGCGTGCTAGCGTTAGGTGCACGCCACTCCCCGCCTGGCCACATTGTGCAGCTAATAAATTGTAAAGCTCAAGGTTTATCGATTTTTATAATGTTTGAAACCCAATTTGCTCGCACTCTTAGACATTTAAATCAAAACATAAATATTCTTTGTGAGTAAATGTGTCGCCAAACTTGCTTTAAACAAAAAGACCATCTCACCCACTGCGCCATTTACTGCTACTGTACTCTGATTGTACCGCTAAACCGAATGATATAAAGTTGAATGCATCTAAAAGTGTTTATTTATTTGCATCTTATTGTTTTCGATTATTGTGTGCCCCCTAATTAGCTGTAAAATCCTGTCTTTTTAATTGCTACATCGCGTTGAGTTGTGAGAGCTTCCCCTTCAGTCTCATGACTCGATGGTTTCACACATCTGTTTTTTAATCCAGCCTTTAGTGTCAAATCTACCACTGAGTGTTTTAAAATATGCTGCCACACGGTGGAGGGCGCAATACTGTGAAGTAATCAGACTTTTTTCCGCGATGCCCCGTTTTCTTCACTGTCCTTTGTCTGTGTTTCCTGGCAGGGTTTGGCGAAATTAATGTAGCAATGCGAGGTTTGGATGCAGTATTTTTGCAGTCATGGTTTAGCCTTTACTGGAAGGCTGTCTTTGTGTTTTTAACAAAAAGGAAAGTAAAATTTGGATGCCACCACCCCTGCTGCATGTATGGGAGAATGACATTACTGGCTGAGGTTGTTGCAGAGTCATTGGAATGGATTGCATCAGATTATTGCTCATATTGTGTCCAGAAATGTTGAAAAATGGTATAAAAAAAGATCCAACCCCTTACAACTCCATTCTCTTTCTTAAATCTTTGATATTGAGTAACTTCCCGTTTGAGACATAACCACCGCAATCCTTATAAAACTTTGATTTTGGCCTCTAAAAGGGCACGTCATCGGAAAAATGCAGCCAGAAGTGAAAGTATTGAAGAGCATTTTCTTTCAAGTTTTTCCTCATAAAAAAAAGATTTTTCCACCAATTATTTAACTTTTTACACACAGTTTATACCACCTGCACATCTGGATATTTAAAGTATTGCTTGTTAAAGAACCCATTATTATTTTTTTTACAGTTTTTACAGCCCAAAATACCAAAGTTATTATAAAAAAATAAATATATTTCAGTCAGATTATGTCAGAAATATGACTTAACATAAGATGAAAGTTGCTTAAATTTGTATATTTTTAAAGGTTTCTTATATATGGTGCCTAACTGGTTGAATAGAGAATTTCTCTTTCTTTTAATTATGTTTTAAAGGTACATGGTGGTGTGTGAAGTCAGACTTTAAGACCAGACATGGACACTGAGAAGAGTGGCGAAGTTTTAGACGTGTCAGAGACTCCACAGCAAGAGGAGACTGAAATGGAAAAAGAGGTTGTGTCCAAACTGGAGGCACCAGAGGATTTCACAGAGCCTGAGAAGCCACCAGCTGCTGATGAAGAGGCCGAGCAGCTGGCAGTGAACGGTCATGACACAGAAGTGATAAATGTGAAAGAAACAGAGGAGTTGATTGTGACAGAAAACGTAACGCTGGCTGAGGAGAAAACAGAAATGGAGATTGAGGAAAGCTTGCCGGAAGAGAAGTCTGAAATGGAGGCAGAGGTTGGTGCGGTGGCACCACCAGAACCAGATGAGTCATCTGAAAAGATCTCTGACCCAGTTGCAGCTTTAGACACAGAACCAGAAAACATCCAGCCCGTGCCAGAGAATGACCCAGAACCTTTGCCTGTACAAACGCCTCTGGCCGAGAGTGCCCCTGAACCAGAGCCAGAGAAACCGGCAGAATCAGTTCCACAAGCTGAGCTACAAGAGCAAACATTACCTGAACCAGCGGCGGTGCAGCTGCCAGTGGATACACAGCCACCCAGCCAGGAGGAGAAAGTGTCAGAACAAGTGGAAAAAGAGGCCGAATTACAGACCACGATGGACACGAAGGAAGAAGTCGTTGCCAAAGAAGAGGTGGCAGAAAAAGACGTTGCAGCCGAGCCTGCGAAGGAGGCAGAGAAAGCAGCAGAGACTGTTTCGGTGACAGAAGTTTCCTCGGATAAACCAACAGAAGCATTAAAGGAGGAGGCATCAGTAACCGTGAAACCTGCAGAGGAAAAGAAGGAAGCTGAACCAGAGAAACCAGAGTCTGAAGCCGTGAAGGGAGCTGAAGCAGCAGCAGAAGAAGTTAAAACCGAGAAGAACGATGTGGAAAAAGAAGAGGAAGTAGTCCCTGCATCCGGCTCCCTGTCCTTCGCCCTCCTGGAGCGAGATCAGACCAAAGACGCCCTGCGATCCTGTCGTACCCTTGTCATCCTCAAAGGCCTTCCAGGAAGCGGTAAGAGCTTCTTGGCGCGCGCCATCACAGACGCCTACAAAGACGCCTACAAAGACCACTGCTCCGTCGTCTCCGCCGATGACCACGGTGTGAAACCAGAGAGTCCGGAGTCGTCTGCGGAGGGATACAAGGCTCTGGACGATGCTGTGGTGGCCTGCTGCAGCGCCGGGACGGCCTCCTCCGTGCTGATGGTGGTGGTGGATGACACCAACCACACCCAGGACCGGCTGGCCCGCCTGGGGGAGATTGCCGAGCAACACCACCTCGTTCCGGTGTTTCTGGAGCCGCGCACTGAATGGAGCAGAGATCCGGCGCAGCTGACAAAGAAGACCAAGCGTGGACTGGAGGAGGCCAAACTGGAGGCCATGAGGGGTCCACTGGAAGAGATGTCTCTTCCTCTTTACTTTGGCTGGTTCCTTCTGTCCTCCATTCAGGAAAAGGTCCGCTGCACATCGATGGACTTCCTGAAAACGCTGGACACCTTGGAGGCCTTCAAGAAACACTTGATTGACTGTAAGTGTGCTGAAAGCAGATTGTTTTCTAAAAGCTTTAGCTTCACTAAGCTGCAACTGATCTTCTCTTGTGTTAACAGTCACAGGGAAAGCTGAGAAGGAGGTGGATTTGGAGCAGTACTTCCAAGCAAAAGGAGCCCTGCATTGCACTACAAAATTCTGTGACTACGGAAAAGCAGAAGGGGCCAAAGAGTATGCACAGATTCAAGTAAGAGAGTGGTCGATTAATTGTTTCTTTATAGATTTTCCCTTCTTTTTTGCAGCAAGTAATGGATTAAATATAAATTTGATGGCTACGTGTTTATGGGCATGTGAAAGGTGCTGTGCACAGTATTAAACAAATATTTGCTGTGTAAAGAGAGAGTTAAGTAATAAAGTCCTCACCAGAGGATGAAGTCATGCTCCTCCTCGTGTGTTGTAATCTGAGCCTCTCTGTTTGTTGATGTGGTAGCTGCTCTGTGCGTGCATGTGAGTGCATCAAAAGTGATGCCGAGAGGCGTCCATATGTGACAAGTTGGGAATGAGAACAGGATCCATGTGGAGGTGATCCCTGCTCAGACTGCGGGCCATACATATGCTCTGAATGTTGTGTACAGCACCTTTAATTTATTACTTGTGCATTCTGTTTCAAATAGTAATGCTTGAATACATTAAAAGTTAATCTCGTATTTCCTTTCCTTTTTCTGCTCTCCAGGCTGTTAAAGATTTCTACGGTTCTGCATTCGAGCTGTCGCTGACCGCTCTGTTTGTGACTCCTCGCACCGTCGGTGCCCGAGTGTCCCTCACTGAGGAGCAGCTTCAGCTGTGGCCAGCTGATGCCGAAAAGGAGGCGGGGTCCGCCTCCCTGCCTCTGGGAAGCCGCGCCCACGTTACTCTGGGATGCGCCGAGGGCGTGGAGCCAGTTCAAACAGGACTGGATCTGCTGGAGATCCTGGCCCTGCAGCAGGAGGGCCAGCAGGGGGAGCCCATCGAGGAGATGGAGCTCGGCTCGCTGACCTACTACAGCGAAGGAAGGTGGCTGCTCACTCTCAGAGAGCCCATCTGCACCCCCGCATGCTTCTCCAGCTTCTACGGGCGCAAGGAGCTGCAGCCGGCCAAAAAGGAAGTGGAGAAGAAGAAGAAGCAGAAGTGCACCATACTGTAAATGGCAGACATGGGGATGTGTGGCCGGGATGACTGGTGAATTAAAACTTAGGCTTACTCTGTGCAAGGTTTGTGTGTTTGTGCAGCGTTTAGGGTTTCACTTATAGCCACCCTAAATCCACAAGCTGTGTGCCTTTTTACTGTTGATTTGCACCACAACCCAAGATGCCTTCAACCCAGTTAGGCTTGTTGTCAACGTTGTTCAGTATCTTGTTTCACATATCGTTCCAGAGTTGCAGAACCTGGCTATATGCTGAGATGTTAGCTGCAGTTTTAGGTAGTATAGCCTCCTCCCCACAGCTCCACAGTTATCTCAACTTTAGATTTCCTCTTCGATACATGTCTCTCAGTATTCAGATGTGAAAAATTAGGTACTTTCATTGCATGCATCCCAGGTATCCGCATAGAAACACATTTCAGCCCTGCTAAGAGAACCTCTGTCGCTTCAACAGAATTTGTCTGGTGTTTCGTTTGGCTTAGATGCAA
>CAFUXE010000128.1:3120-24955 GCA_903364295.1 Serranus cabrilla | reverse complement strand
CTGCTCCCTGTCCTGCAGCCTCCCCCACTCCTCTCTGCCTTGTTTTGACATGTGAAGGAGGAGGTAAATTAGATTTTTCTTTCTCTGTAGCAGCTAATTTACAGGTGGACCGCTTCCTGTCCAGCTCAGCCTCAACAATCCATCAATGATATCGGCTGCAGTTTGTCATGTTTGAATTATACGAGATAAATATAATATAATAATGCTGCTGTTCTTTTTTTGTTTTTAATCACCAGGCATATGTTGTGCAGGGACGTTTTATTGCATAACCCAAGAATTTAATACTTTGACTTCAACTTAGTTGTCTGAAGAGAAATCAAGTTTGCAGATCAGTGATAAGAAAGAAAGTAAAGAAAAGTAAAACAAAACATGCATATTTTATTTAATAGTTGCAGATACATTTTCTGTCAGTGGATGAATCAACTAATTAGCTGCAGCTCTGAGGTGATTTATTATTACTATTAATCATTAATTCTTTATATTGCAACATGATGAACCGGACACAGTCCATCTGGAGCCGCAGCAGCAGATCCAAAGATTACAGCTGAATGTGTTTCCTCTCTGCAGGGTCCTCGCCAGCTTCATCGTCGGGCTCTTCAACCTCTACGAGGACCTTTTCTTCACGTACCTGGAGATCAATCCGCTGGGTAGGTTGTTGATTTTTCTCAAATCCCCAAATACACGGATGTTCTGTGTGTGAACAAGCAGTCACGATGCTTGTTCATTTCATAAATACGTTATCAGGTTATGAAATTGTAAAGAGGACATCAAAAGGAAATTGGAGATGAATACATCAATGCTTAATAAAACATAATTTTAAAGCCAAGAGGCACAAGTTTACTCTGCCACATTTTTAACACTGAGGGAGGAAAGCAGTAAATAATTCATGCACTTCCTGTTTGATGAAGCCGCGTGTGTTTATAATGGAGTAATTGGGCACCAGTACATGCCCTCTGGCAGCTGTTCCTGTGCAGGCAGCAGGGCCGCGGAGACGACTCGCCCTGCTTTGATTTCACTCCACCTCCTCCCGTCTTCACTTTCCTTCCACCTCCTGCAGGGACGCAGGAACGCTGCGGTCACCTGGTCCTCGTCACAGTATCTCTCTCCTCTCTTTTCTCTTAGTGGTAACAAAAGATGGAGTTTACGTGCTGGACATGGCAGCGAAGATCGATGCCACAGCTGATTATCTCTGCAAGGCCAAGTGGGGCGACGTGGAGTTCCCTCCACCGTTCGGCAGGGAGGCGTACCCCGAGGTGAGGAGGGCTGACGGAGCCGACGGAGCGTCAGATTTCAGTCTGTCTGCAGCACAGAGCTGCTGTTTCTCTCCAAAGAGGAGGGAAAAGCTACTGGTGGTGTTGAGTAGAGTGTAATATGAGCAAATAACAATGTTAGATGTAACTCAGGACTGTTTTCTATCAACTCAAATTAAATTCTCCCTAAATGAAGAGTAGAAAACTTGGATTTGAATATTTAACTATGACTTAACTGTTGAAAGGGAGACCCTAAAGGTGATTAGGATTCATATTTTTAATCACCCTGAGTCATTCCCAGTAGATTATTTGCACAAAGACCATTTTCTATTAGTTTTCTGACATTTTTTTGACATTTCCAGAACAGAAATTTAAACATCAGATAAAGCCAGGTTCAAAATTCTTGTCAGCACCCGAGAAACAAAGAATTTTCGCCATTTTTTTAAGAGTAAAATGTTCTAAAATCAGGTAAATATGAACAAATCCCTCTGTAAAAACCTTCCCAATATAGATAGGAATTAAACTTGAATTTTTGGTGTATGCAAGTGGTCAGCATATGATATATTATTGTATATATTTGCATGCAAATGAGGCATTATATAAAAGTAACTTTTGGTGAATTTAGGAGAAAACTACAGACACAAATTGTAGTAACATAAACTCCTAAATGTAAAAAAAAACATACAAAGGAAGCAAAAATAGCCCAATTTGACCAATGCATGAAAAACAATGTTTTTGCCTGTAGCATCAGGTTTTTTTTATCCTGAAGAGGGTGGGATAACTCCCCTCCCCGCCCGTCTGTAGCAGCTTCACTGTGAGTGGATTTAATGAAAAGGGGCATCAACACACAGCCATTAATCAGCCGTTATGACTCATTCTGGAGCCGCATGGAGACGGAGAGATCCTGGAGAAAAGGTCGTCCAGGCAGAGACGTGTACATAAAGACTCACTGACGTTATGTCTTCTGCTGTAATCAGATGCTTTGTTAGAAATATTTTTATACTCTAACTGCTTTTTAAAACCCGTAGTTTCTACTATTAAATAATACAATCTAAATCACCTACATGGTGGAGCTTAATAACATGCATCCAGGACTTTCTCCTGTCTGGCTGGAGACAGGCTGTCTGTGCAGCAGACGGGACGCTCTAATTGGGCTGCTGTGAGTCTCGAGTGGAGATGAGGGACAGCGGGTGTCTTTGATTGGAGCTTTTTTACTCTCCGCCACCAGCTGTGGCCCCGACTGTCACAAACAACCACTGATGCACATCACATCCGCTCCCACTCCTAATATTAGTACAATATTCCCAATTAATAGCTCTTTCTATCCGTTATTGACTGAGAGCTTGCTGATTAAAAAAGATTTGTTGCACAGATTTGAGTGTGCAGATGCATGATTGATTTCAATTAATAACACTTTAAAATCACGACAGGCGCATGAAAGGACTTGTTGCCAGATAGGGAGGTGCTCGTTCAGGTCCTGCTCTGATTAAGGATGCAGTGACTCACACACACCCTACTCCTGCAGCTTTAATATAACTGTTCTCTCACCGCTTTGTTTACCTTTTTCAGGAGGCCTACATCGCCGACCTCGATGCCAAGAGCGGCGCCAGCCTCAAGCTGACCCTGCTGAACCCCAGAGGCAGGATCTGGACCATGGTGGCAGGAGGAGGCGCCTCAGTGGTGTACAGGTACCCAGTCTCTAAAATATTGATTCTTTGACACTGTTTTAATACCGTGGAAATCGCAGAAATACATTTTTTTATTATTATTATTATTTCTTGTCTGGGTTCATGTTGTTATGATATGAGGGATCAGGAAATGTGTTTTCTTTAGTGTATTGTATTTTATTCTATCTTTAATTTGTGACTAAAAAAACAGGAAATACAATATAAAAAACAATACAATCTTCGTTAATTCGCATGTGATAGTATGAAAAATACCAAAGCTATAAGAAGATATACAATCAGATTTTAAACCCAAAAGCTGCACAGATCCAACAATCAGGAAGAAAATCAGCTGTGTGTTATATCGTGGACGATACAGGACACAGTGTTGGAGGCAGGGCCCTGTTCATTCTTATGAAAGTTCAACTTCTATGTATAAAACTGCCCAGTTATTTTGCATCTGTGGGCCTGAAGAACAAGCATGTTAGCATTTCTTTTACCCGGGCCTCCCAGCAAGGGAAAGGAAAATAACTGATTACTGCTGACAGAGAACTTCCCAACTTTTGGGGATTTTAGCTTTTACGTTGGTATGTGTTCAGTCATTTTTTCAGCACTGCATGCAGGTTGTTAACAAAAAAAACCTACATACAGGTTGTTTTTTCTTTTTGCTGTGACATGGAGTATCATTTTTTAAATACTAATTCTGTATGAAAGTTAAAACTGTTGCCATCCTGACAGCTTTCCCCATCCCAGTTCCCAGCAGGTCCAAAATAACAAAACACAGACTCCAGCAGCCATGAATCTGAAATAATCCAATTTGATGTTTTCTTCTGGCTGCCTAAATTGTCCCCTGACTTTATCCTCATTACATTGATTACACTCCGCATAATTGAGTTTAACATTAGGAGTGTATGCCGGCGGTGCAGCAGTGAGACTGATGGAGCAGCAGCTCCGGCTCTGCCCGTTCAGCTGAATTGGATTCTTAGATGTGGACGTTTTAGTGAGAGTCTGGAGGAATGAGCGCCGTCTCCCTCACTCCGCCGTCTGTCGGAGGTGTGTGAAAGCGTGGCGTGCAGGCTCATCAGCCGTGACTAATTATTCCCTCTGTGCACTGTGTTTGTTTACAGTGCAGTGTTAACTCAGAACAGGTGAAAAAAGTGCATTTAGTGTTAGTTTTTGCTCTGTGTGGGTGACAAATATAAAACTCTCCTAGTGACACAATCTGTGACCTGGGTGGCGTCAACGAGCTGGCTAACTATGGCGAGTATTCAGGAGCCCCGAGCGAACAGCAGACCTACGACTACGCCAAGACGATCCTGTCCCTGATGACCAGAGAGAAGCACCCTGACGGTAGCAAAACAGCCATCAGACTTTCTGTTTGCACTCAAAGTCTTTTTCTAAATCAATGTTTCCTTCATTCTGTCTTCCAGGAAAGGTTCTGATCATTGGTGGAAGCATTGCAAACTTCACCAATGTGGCAGCAACATTTAAGGTACTGTATCGCATGTTTTTTGATTAATAGCACTTATTCATATCAGGTGATTCACCGAGCATGTCTTTGTGTTTGCTAGGGGATTGTGCGAGCCATCAGAGACTTCCAGGTGCCACTGAAGGAGCATGAAGTCACCATTTTTGTCCGCCGTGGAGGCCCCAACTACCAGGAAGGCCTCCGAGTGATGGGAGAAGTCGGTATGTTGTGTATTCTTACTTTACTCTCGTTTATACTGCATTTTTATCTGCATCAGCTGCTGATTTTTATCCTCCACACCTGCTCTCCTCAGGCAAAACCACTGGGATCCCCATCCACGTCTTTGGCACAGAAACTCACATGACTGCCATTGTTGGAATGGCACTGGGCCACCGGCCAATCCCCAACCAGCCTCCCGTCGCCGCCCACACTGCCAACTTCCTCCTCAACTCCAGCGGCAGCACATCGGTATGACACATCCTGACCCCTCCGAGGCAAAAGGGCTGTTATGATGTTGTGACGGCTCGCTGTGCAATGAATTTACATCATCAACTCCAATAGTGTTCAGTGACAGAGTGAGCAGAGGACCTGCATGCCACAGCCTCTGTTTCAGCTACTGTCGTGTCCTTTGAGTGAACCAGATTATCAGAAGGGCTCTTTTGTGTAAGAGCACTGTGGACTGCTCTCACTCTAACAGTCGTGAGACCACAGTCAGTAACGCACTGCGACTGCCCCGAGGCGTCCATTAGGACCGTGCAGTGCAGAGGCTCTCAGGAAAGTGGGTGTGTGTCTGCACGTGTGCATGTAGATGCATGTTTTTTCCTGTTTGCTTCCAATATAGAGCTAGATATATGATATTGAAATGACAAATTTAATATTAAAGCTGCAAGCAGCGTTGACAGGTCCTCGCATCTCCACGCACGTCGGGGTGGCTAATTAAAGTTCATGCTTATGTAGGTCATTGGAGCCTTGAGCCACAGTACCACGCCCACAGGTTTGCTAAGAAAACAGGAGCGTAATTCTAGCTGTCTCATAATGCATTAAGCATCAGTCATGATCTGAATGAATTGACTTGTATCAGAACATGTTACTGTGTGAAGCAGAACAAAAAGTAGATGATATTTTCGATATTTTTTTCCTAGGATGGGGAAGTCATGGGCGGCTGGGCAGATTTGCAGGGTCATGTCTTCGCCATCCTAGGAAAAAAAACACGGTCTACTTTTTGTTGTAAGGTAGTCAGAATGAAATGTGCAGACAGTGGTGACTTTTGCATTGTGTTTTATGTCGCTTGTGCAACCAGGTGTTATTCAGAAAAATGTTTATTAGATTGTCAGCAAATTCTATAAATGATAATGAGAAAATAAAGAATAAATAGGAATAAAATTGGTCAATTGCAGACTATTAAAAACATTTTTTTTTAAATCACACTAAGCATCGTTTTTTGCTGCATAATATGTTGTTTAAAAAAACGTTTTCATAACAGCAAATATCGGACATCGTATATACTGATACCAGTTTATACCTGTCGAGCTCGAGACTTTAATGGCTCTAAAGCTTAAAGCACTGAAATCCAGTTAGTTCTCCTTCAAAAAGCTCCACTTGTTCTGCCAAATACATGAAAAATCAGGACTTATTTCTCTGCAGGGAACTTACAGAAGAACCAAGACCTGAAGGTTTGAGGCTGACCTGCTCCTTCATCCAAGAATTACTGCTTGTTTTTGCAGTTAAAGCAGACTAGTTCTCAGCAAAGCTGTCCTTATTAGCGTACGCACTTTTAAAAAAATAATGTGCACAACAGAGTAAAAAAACATGTGAATCCTTTGTGTCATTTCCAGACCCCAGCATCCAGCAGAACGGCGTCTTTCTCTGAAAACAGAGCCAAAGTTGAGGGCTCGCCAGCCAAGAAGGCCAAAGCTGGAGCTCCCATCGGTGAGAAAACACACACACACACACACACATCAGTGCACTGTGAATGCTGGGGCTTTGATGTGTTTTCACGCATGGCTCCACTGCTGGACGCCGAGACAGGTGGGAGCCTTGTGATCATGCATGGCTGAGTTTAGGTATTGTAGCTCCCCCTGTAGACAGCAGGAGGATCCTGCAGGCCAAACTCACTAAAATGGAAGTTCAGTGTGCTGATCGGTAATCAGATACATGCACGCCTAATGAAATGCATTTTGAAGACAAGCATGTTAGTGTTTCTTGTAATTATCTAAAAAATCAGAAGGCAACTTAATAATTTTTGCAGCCCCAGACCTGTGAAGCATCCTGAGCTTTATGGTGCTAAAGCTGTTCATCCTAATGTCAGTGGTGTCATTATTTTAACTTTTAGTTTTATTAAATGCCCATTAAGCTCATGTGAAACATGCAGAATTCATATTTAAAGTTAAAGTTGCACAGGAAACACAGGAAGAAATAGTCCATATTTTTGCGACCTGCTTTGCATCCGTCTGTATGTGTAACAGCTTTTCTCTCCCTTCAGCCAAAGCAACGACTCTCTTCAGCAAACACACCAAGTCCATCGTGTGGGGCATGCAGACCCGGGCAGTGCAGGGGATGCTGGACTTTGACTACGTCTGCTCCAGAGACGAGCCATCTGTGGCAGCCATGGTCTACCCGTTCACGTAAGTGTGCTCTGTCTCTCCTCGTTGGTGTGTGTTTAATATGTTTTGCAGTCAGTATAATTGCTCGTAATTCATAATGAATTGCCTGGGGCCGGACCTTTTTAATCGGACCACTCCACCGGGTTGATTGCTTCGTTTAGCAGCATGACAGCAGTGTTGACTTAAAATAACATTAAATTAAGGCAGATACATTTGGATTCTCTTGTGTAAACTCTTTTCACTGTGTGACAAGTTCTTTTTCTTCATGTTTCTTAGCGGAGACCACAAACAGAAGTACTACTGGGGCCATAAAGAGATCCTCATCCCCGTGTACAAGAACATGAGTGACGCCATGAAGAAGCACCCAGATGTGGACGTGCTCATCAGCTTTGCCTCTCTGCGTTCAGCCTTCGACAGCACCATGGAGACGATGCAGTACCCACAGGTACGTGCACCATCACCCTGTATCATCTGTAACAGCTGAGGAATAAAAACTAAAGCCTTTCTGCTCGTTTCATTTTCAGATTCACACCATTGCGATCATCGCTGAGGGAATCCCTGAAGCCCACACCAGGAAGATCATCAAAGCCGCAGATGAGAAGGGCGTCACGATCATCGGACCTGCCACCGTTAGTCTTGCTTCACTTCTCATTATCACTCTGTTTTTTTTGTTTTTTTTATCCGAGCAAAACCAGTAAATCTGTGTTTTTTTTCCTCCAGGTTGGAGGAATCAAACCAGGTTGTTTTAAGATCGGGAACACCGGCGGCATGCTGGATAACATCCTTGCCTCCAAGCTCTATCGTCCAGGCAGCGTGGCCTACGTGTCGCGCTCAGGCGGCATGTCCAACGAGCTCAACAACATCATCTCACGCACCACAGACGGGGTTTTTGAAGGCGTGGCCATCGGTGGAGACAGGTACGTATCTTCTATCTGCAGTATGTAGCATGCATTTGAATTGGCTTTTAATTTTGCACTTTCCTCCAGATATCCAGGCTCAGTGTTTACTGACCACGTGCTGCGCTACCAAGACAGTCCTGGAGTGAAGATGATCGTTGTTCTGGGAGAGGTGAGGAACATTTACACACACTGACGCCTGCAGCTTCTTTAAACAGCTGCTACATCCTGAATCTGTCTCTGCCGTCTGCAGATTGGAGGCACGGAGGAGTACAAGATCTGCCAGGCGATCAAACAGGGCCGGATCACCAAGCCGGTGGTGTGCTGGTGTATCGGCACCTGTGCCACCATGTTCTCCTCAGAGGTGAGAGGGCGGGTGGAGAGTCTGGTGCATTACAGCGTAATTAATGGATTTTTTGATGATATTTCTGACCCGTGTTGCACTTTTTCCTCCCCTCAGGTTCAGTTCGGCCATGCAGGAGCCTGTGCCAACCAGGCCTCTGAGACAGCAGTAGCTAAGAACAGCGCTCTGAAGGAGGCCGGAGCCTTCGTCCCCAAGAGCTTTGATGAGCTGGGAGAGGTCATCAGGTCGGTGCACGTTATCAGATCCTTTCCTGCAGCTCATCCTGCTCCTATAAAGTTTTATCATGATTCCTGAGCTCCTCTCATCTGTCTTTCTTCATCCATGCAGCTCTGTTTACGATGACCTCGTTGCCAAAGGAGTTATCCAGCCAGCCGAAGAGATGCCTCCTCCCACTGTGCCGATGGATTACTCCTGGGCACGAGTGAGTACGACTCCGAACCTGCAGAAGGCGACTTAGCGACACACTGAGATAGTTTTTATAAACTAAACGGGACAGAAAACAGAGTAAAAACTGTGTGAATCCATCGCTAGTCTCGGCTCCACAGTCCTCTCAGTTTAACGTTTTTTAGAAAACAAAATGCACAAACGTGTGCTGTCTTAAAGTGACAGTACGCGATTTTCAAACAAGAAACAAAACAGCCTGTTCCAGACACAAAACACATTCTTAAAGTTAAATGTCTAAAAATATGTATATGTATTCAGTGTAATTAGCTAAATAAGTTAGCTTATCTTTGTCTTAAACACTGTAGAAGTCTATGATAAAATTAAAATTAATTTCTCACTCAATTCTGGTCCTATTTAGAGTAAAAAAGGTGATAAAATAGCTTGTTTTAGTAACAATTTAGCCTAAAAATGTCATGTTCAGTTGTACTAAGAGACACTAAGAAGTTGGCTGTTCATTTACAGATGCACCTTGCTAATCGAGCTAGCTAGATAGTACTAGTGCATCTTTGCACTTCCGAACAGTATGAATCAGAGCAAGACAAAACTGAAATAAATCATATATTTGAATACATGCAGTGATTCCTTTTCTCTCCCTGCAGGAGCTCGGTCTGATCCGTAAGCCTGCTTCCTTCATGACCAGCATCTGTGACGAGAGGGGTCAGGAGCTCATCTACGCCGGCATGCCCATCACGGAGGTCTTCAAGTCGGAGATCGGCCTGGGAGGAACTCTGGGGCTTCTCTGGTTCCAGAGGAGGTCAGCCATGTTAACCTTCCAGCGGGGATCAACAAACTGTGTAAAAATTCTTGAATCACATTATTGTTGTCTTCCTGTGTGTGTGCAGGTTGCCGAGGTACGCCTGCCAGTTCATTGAGATGTGCCTGATGGTGACGGCGGATCACGGCCCCGCTGTCTCTGGCGCCCACAACACCATCGTCTGTGCTCGAGCCGGCAAAGATCTCATCTCCAGCCTCACGTCCGGACTTCTCACCATCGTACGACACATCACAAGCCTCTGATTCATTTAAGTACTTCACTTACTGACCTGCAAGAGTCCAACATGTGCTTTTTATTTGCTTCTTTCAGGGAGACCGCTTTGGAGGAGCTCTGGATGCTGCAGCAAAGCAGTTCAGCAAGGCTTTCGACAGCGGCATGCTGCCCATGGAGTTCGTCAACAAGATGAAGAAGGATGGAAAGCTGATCATGGGCATCGGCCACAGGGTCAAGTCGGTGAGTGTCATGGCTCCTTTGTGTGTGTGAATCCAGTGTGGACAGCAACAGAGTGACCTTTAAATTAGAGTTATTACTGAAAAACACTGTACAGCTCTGTTTCCTCTCTTTGGGGCTTGAAATGCCAAGAAAAGGACAGTTACTATAGGTGGAAGATTTTATAATAAAATGTGAATATTATTACAGATTAACAACCCAGACATGAGAGTCCAGATCTTGAAGGACTTTGTGAAGCAGCACTTCTCCTCCACCCAGCTGCTGGACTACGCCCTGGATGTGGAGAAAATCACCACATCTAAAGTGAGATTAATCACTTTATCCTGGCATTAAAAGCATGTACTGATTGTTACATGCTCCATTTTTAAATGACATGATCATCTTCTCTAGAAACCCAACTTGATCCTGAATGTGGATGGTTTCATCGGTGTGGCCTTCGTGGACCTGCTCAGGACTTGTGGTGGCTTCACACGGTGAGACAAGAAATACTTTGTATTTTTACAGTGTCTTTATACAGTTTACACCTTGTTTTTCTGCCATGCTAAAAATTAACACTTAATACCAAAATGATGGTCAATTAAAAGTGTTAGCACTCGTTTTCAGTGTGTTTTTATCCTTGTTGTCCATCACTCACGCTGCAGGGATGAAGCTGATGAGTTTGTGGAAATTGGAGCTCTGAATGGCATCTTTGTCCTGGGACGCAGCATGGGATTTATTGGTGAGTCATTCCTACATGCAGCCCAGGGTTATTATCCTGAGTTAACCTAAATAAAATAAGCAGTGACATTTCTTCTCGCAAACTTAAACACAATAAAAAAAAAACACATCCTTTAACAAACTAGACTAAACTGAAAGTAATGCCAGGTTTAAAAAAAAAACATAAAAATGTAATGAGAATTCTTAATTCTTAATAAAATAAACATTTTGGGAGACGGCATGTATTTCCAACCCTTGACATTAAACCACAGGAATTGAACATACTTATTTATTTCAGGAGAAGCTTTAGAATAAATCCCTCTTGTTTTTCTAATGCAGTCTTGTAGCTTTTCATAACAAGAGCATGATTTAAATACTATTTAACCAACCTGTCGAACTCTAATGATAATTGTCGGGTCAGGAGTAAAGTGCAGGTGACAACTTTCATCAGAGTGATTGTGAAAAGGTGGTCAAGATGATTCCCAAATAAAAAGATTTAAATATTAAAAACATTCCTACACAGTTTTCGGACCATAGATTTTGTTTGTATATGCAGCTTCTGAGATATTGTACCAGGAATTTGTTTGTTTTTTTAACCCACGGCTACGATTATGTATGCAAGACTGCAAACACTTCTACCTCTTTCCTCAGGACACTACCTGGACCAGAAGAGGCTGAAGCAGGGTCTGTATCGCCACCCCTGGGACGACATCTCCTACGTGCTCCCAGAACACATGTCCATGTAGTCAGAGAGCGTCAGCCTCTGTCCTCAGATCGGGAAAGATGTTACTATTAATACAGCTGTAAATTGCGAAAAATATTGAGAAGAAGATTCTGTTTTTAGTTTTGGAAACCTGTCAGTGCTGCAGTTCTGTGAATATTAGTAAACCTGCTAAACTGTGAAGCTCCAGTGAGACAAAGATATCTCAGATATTCAGGTGAGGATGTAAAAGTGGATTATTCAACGACTGACCACCGCCGCTCTCATGGCTCGTGAAGTATTTATCCAGAATAACTGTCATTGTTGTATTAACCGAGCATGTCTCACGGACTGTTGTGTCTCTGTGCAGCTCTCTTCATTGTGCCATTTTGAGAATCATGCTACAAAAGGTGAACACGTAGTGCAATAATGCCGAGAACATACTGTAGAGCAGAGTTTTATTTATGCATAGGTGTATTAATAGTGGAAAAACAAACGGTACGAGAATGTTTTAGTTTTTGTTCGTGTTTTTGGCACAGTGGCAGAAATGAAAGAGTGTGCTTACTGTGGCAAAAGGGACCATTTTTATGACTGGTTACTGGCAGGTGCTGCCATGAAATATTCCCCCTCAGCTGGTGAAAATCTAAAAGGGTTTAAACTGGAAGTCGACTGCTGTTAGTCAAAGGAACAAAGAAATACATGTTTTTTCTCTCACCAGCATTTGTGCCATAAGCCCCAGGACGCAGTTCTAGTTCCATTAGCTATTAAAAGATGACATATTCACTATTTTTAAAGTCTTAATATTATTAATATAACTGCACTAATGCCATTATAATAAAATTAAGTATTATTTGTGTCAGCAAGATTAGACAGCAAATAACTTAAGCAGCTAAAAAGCAAAATATATTTGATATATTTTCATATATTTTTTTGGAATTAATTATGATTGCTCCATCTTTTGCTCACTGACTTTTTTAAATCTGAACCAAACCAAATAATATGACACAACAGTTCTCATCTTAGGTAACTTTAAACACCTGTCAGATTGCTAACAGAGAGAAACTTTATGTGGACAATCTGCTCCCAATAATTTAGGACAAAACTTCAACTCTCTTTTAAACTAAATTAAACATTTTCCCAGAATTTACGAGGTCTAAAAGAAGAGGTACGGTAGCCATCATTTACGTGAATGTTACAAAATGTAGAAACATCCATCAGGCAACTAGAAACCTCACCAGTGTTGTCATAATGTTTTATGTTTATAATTGTCTCAGTGTGAACTAAACGTGCCTCTGTACTGATCTGTTGTGTGTCGACAACTGTGTAATTGAGTCAAATAAAATCAAATTAATGTAATGTAATAATACGATGTGTGTGCAGAATTCTTTTAATTCTGATTCAGTTGTTGTCGGTATAGGACTTTGACATTATTTTATTTCTCTCTCTCTTTAAACTCACTCCAGCTGTTTTATGATAAATACAAACTTTACTTTATGAATCTGCAACCATGCAGAAATGTAAATACCTAATGAGATCTTAACATGCATTTATTTTATTGAAGAAACTTTATTAAGGATTATAATCATTTACAGTCAGACAATTTAGTTCCAAAATAAACACACGACGGACTAAAAACTAAAGAAACTAATTAACATTATATGCTGGACAGATCACAAAATAATTAGTTATAATAACAGTAGCAGGCTTTTCTTGTTAACATGTTCCAGAGACTGTATTAATGTAATAAAATCGAGTTTAAAAAAATAAAATAATGATTGACAAATTCAGATTTGTGTACATGACATTTACGACATTTACATTATTTAAGTAGGGTCAAGAGATTGGTCATAAAATTAAATGAATTAACATTGTATTAAGAATAAACAATAACATCCCTCAGATTCGATTCAATAGAATGACCATATATATTTATATGTATATATATGTCCATATGTGTTCAAAACTGAACAGGACTATAAAACAAATGTGTCAGCGTTTTAGCTTTATTATTGCAAAATGTACATTTTGCAAAGGACTAAATGACTGAATGTTACTGAAAAAAAACTCCAAGGAAGGTCACACAAACATGAATATTGTTGATTAAGCATATACTTTTCCTGCTATTACAAGTCAAATAGTTATAATATAGAACATGTCTGTATTCAAAAGAAAGTAAAATCTGTATTTTTATGGCAGGCCACTAGTCATTAAATTACAGAAAAAATAGAGCCACGATTTAAGCACTGCAGTTATAAGTAGTCCATATACTAGGATGTATAGGGCTGTGCATTTTCTGTAGGCTTGAGCGGTTTGACCTTCCCCCGAGCCTGCAAAGCAAACTACATACGTGTCAATGCAAGTTTCTCACCATGTGCAGAGCTCAGCTTTAGCTGGTGGGAACTGCCACTGACGTCAACAACGCGGTTACGCCTTTCACGCACTGCGCATGTCCGGGATTCTGTCTGTTTACCACGTCGAAGTCAGCTCCTCATTCGTCGTTTCTGAACGCTACAACCACTTTGCCAGAAAACAGGTATGCTTGTTTTTTTTGTTTTTAGCTCCTTTATGAATGGTACTATTTTAAATTAATAACCTACGTATTTTGCGTACTAGTTATTCAGTTATTATGTAAATAGATTTAATATATTAGCTGTTCACCACATCACTATCCAAGTTTGCAATTTGAAAAATATTTTTTTTAATTTCAGACTAAACTATACTACTGCATTTAAACATAAACATGTGTAATTTTATAGAGACCTTTTAAAGCTATACATGTTCCGCTTTAATTTAGGGATTTGAAGCCACGAATGCGAAACGCGCTTCGCTGCCACTCTCTGTTTTGACTCCATGTATGTGTGGCTGCGTATGTCGCCTCCTTTCCTCCACTAGTTTACTTCATTTCCCACCTCTGCTCAGCTTCAGCGCCGGCGGCAGAATGGCAGCGGCGGCCCCGAACCCGGAGGACTCCGCCAGGAGCAGCGGCGGCAGCGGCACCAGCACGCCCAGCGCCCTCGCCGGAGACGGGGACGCGGAAGAGGCCGAGGACTTCACCTCCTCCTCCCACTGCTCGGAGCTGTCTCGGCGGCAGAACGAGCAGAGGAAGCAGGGCTTGTTCTGCGACGTGACGCTGGCCTTCAGCAGCGGCGCGGCTAGCGGGAGCGTCCAGAGCTGCGAGTTTTCAGCCCACAGGTCGGTGCTGGCTGCGGCCACCGATTATTTCACCCCGCTGCTGGGAGGACAGTTCTCAGAGTCCTTGTCCGGACGGGTGGAGATGAAGGAATGGAGCTCAGAGCTAGGGCCGGACCCAGATACAGTGGAGAGTGTCATTCAGTACATGTACACTGGAGAAATACGCGTTAGCACCTGCAATGTGCATGAAGTGCTGGAGCTAGCTGACAGGTACGGTGTGTTTACACTAGCATTTGACTGTGTGTGTCAGTGAGAGGCTGAGATTTTGAAAGTCAAAGCATGAGGCCTTCAGTGGCAGATCCTAAAAGTGTTGTTGTTGTGCTCTGCTTGCAGAAAACAAGGCATGCCTGGTCCAAGCACCACAGAGTAATACAATCTAGTTGCAGGAAGTGCTCATTCTGTGTGACATCCTATACTGTATTTTTTGTTTTCTCTGTATTAGGTTCCTCTTGCTGCAGCTGAAGGATTTCTGTGGGGAGTTCCTCAAGAAGAAGCTGAGCCTGACCAACTGTGTGGCGGTGCACAGTCTGGCCCACATGTACACTCTGGACCAGCTGGCTCTACGGGCTGCAGATATGATCCGCCGCAACTTCCACAAGGTTATCCAGGACGAGGAGTTCTACACGCTGCCCTTTCACCTGGTACGTGACTGGCTGTCTGATGCCGAGATCACAGTGGATTCTGAGGAGGTGCTTTTTGAGGCGGTGGTGAAGTGGGTGCAGAAGAACCCAGAGGAGCGGAGCCGGTACTTTGAGGAGCTGTTCCGCCTCCTGAGGCTGCCACAGATCAAGCCCACCTACCTGACCAGGGTGGTGAAAACTGAGCAGCTGGTGGCCGCCAACGAGGCCTGCCTCAGGCTGGTGTCTGAGGCAGTGGAGGGCCACGCTATCCGCTTTGAGAACCTCAAATCCACGGATATGGAGTTCTGGTCCTCCCACATGGCCTCCTTTCAGCCTCGCTTTGGTCAGAACATGGACGTTATCATGGTGGTTGGCGGTGTGTCAGAGGGAGGGGACTACCTGAGTGAGTGTGTGGGCTACTTCATTTATGAGGACCGTTGGGTCAACCTGCCGCACATCCACAACCACCTGGATGGCCACGCTATCGCTGCCACCGAGTCCCACGTCTACGTAGCCGGCTCTATGGAGCCAGGCTTTGCTAAGACGGTGGAGCGTTACAATCCCAATCGCAACACCTGGGAGCAGGTGAGCAACCTGACAACACGCAAGCACTCCTTTGGCCTCACCTGTATTAAGGATATACTGTACAGCATCGGGGGCCACGGGAATTTCAGTCCAGGTTTCAAAGACGTCAGTATATACGAGCCCGAGCAGGACAAGTGGCACAATCTGGAATCTGCCCCCAAAATCCTGCGGGATGTGAAGGCAGTGAGTGTGGAGGACCGCTTTGTGTACGTCACGGCACGCACACCTGTTGACACGGATAACGAGGACGGACTGAAGACGGTGACCACTCGCTATGACACGGAGAGTCGCCAGTGGCAGGATGTTGACTCTCTGCCCCTTATCGACAACTACTGTATCTTCCAGATGGCTGTGGCATCGACTAACTTCTACCACACGGCGTCCTGCTGCCCCAAGAGCTACACGGTGCGGGATGAGGTCGCCAAGCAAAAGATCAGCGTCCGCATCTCTGATGAGATCCTGGAGAGCCTTCCTCCAGAGGTGACCAGCATTGAGGGCGCCGCCATCTGCCACTTCGACGAGGACGTCTTCATTATCGGCGGCTGGAAGAATAGCGACGACGTGGACAAGCAGTACCGCAAGGAGGCGTACCGCTACTGCGCTGAGAGGAAACGCTGGATGCTGCTGCCCCCTATGCCCCAGCCTCGCTGCCGAGCCACCGCCTGCCACGTGCGCATCCCATACCGTTTCCTCTACGGCTGCCAGCGCTACCCCATGCCCCAGAACCTGGCCCGCCAGCGGGATCGCATGCAGCAGATGCAGCAGCTACACCGACGCACGCTCACCTTACGCCGGCAGCTCCAGTCGCAGATAGAGTGCTGAGCGAGTCGGCGTCCGCTTAATCCAAGACACCAGGATACACCGCAAACATCCATTCCATGGCAGCCATCTTCATTGTCCCCCACTCACACATAACGTGCTGCTGCGGGTCTTGTGTTGCTCTCATTCTGGATCTCATTAAACTGAACTCCGTGCCATCAGCTCTCATGCTGTGTTGTATTAATGGCTGATTTGTTGAAAGCCATGAAATGTGTGGACAGGTGTGCACTGACCAGCTGGTGGTCTGTGAGGAGGGAAAAGGGGGAATGTAAACATGTGAATAAGAGTGATATATAGCAGCCAACGACTGAATATCCTTTTGTCAAGTATGTTGGTATAGATGCTGTTTATCTGTTTGTACATAAATAGTATAAAGCTGTATATGTAAACATTTATATGGATATTTTACATTCCTTTATTGTAAGCCTGTACTGAGAGGCTATGTGGCATTACCAATAACTGCATTCCTACATTCAGTCCAACTCGCTTAATGAAGTCTCATTCCATTTTAACACTGTGACAATCTCTTCATGCAAGTAGAACATCGGTCCAAATGTCTTAACTCTTAACTTATAATTGCTCGATAAGAATGGCTCTGCTTGTTACTGTGCAGCCTCAACAATTAAGTGTAAATAAATCCAGAAAGGCTGTTAATGTTAAAACCTGGTAGACTAGTTTAGATTGCAGTTTCCCTCCAACATGGTACTGAGTATATTTAATTATTATTTAATTTTTTGTTGCTCATCTAACACTTGAAAACTAGTGATTTTCCAGCAGGTTTCTGACGAAGTGAAGAACTGTAATAGTGAGAAGATGTGATAAGATGTAATAAAATAATTCCTTTTAGCTATTTTGAGATTTAAACTTTCTATTTGGCCACTGCATTTAGCAGAAATCACTGGCAATGTCTCAATCATTCCTTTATTTTGCACTTTGGGAGTCCATTGCTCAGTCTATTCCCAGGCATTTAAGAAAAATACATTGAAAATGTATATATGTGTGTGAGTGCGGGAGTGTATGATTTGTGTTTTGCAGAGCAGAGCTTCTCTACAACTGCACTTTTTGACATCTAATTGTTTGTAAAGTCTTACAGAAGCATATGGATTTAAGTTGCAGATGCACTTTGACTTTGCTTATTTAATTTGTTCCATATCAGACAAGGTGATTGTATTTTGGAAATGCTTTGTTATATCCAGCTAGTCGGTATGTTTTCATCCCTTTTGAAAAAATAACTATTTGTTTTCCAGAATTAAATGTCTTGTGTACTTCACTTCAGCTGGGTGTATATTAGAGATCTGCTATGTTGTCTGTTGTTCTTTCACCCTCCCAAAATAATTAGAAATGAGATTAAAAGTAATCAGACTTATAGGGAAAATAAATGGAATTGTTTTATGAATGTGTTGTGACTGGCATTCAGAAATTCCCACTGACCATGCAGCGCATAAAGGTTTCAGAGTGCAGGCATTTTATTCATTTCCACTTTATGACCAACATAAATAGCACTGCTAATATTGAGTGGAATAAGCTATGTAATTTGCTTTGCATGTGATAGTCTGACATTGTGTCCTTATATTGGATGTAAGAAATGCTAATGTCATCACTTGCAATTAAAGTTGTTTTGTAAGACGAATTGTTGCACATATAGGTTGTTATTGCCTTGTTGGACTTCATGAGTTAAAGAAGCTACTATCCAGAAATCTTGATGTAAACTGCAATTACTATAAGGCTGTCAGTGTTTAGTGCTTTGTCCCACGCTTCTGTTATAATGAGCTGCTAGTTAAATGTTGAGAAAAGTAACTGTAATGTAATAAGTGTTATTGTTTTTTTTAATTATTATTATTTAAAGATGCATTCTTGAATATCTCTATTCCATTTTCTTTGACAGCAACTATCCACCTGTGGTAACTGCAGGTGTGTGTTCTAAAAAAAATCTCACTAGAGATATTTGAAGTTTCTATGTCTGAAGCCATCAATCTTCCCTTTTTTCAATTGGCCATATAGTAACTATGTTACTGACAGAGACAACAACAACAAAAAAAACTAGGCCACTTCGATGCATAGAGACAACTCACTTCTTTTTTTTAATGCAAATGCAAGGGCTTTTCTTCATTTTTGAGATTATTTCTTTATTTTAGTTTGAGTTATTTATTTAGTTTATTATTTGAAGGATCCGAAACCCTGGGGGGAATCGGGGTGGGAACCTTTTATCGTTGCTTTTGTCTCATGGGGAAGAGTACATACCGTCCCACCGCAACTTATACAAGTGGTGGTGCTGCCTTTACGTGTCTATCTAGTATGGCATTTGTTAAAACGTAAAGCGAAAACAAATATTTGGACGCTTTAGGCTAAAAGAATACATTCAATCTAAGTATTTTCACGATAATCATAAACTGTGTGGATGGTTCCCATTCATATTTTCAAGCTTATGTTACATATTAGTCAGAGAGAAAATAATTAAAAAAAGAGCTGTCTACCACCTTGTTTCGTCGGCACAGAAAAATCCCTACACTTTTAACAGTACCGGAAGGCACCACCACCGTAGCAACATTAACGTACTTACGAGCGGAGACTGACAACTAATGATACGCCTTTTATCGACCTTAGCATGGAGACAACCAACTTCAAGAAAATGGTAAGCATATTTTTTAAGTTAAAGCTTTCAGGAAAATGCCAAGCACCAAAAAGAGTTTGCACACAACAGGAAAACGTGCATACTAGCTAGTGGTGTGGCTAATGTCACCGTTTGCTAACGTTAACGTTAGCGCTTCGTCTTTGTTAGCTGTAACGTCTCAACTATAGCAAACCTAATTATTTTGGCTTTAGTCTCAATAGTTGGTGCTGTGAAATGTTGTGTGGGCAGGGAGTAAGTTAGCTAAATAGTGCGCTATTTAACCTAAAGTTAGCATCTGTCTGAGCTATCTAACCGGCTGGGCTAACGTCTTGTGCCGAAAGAGACAATGAGTTTTGCATCTGTAAGATATTTTTCTTTATTTTCTATCTACTTACTCGCACATATTTTTATTGTTTAGATTCCAGAGTTGTCCAACCCCTCAGTGTGTATGAGGGACCCTCAGAGGGTACAGGAGATCCTGCAGTCAATGGAGAAGGCTGGCTCCAACACCGTGCAGGTATGCCACATCCAGATTTGGTATTTATTTGCCCTAAATTGACAATATGCACAAGTTAATTTTTATTTCTGTTCATTGTTTTCTCTTTTTTTTTTGGTGCAGGTGATCTCTGATTTTGACATGACCCTGACAAGATTTGCATACAACGGCAAACGTTGCCCTACGTGTCACAGTAAGTCCACTGACGAGTAATCTGTAGTTTGAGGTTGCCTTACATTAAACCGTCTAAACTACAACCCGTTGCAGGGCGTTTCTGTCTTTGGTGCATAATAACACAGTATATATCATTAAGAAAAATAAAGGAAAAATGCAAGTTGACTTCCTATGATAAATTGTTTTGTTTTAAAAATTGTTTTGAATAAAATGGAATTTATATATACAACAGTCTCCAAGTGCCCACGAGTGTCATAATCATGAGAAAAAACTGGGTCTCCACATGTTATACATATTGAACTATTTGCATTTTTACAATCTCTACTTGCAGCCTCTCCTGTCCCCTCCTCTCTGCTCTGTGTAAACAGTCTGCAGTCCTGTCTGATTTGTCACATGACCTTTCATCTCTGCAGACTCAATCATGGCCTCAAAGTTGTGCTGAGGAGCGGAGAATTTAATGTTGTTAACACTTTTTTGGCGACATTTTCTAATGAGACATGTAGAATAAAGGGATTTCTGACAGAAATATCACAATATTTAACACTATTTTTAACAGAAACTTCAAGGTCTGTGAGGAAGTTCAAATTCAGATGATAATGTCGTTTTTACAGTTGATACAGATGATAAACGGTGTACCTTTGGTATTCTTTTAAAGAGGTGGGGTTCAGAGGGTTGAAGGCTTGTTTTGGTTTAACCTTGTTCAATGGCTGTGTCTCTTTTCTCTGTGTTTTTTTTGCAGATATCCTTGACAACAGCAAACTCATCTCTGATGACTGCAAAAAAGAGGTAGGAATAAGGTTTCTGTGTAAAAGCAGGTTTTCATTGGCAGGGCTAGTGGTTCTGTAAATTAAGCTTACAATATATTTTTTTTGCACAGTTTGACAAATGTTTATGATGCTTCCTGCAAACAACCACAGTGGTTGTCCTATAAATCATTTTGGTTAATTATTCATTCATTCATTCATTCATTCTGTCACTCATATTTAGTCTGTCTGCCCTCTAGAGGGGAACAGGAAGAATTACAACATGCCTCACAAACTGAACAGTGATCCCTGACTTGAATCTGCTCAGTATTAATGCAGAAATGTGTAGGGTACATGTTCTAGTCTTCAATTTTATTTTCAATCCTCTTCAGTACATTTTATTATCTGCAGTCTGGCTTATCTTGCATTCAGACCACATATTCCTTAAGTATTATTCAGGGAAATATTAACATTTTAATTGTCTGGACTACAAACAGAAGCATGTCACCCTTGAATTCTTGTGGTGTTATCTGACAATAAGAAGTTGTAAACTGAAGATCATCTCCAAGTCTAATTAATAAAATACAGCTATTTTTTTTTAAATGTTTAAGAGCCAATTACAAATGTCTACACTTTGTCATGTCTTCGCCAGTTGAAGGAGCTGCTTAACACATACTACCCTATAGAGATCGACTCTTCACGGTCAATAGATGAAAAGCTGCCCCTTATGGTGGAGTGGTGAGTATCTAAGACAGCTTTTTGTAAAAAATATAATGTTATTTACTTAAATGTGTTCATAAAACTTTGCTGCACCTATTTCTCACAGGTGGACTAAAGCTCATGAACTGCTGGTGCAGCAGCAGATTAGGAAAGACCTGCTGGCTACAGTGGTGCGGGAGTCTGATGCCATGATGAGGTCAGGAAACCTACTTCTTCACAATACGACAAAATGTTTTTGACTCAGATTTTTTAATGTCATACTATACTACCATGAAAAAAATATGTTTGTTGCGTAATATTATGCTTTGACATTTTTTATACTCTGACTTGAAATTTGACAACATACTATACGATGACTATACTGTGAAAATATGACAACATACCAGGGTTCCCACGGATCCTTAGAAAGTCTTAAAAGGCTTTGAATTCATTTGTGCTCTAATATGTATCAACAGAATATAATTGGGATATTTTAAGCATTTTTAGGCATTTTAAAATGTGACCATTTAAAAAAAAAATAGACATGCTATAGTATGACTTTTTTCCAACTTTTGGACGTGCCAAA
>CAFUXE010000127.1:402726-418609 GCA_903364295.1 Serranus cabrilla | reverse complement strand
TCCTCTCCAATGAGCTGCTCCCCCTGGTGGAGAAAACGGTCACAGACACAAAGGTAAAGGCTCAGAAATATTTCTATACTTCCTTTTATAACGTATAGGAACAAATGATGCTGTTTTGAATTTCTAATTAATTGAAGGTTTTTGGTTTCTCAGGCTCACATCTCTTTCTCACCAACACTGGAGCAGCAGAGGAAATGTCCAGGATGTGAAGGCAACATAATTGATGGAGATTTCATCATCAAGTACGATGTGAAACGAGAAGAGGACCTCGGGGCAATTCAGGTCAGCAGCCAACAAATGCATTGCAGCTGGACTAGGACTCAGTTATTTTCTCTTTAGCACAATATCATGAGATTCACCTGCAAGACCTTTTCTCTTTTAAAAAATCTTTTCCCCTGAGCATCAGTGATTCTTTTCACATGAATTCTTGACTGAAATAGGCTCCTGGAAATATTTTGTTGAATGACCTTTAAGATGTAAAATAATAATAATACTTTTATTCCCAAGTCGTGTAGAGGTGAACATAGCTGTGCTCCTGTGTTATATTTATATATTAATCTTAATCAAATGCTGTATTTCCCTTCAGATCGTAGGCGGATACTTTGTGCACTTCTTTGCTCCTCCTGACCTGCCCAGAGTCCAAAAGAATGTGGTGTTTGTGATCGACAGGAGCGGATCGATGAGGGGAAGGAAGATTGAACAGGTAAAATACTTGTTGCATAGATAAGCCTTACACTTCATGCTTCACAGTATGTTTGTCTTCATATGTGGATTTTAAAAACCTTTGCAGACCCGGGATGCGCTGGTGGCCATTCTGAAAGACATCCATGAAGATGACCACTTTGCTCTCATCCTGTTTGATAATAAAATTGTCACCTGGAAGGACTTTCTTACCAAAGCAACAAAGGAACATGTTTCCCAAGCCATTGACTACATCAGGAAACTAAAAGAACATGGATGTAAGAAACAAATCAAGGGGTACCAACTTTATGCCATATTTAAATGCACTTCCTAATTCAGATGTGTGATGAATTATGTTTTTTGCATTTCTGGGGAATTTGTCAAACAAGAGAGACACTCTCTTTAACATCATGCTGCTCTGAACAGCATTATAAACCTACTATACATACATCCTGTGTCACTTAGGTTGATACTGATAGCAGAGCAAGTATCTTGCAATTTATGCAAGTCAAAAAAAAGAAGTCATTTCCCCAAACATTAATTTATTCCTTTAAATAACATATTATGGAATTGTTACTTTATTTCTGCTGTGATAATGTGTATTCATACATTTATGTATATACACTATTATATTTTTACCTTTCAGCCACCAACATCAATCGCGCTGTACTGAGGGCAGTGAGCATGCTGAAGGGAGAAAGAGAAAAGAAGAACCTTCCAGAGAGGAGTGCAGATATGATTATTTTACTGACTGATGGGATGCCAAACAGTGGTGAGAAATCTTCATTTGGAAGACTTTAATATTTCATTTTCAAAGGTCAGCTAGTGGAGCAACATAAAACAAGTCAGACTTGTAGCTAACAATCTATAATTAATTTATTACCTCGGACAAGGAGGTCATGTTTTCACCAGAAAAGTCTGTTTGTGTGCAAAATAACTCAAATAGTACAGCACGGATTTGGATGAAATTCAGACAACGTGTGTAATGGTACAAGGAACAGGTGATTCGATTTTGGTGGTGATCTGTGATCCGGAGCACCATCTGGAATTTATATTGCAAATTTATATTTTTGTGTCAGTGACCATATTGCCTTCATTAACTGCCACCATCTAGTGGATGAAATATTTCAATGCCAGTTTGCTCCCAAAATACATGCTTTTTTTTTCAGAAAAACTTGAGTCAGAAATTTGAAGATTGAAAAATTTAATTGCAGAAATATGTTGAGTTACCATCTCATTGAAACCACAAGGCTTTCATTCCTGCTCATACATGCATATCTTCATGTAGGAGAGACCCACCCCCCAAAGATTCAGGAGAATGTGCGCTCTGCCATCGGGGGGAAGATGACTTTGTTCTGTCTTGGATTTGGAGATGATGTGGAGTACTCCTTCCTGGATGTGATGGCCAAAGAAAACAAAGGACTGGCCCGTAAAATATTTGAGGGTTCAGATGCAGCCATTCAACTTCAGGTAAACATTGATATATACAGTTTTTCAGCAAATGTAATGTCCATGCAAGTTTGGAATATGTTTTTGCATTTTCAAAGGCATTTAGAAATGAAAGATTTGGAGTGTGTCTTGTTGCAGGGTTTCTATGAGGAGGTGTCCAGCCCTCTGCTCTTGGAGGTGGACCTGCGTTATCCTGACAGTGCAGTGGGCTTCTTGACCAAAAACCACTACAGCCAGCTGTTTAACGGCACAGAGATCGTGGTGGCTGGTCGACTTAAAGATAATGACCTGGACAACTTCTTAGTGGAAGTGTTTGCTCAGGGGGTGAGGATGAACAATGATATGGTGGTGAATAGACCATAGTGAACTTGCTCTCATATGAGACGGTTCCAGTGATTGAATGCTGATGCAAAGTGGAAGATTACGAATGAACTGAACAAAGTACTTTAAGCAGTTTAAGAGTCATCATCCTATCTCATGGCCTCATCAGGGATTAAGAATTTTAGATGGTCTGTCCACCGTTTTGTTTCGGACTAAAATAATTAAATGGCAATTTTGCCAGATTACAGTGTAATTATGAACATGCAGTCAATGTCCCCACATGATGAATTCTATCAAATTTACAGGATGGTTTATGACCCACTGATATTCATAATAACCTGAGCAGTAGCCTACTTTGTTCTAGGGTGGATAAACGAATACATTTTTACTTTGGGGTATTTGTGCTGCATTCATGAGCTGATAGAATAGTCTGAAAATGAGTTAAATCTCCTCTTTCTTCAGCCTCAAGAGGACTTCCTGGTGAAGGGAGAGGCCAGCATCTTAGACTTGGATGTGATCTACCCAGAACAGGAGTACATATTTCGTGATTTCTCAGAGCGTCTGTGGGCCTACCTCACCGTCCAACAGCTACTGGAGAACAGGTTCATTCATCTGAATCCTGTCTGTCAACTTTACCTGAAGAATTGAGGTAAACCTACATGCCATTATTAATCTACTCATCTTCTCCCTTTTTTTTTTTTTTTTTTTTATCTCACAGTGACATTGGTACTCTGCAGGAGAAAGAAAATGCAAAATCCAAGGCCCTGAACATGTCTCTGCAATACAGCTTTGTCACCCCTCTCACCTCCATGGTAGTCACCAAGCCTGAAACTGAGGACGGACCAGCCAGCCCTCTCATCGCTGATAAGCTGACTGAAGGTAAGGGAAATGCAACAGGTCATGCTTAATATGTTAGAAGAGAAAAAAGTGATCAGCTAAAGTGGCTTATAAACTAGGACAGTCTTCTTTTTAAATGTAATATATTATGACATTATTAGAAACCTGTTGACTCAAGGTGTGTAAGTTGAGCATCCCACCAGACTAACATTGTGTTTTCTATCTGTTGTCCTGTTTTACAGCCCAGCGACAGGAAGCAGAGAGACACAGGGGTAAAACAATCTCATTTCACCTAATTATGTGTTAAACTTAATATGTCACATTCTAAGAAAAGTAAACAGGGATAATCAGCTGCTAAACTGAATGCTCAACCAGAATACTGTTTCTTTTCAAATTCATAGCACTATTGTCACGTCATTAGAGACCTGCTGAATAAGTTTGTGTAAGTAGAAAGACATTTGTGTCGTGTGTTTCTCATTGTTTCATTGGCCACTTACAGCCAGCAGCAGGACACAGTGGTACGACAGTCTCATTTATCTTAATTATGTGAGATACATTCTGTGCTGCAATGTAACTGAAACATGCTTTTATTATTTATCACAGGATCCACCAATGTCCAGACTAGCAGAATTTCTGGTGGTAGCAGTTCTCGAGGTAGCATTTCTCGAGGTAGCAGTTCTCGGGGTAGCAGTTCTAGGAGAGGTAGTTTACGATCAGATGGTAAGCTTTTTATACAGCAGTTGTTTCACTGTTACAAATTGTTACTGATGCATCGAAAATCAAACCCAGAGATTTATGGACCATATTTAAATGATCCATAGTGCACGGTCCAAAGCGCATTAGTTAGATGGTGTATAATCTGGGCACCTAGTAAGGTGCGAGGGGTCAGAGAACACACAGTCATCAGATTCATTTCTTTGAGGCAAGGCAAAAACCCAACAACAAACCCTCCTACAACCCTTACCTAGACTGTTGCAGGCTACATTTTGACCTTTGTCATTACCCAAAAACTGATAAGCATAGAAATGTTCAATCTCATTTTGAAAGTTACACAATATACGAGATGAATAAAACCTTACCGTTGCTGCCATCCTGACTGTAAGGCAGCCTGGAGGGACAACTGAGTAAGAGTAAGAGAGAAGAGGGAGGGACACACCTGATAGTGATCTGCACCCCACTGAATGGACCTTCTTTTTTAAAATCATTAAATCATTACAACTGTCAAATGATATGACGCCTGTGACATTAAATTATTCACTTTTTTTTTCATTTATTCTATCAAAGTGGTTGTTGTTTTATTCATCACATATGTATCAAATTGTAATGCTGAAGAACAGGGTATGAACTTTACTCTGAAATGTAACCAAATAGTGTTACAGTTGCTGCAGATTGTATTCAAATGTCATAATAACAAATTTAAGTTTGACCATAACATATGCTTTGGATCTGACATGATCCTGAACTGATGCTTGTGCAGTGGACGGAGATCCTCATTTTATGATAGAGCTCCCCGATAGAGACGACGCTCTGTGCTTCAACATCAACGACAAACCAGGAACTATTTTCAACCTGGTCAGAGACCCAAAACAAGGTCAGCCCTGAGTTCTACTTACTCGGTTGTTCTAAATGCAGAGTCTCATTTCTGTGTGTCAAACTTGAGAAGTGACAAACCTATTGATTTTAAATATTTTTCAGGCTTTGTGGTGAACGGCAAAATTATTGGCAAGAACAAAATTAAGCAGGATGGTAAAATCAACACCTACTTTGGCCGTTTTGCAATCATCCACCAGAAGCTGGGGGTGCAGCTGGATGTGAGCACTCGGGACATCTCAGTTTTCCATGATGGAAAGCAGGTCAAGCTCCGATGGTCTGATACAGCTGCTATCAAGGAAACCAAGTAAGAAACACTGCCGTGTATTTTGCCATTTTTTGAAATGGGATTTTATCCTTAGTCATTTGAGTTATTTTGTACACAAATAAACAAACAAACAGACAGACAGACAGACAGACAGACAGACAGACAGACACTGGTGAAGTTATAACCTCCTTGGTGGAGGTAATTGCAGCTGTACATCTCTGGGAAATTTGAAAATAGTAATATGGGGCATCACAGTCCTCCTGCACCGCCACCTGCTGCTTGGAGATTAACGCAGAGATTAACATTGACAAATAAATCTTCACTTTGCTCTACAGGGCTTTTGGGGTCGACAAAGATACAAAATAATTAAAATTTTGCTGCCAGCTATTGGTCACAGCTTTTTTTTGTCTCCTCCAGTATGGACCTGAGGCTGAATAAGAACAGCAGCCTGACAGTGATGCTGAGGCACTCGGTTAAATTCGTGGTCGTTAGACACACAAAGGTTTGGAAGAGACGCCACGAACAACAGGAATACTTGGGTTTCTACACCCTGGACAGCCGCCACTTGTCTACTTCGGTTCATGGACTGCTAGGTAAAGAACTGCAAGAAATGTCATATTACAATGCATTGGTTGTGAATCTGTTTTCTATTTAGTGATTCCTAATTTTGAATAAATGAAAAGATATTTTCCTCCAGGTCAGTTCTATCATGGAGTTGGGTTTGAGGTGACACATCTGCGGGCAGGTGAGGTCCAAGAGAAGTTAGATGCCACCATGTATGTGAAGGGACACACACTCAACGTGACCAGGTGACCACGACTCATACACATGCATAATGCAGTATACATGAAAGAGCATTTCTTTTTGAATGTACACATTTTATTGTTGTTTTCTGTCTCTTCCACAGACACTGGCAGAAGGACTTCAGCAGGGATGTGAAGAATGGGGAAAATATTCCCTGTTGGTTTGTTGACAATGATGGAGCAGGCCTCATTGATGGAAGAGCCTTAGACTACATTGTGTCAGGGCTTTTTAAGGCTGCTTTTTAAATCTTGAAATGTCAATTTTCGGTGGCAGGCAATGCACCAGGGTCACATTATTATTGTGACAGATAGGAGATTATAATGAGTCACAGTGTGTCTTTGTTCATATATTACAAACATGATAAAAATCAGCATAACTACAGTTTTATAGAGTGGGAAAATAATAATTAATTACTTACTTACTGCATATTACTCACTAAAAATGACAGTATATACAGATACATCAATGACATAAATAATATGGTAGTTAAAGCTTTCCAATGTTGCTTTTATATGATTATACACAACCCAGATTCCAAATATTCTAAATGTTTTGGTGTAGGAATATCACTGGATGTACCACAATTTTAACGGTGGTACTTTGCTCACACTGGGCTTTCCAATGCTATCACTGGTTGGCATATGTGGATTGTGTGACTGTGGTGTCCCCCCAAAAAGGGGGCTGTTGATGATAATGATGATTTGTTTTGTTTTAAAAATCAGTGATTAAATTCTTATCTTTATTAAACATGAAAGTCAAAACCAATGCAGCCATTTAAGTGTACCCAACGTTTTTTTTTAATGTTACAGGTAATAAAATTTAGAGTTGGAATTTTTTTTTAAAAAGACTGCATTATAATGACAATAAAAACTTTATTTATACATCTTTATAAATAAAAGCTGCAAAGTGCTTCACATAGACATACAAATATGTATTAGTAAAAGTAAAAAAAAAAAAAAGTAAAGTAGAATGAAACAAAAGAGACGGATTTGCCTGAGTTCCTTAGGCGGGTTGTTCCAGAGACCAGGAGCCCTGAGGGTCGGCCTCGTTGAGTTTTTAAGTCTTGACCTCTGAATTATTAACAGATCTCTGCAAGAGAATCTCAGGCCGCATTCAGACTCATCAGGGGTTAGTCAAGCCAGTATTATAATCAGGGGTCAACTCTTAACGTACCTTAATAGAAATCATTAAAACTTTAGAAATACATTTTAAATGTACAAGTAACCAGTGAAGGGATGCTAAAATGCTTGCACTATGTGGATTGTTCTGTTTGATTTTGTTTTGGAAATGTGATGAAAGCGTGGATAATAGAGATAGGAAGTTGAGGAAAGCATGATTACGATCAAGGGCTCTTAACTCTTCTAAGAAATAATTGTTTTGACATTGGTGTTCTATAGGACTTCAATAAATACACATGTACACCACATTGTGTTTGATTGATGTAGCTTTTAGGAAACTAATCAATTCAGAATAAATGGAGCCTGATGGTCCCGTCTCTCTCAGACATTATGAAAGCTGTGTATCCTTGTAGCTGTGGAGCTGCATTAGGGACTCAGTCAGCAGGTGATGCTTGCTTGGGTATGGCTGGGTGGTTGTTGTCACCTCTGGGGTGTTGGAGTGGAACAAGTCAACCCACAGCTGACACTCAATTTCTTCAACATCATGATCACTGTTTACAAGAAGACCATGGCAAGAGCTTAAGGGCACTGGGCAAAATGTTGTATGTTTTTATGATAATGCCATTTTGCAACTTTAAATAAAGGGACTGTATTGAATATTTGTATTGTGCCATTTATCTGATGTACATTTTAACAATTTGTTGGGCCAATTTCCTTTGCCACGTTCCTCCATGGATAGAGGGACGTGTGAGTTATGTGTTATGGCCAAAGGGGGCAGCAGTGAGCTGCTTACGGCTTGTTCTGCCGCTAACCTGGAGGTAAAGAAGACGCCGCCTCACTCAAAACAAAACTTAACAAGCCGCACAAAGGTGAGAATTGCACTTAATTTTAAGTATTTTTAAACAGTGAATCTAGCTTTTACCAACGAAAAAACTAAAAGAAAACTAGCCGGTGAGTTTGGCAAATGTGAGTGAAGCACAGAGCCGTTAAAGCTAACGTTACTCCAAACGATCCTGAACTGGTTAACGTTAACGTAAATTCGTGGATGTTAGCTAGCTAGCTAATAGCTAATAATTTATAATAATTATTATAATCTAGCCATATCATATACGTTTCTCCGAGTCAGTCCGGTTTATATGATATTAGATTGAGCTAACACTTGCCCATATCAACATGTTGTGTATCTGTAGCCCTAAGGCATGGAGCAGGAGACTGTTTCTCGGCAGGACCGCACTTGAGAAGAGAAGGGAAGCCCAGAAACATGTGTTGACTAAACGTCTGGACTGAGGTAACTTCTGAGCTAAATGTGTTAAGCAGGAGCTCACTAGTCCTTACATATATATGGTATATTGAACACTTTTTTTTTTTGTTACAGTGTTTATGCTGCATATTGCTCTACAGTGGTGAAGGACGGAAGTGAGTTCAGCTGCAGTAAGTTTAAAACCCATTTCCATTTGTGCCCAAAGTCTATATTCAGTCTAATAAGTAGAAACTGAAGTCTAAAGTCTTAAAATCTAGTACCCAAATACTTTAGATATCTAACAGTACAAGTAGGGCTGAACAATTTGGACAAAAATATATCATTGCTATTATTTTCACTGATAAATGCGATATGATTGACAATATTGGAGGGAATTATATTTGTTATTATAATTCTCATTTTCAATAATAATGTCAGTGGTAGAAAAAGTATTTAGATCCTTTCCTTAAGTAAAAGTACTAATACCACACTGCAGAAGTCCACTACAAGTAAAAGTCTGACATTGAAAAATTACTTCAGTAAAATACAAAAGTATCAGCATCAAAATGCACCACTCAGATTATATATATGTATTCCAAATATATTGTTGTTTTTGATATATTTATGTAAGCAGCATTTTACTGTTGTCAGGTAGGGCTCATTTTAATTGTTGTTTAATTTATAAACATATTTTATATTGATCTTGTTGTTGTTAAATCTTGACCTGAAATGTAACTAAAGCTGGCAGCTAAATGGAGTGGCGTAAAAGTACAATATTTGCCTCTAAAATTTAGTGAAGTACAAGTATAAAGTTGCATATATGGAAATATTTAAGTAGAGTACAAGTCCCTCAAAACTGTATTTAAGTACAGTACTCCAGTAAATGTACTGTACAACCGTCTCTGATTGTATTGAAGTGACTGGGGTAAAATATACAGTATGTATTTTATCAACAACACAGAACATATATTTTCTCTCTCTCTGTGCCCCTTTTTAACTCTCTCAATGCATGGGTTTTGCATGGATGGTCATTTATGTGCTGCAGTTGAGTCCAAAATGTATTGCGTGCGCATGTGTGTAAGTCTGTGAGTGTGTGTGAGTGTGTGTGAGAACCCTGCACTGTAACAACTCACCAGCTCTTATTACATGGCTCTGGTGTGTGTACTAATAGATCCAGGGCAAGTGTGTTGACCCCAGTCATGTCGGAAGTTCAGGAGTTGAGAGGGATTTTCTTAAGGGGATCTTTGCAGAAGTGTTTGCTTGTGTGTGTCTGTCTCTTTGTATGTGTGTGTTTGTGTAAGCTTTGCTGATTAACACCAGATGTGTGGGGCTCAGGGTGTCGGCAATAGCTTGAGAGGGCCCCACTGTACTCCATTCGGCCCTGGTTGCAGAATATGCTCAAGTGACTTCTTCACACATGGCTGACATTAATATCTTTGCTGTTCATCCCCCGGATCCCCACGAGGTTAGAAACATCAGGTCAGACTAAGAGTTTTAATAAGGAGGTTGTGCAGCAAAGGCAGGGGGTTAATGTAAGTCTCCTGCTGCTCCACTAGAGGGCGGGAGAGAGCTGTTTAACATCTGGAGGGTCTCAAACCAGCTCCCATGGTCAGGTTTCACTACTGTGAGAGATTTATTTGTTTGTATATTTGTAGTTTTTCAGTTCTTATAAAACATGGGACAATTGTTTTTTGAAATTACATTTTAAAGATAAATAGTTTACCTCAAAAGTGTGACATAGAAAGTACTGCAATATTTTGAGAAAGTGACTTAATTAAAGTTGCAATTAGTGTTCCCACCAAGGGTTATTTTCAGTATTGATGGATCTTTCTGATAAATGCATTACTGTCTAGTCTATAAAATGTCAGAAAGTTGTTAAAAGCAGCCATCACAACTCCACAGAGCGACATGTGGTATTTTTCTAATCATCAGTCAGAAAACAAAATGTGTTCAATTTACAGTCAGGCAAAATAGTTTAAATATAATAATCTAGACTTTTTCCTCAATACATATAACCTAAATAAACTGTCCATTGAATAATGTCACAGCAGTTTAAGTGTTTTAGCCCTGGTTATGATATATTGATGATTATTGCAATATATTAGATACAATTAAAATCAGTTGTAAAATCTTTTTTTTTTAAACGAATTAAGATGTTTTTTAAAAAGTATTGACTTTTGATGCGTTTTTAAAATAAAATGCACTCCCTTAATTATAAATTTGGAAGTTTTGAAAGCACCAGCTCTACACTCCCAAGGCTGCAGAGATGAACCAGCTGGGACGATTATGAACAGTTACTTTTTTCTTTTTGCCGTGGTATTGAAAGAAATCGAGTACTGTTTATTGAAATAATAAACTGTCCCAGATTAACTTTTTTCTAGTTTGCAAAACTTGATAATGTAGAAATGCCCTTAAACGTCTGTGCAGTTAAACATTTGTCTCAACGCTCAACTTTGTCACAAGTTATTACTTTCAACTGCACTTTCTTGAACCCTTTCCTCCGTCCTCACCTCCCAGGTCTCCCCCCCTCCCCCGCCCGTCCCTCTACCTTTTGTCCCTGTGTGAATATTTCACATTGCTGCTGCTGCTGGTGCGTGATGCGGGGGACTGAGCGCTCATTGTGTGTACGCGGTGTGGGTGCTGCGGTATGCGGCTCCTCGGCGTGTGGTGTGTCGTGACAGGCGTGTGGCCGCTGACGCCAGCCGGCCGCCTGCTTGTCTGTCTGTCTGTCTGTTCGGTCACACCTGACCGACGCTGACATCGCCGTACCCACACACACATGTAAAGACCTGCACACACACACACTCACATATACATTGCATCTCTGGACCAAAAGTTAAATAAAGGGTCATCGACTCCGCGCCACTGTAGTCTGCCCACTCGTCCCTTCAGTACAGGAGGTTGACATGTTGATGTGGTGTTGCCTTTGATGCTCTGCTGACTTTGTGAGTTGGTGGGTGTCACCAATATTTAATCAATTTTTAGTTTGCTAGTAAGCTGATTTAAAAGTTTAACCTGCATGATTTCAGGGTAATTTAACTACAGGTGTTGCACATCTGCTTCAGATAATAATATTTAGATTGATTAATACTATTCCTTTTTTAGCTGCTGCACTCACAGCAAGAAGTATTGTAACAGGCATTTCTTGCTGTGTTTATTTGATACTGAACATGCATCAATGAGTTTTGTGGAGTTCTGTTCTGAAATGCAGCGAAGGCCGGGCGATATTGCAGCGCACGGTGGTGTAATCCTTGGTATTTAGTGTGTTCTCTCAGGCTGCCGAGGTGAAAAGTTGAACCTGGTGTTGACCTTCTCTTGAGAGAGGGCTTAGCTCTGAAGTCAGGCGCAGGCCAAACGCACAGGGAGGATATTCTCAAGTTCCTCTTTCCCTCCCTCACGTGCACCGCTCCTCTCCACGGCCACACTCCCCTCCCACAAGGAAACAATTAGCATCTGTGATAAGATGTTGTACATATTTCCATCATTTTATCTCGTTTGTTTTGTTTGTTTGTTTTTCCATCATGACAAAAGTCTTGTGTCCCCTTGTCATGGCGCTGTTAATCACAATTACATCTCATCTAGGTGCAGGGAGTTTGGGAGAGAAAGAAGGAGAGAAAGACTGAGAGGGGCCTCAGTTTATCACTGCAGGGAGTTGAATTCCAGATGGAGAGATAATGAAGAAAACAAGCAAACAATTATGCAAAAATAGACAAAATGGGGGAAAAGGGAGAGCAGACTGATAGACGACAGAAATTATGTTTGGGGCAATTCAGTTTTTTTTGTTCTCCTGATAGGCCAGTTTAAGGCAAGACTGCATTCAGTACCCAATAAGAAAGAGAAACTAACAGTATCGGTGTGTATTCTGCACATACAAAAATGGTGGATATCTGCGATTATCATCACCCTCACAATCACAACAATAGTAAAGAAAGTTCATTGGTTTAAAATTAGTGACTAAAATATTCCTCTTTTTAGTTTATGTAAAGCAACAGTTGAACTGGAAGACATGACATTTCAGTGCAAATGATGCCAATATTAAAATTTTGATAATAAGTTTCTTTGTGACATATATTTATTTGAAAGTAGTACACAGACAATATATATATAATGCTTGGACTGAAACTTTTGCTTTTGTAAATGCACACACTCAATTCTGTATTTTATGCACTCTTAACTTATTTCGAGTGAGGGTTGTATGCGAACATACAGGGAGAGGCCTTTGAACACGGTTTGTTTGTGGGCTTTATTTAACATCCTTTGCTTTCCTGCGTTGTTTTGGTCCCTCTGAGGGCAAGAGAGCATTAACCACCGTGTAAGAGTTACACGTCTTATCATGTGTCGTATCATACGCCCCAGACTTGTGGATTCACACTCTTATTTTGTTAAAGCAACTTGACCCAGAATTCAAAACCAAAACCAAGTCTGACATTCTTCCAGTCCAGTGGAGCAGGAGAATACATGGCCTAAAGATATGAGCTCGACAGTAGATGTTGAGTCGTGCTGCACTTGGTTCTCCATCTGTTTTAGTTTTGGAGTGGTTGTGATAACCTCAGCCTGACCCCTGATTGGGTTAATCTCACCCTCATCTTCTCTGGCGGGTCAGCTGACAGAACGCTGCTCTGCGATTGGTGGCTGCACTGCTGAGGAAGAGGAATTTGTTTAGCATTGTGTTGGGGTAACAGTTAGCCACTGAGAAGTTTAGTCTACTCTCTAAACCAAAGCAAAGCTTCAAAACACAAAAACACAAGGAATGTTTAGTATTCATAGAGCCAAACATGTTGGCTTTCCCAGGCAGCGGCCTATGAAATACTGTTCCCCTGCAGTGTGTGCACAAGCACCACTGCCTGTCAGTAAATACAAACTTGTGTATTCAGTGCATTTCTTACAGTAATAGTTGAGGTAACATCTCTAAATAAGTGCTCTTTGTGTTCAGAGATGTGTGCATATCTGCAGTTCAAAGAAGAGAATATTGCAACTAGCCTCTAATGCGTTCAATGCATTAATGTAAATGAGTTTTATTCCATTTTACCAGACCCCTGTCGAGGAAAGCTCATGGGAGATGAAGTTCTTGTACTTACAGTACTTCTAAATGGCTGCGAGGGACAGGACAAGCCGCTGTGCAGTAGCTGCTCCAGGCAGTCTGTTTGGAGGGCTTTAGTCCGGCCAGATTAGATCAGAGGACCACTCTGTTTGTTTGTTTTGATTTGGGAGGGGCCAGGCTCCTGAGGGATCTCCCCCCTCCTCTCTCAACTACTACTCTGCTATCCCTCCCCAGGATTCCCCCTCAGGGCACAGTCGACTGGAGCCCCCCTGACCTCTCAGTCACCCCTTCCTAACCCACGTTAGCCAAGGCATCCTGGGAACAAAAAAAGAAAACGAAGGGAAGAGTCTGCTGTGTCTTAGTGTCCGCAGAACCAAATCACAACCAGACCCGTTCATCTGGGGGTGCAGGCAGTGCCACCCAGGCAGGCAGCGCCTCTAACCCTGGTCAGACCTAGAAGAGGTTCACTCCAGCAGGTTGACCTCTCTTTCATCTGCTTGTGGGTCTGATGTGTTCCCTCACACCCAGGAGTGCTTCAAGGGAAAGGTATTAGCTAAGTGGAGAGGTTGGCTGTAGGCTGTTTCAGCTGCAGTCCTTACCTGTTCATCTGTGTGCTGTTATGTAATCATCATCACAACTACTTTTAAGTTTTACATTTGCAGAGGTGCCACTAATGTGGCAGCAACTAACAATTTTTATTTTCGATTGATCAGTCAATTATTTTTCTTTATTTATCGGGTTTTTTTTGAAAAATGTAGTACAGGGTTTCCCAAAGCCCAAGATGACATCCTGACATATTCAAGATACTGTCTAAGAAGAATAAAGAAGCCAGAAAATATTCACAACTAAGAAGCTGAATCAGATAATTCTTCCTCTTTCATTAGTGCACTGCTTCTCATGGCAGATGCTGAGAAGATAACCAACAATTTCACTTTTTTTTTTCTACTTCTTTCTACTACTTCTTAACCTGCAGTTTATGCACACCTGAGGGTAAGAAAGGCTAAGATGTAGTGAGCAGAGATGGATGATTTAGTATTTCATAGCTCTGACCTAACCAAATCTAACTGACATCACTATGAAATATAAAAGGTCTCTTTGTTCTGTTCATATATTATTTAAGTATATCAAAATACTTCAAAAACAAGCTTTGGCTTTTATAGAGCATTTAGCAAAAAAAAAAATAATTGTAATGCAATTACTACTTGTGTTATTTCTTGTGTTAAACCTTTTCCCCTCCTTTCATAATAATTGTGGAACATGTACTGCAAATTGTGTTGACTTCCCCTAAACCTTGAAAAATGCAACACATTCAGATCTCTAGTCAGTGTGCTGCGCTTATTGTGTGTTGTTCTTGTTTTTGATCTTCTCTTTTTATTGGTGCATCGCAAACCAACTTTAAAGTGTGTTGTTGCTATTAATACAATAAGAGCAACTGGGCTTTATATTATTGGCAGAAAATCTATCGGCTGTAATTTATTTAATAAATAAATAATAAATGATACAATGTAATATAGATTTCAAATTCTACTTTTTTCTTAAAATTTGCTAAAACTGATTTTCCAAATAATTAGTGATTAATTTAACCCCTGAATATTCCAGCCCCCACTTTTTGAGAATTGGGGGTTGGAGGTTCAACTTGGTCCCATAAGTTGTTGCAGCAATTTCTGTGTTTATAGGTGTGTAAGAAATGCATTTTTTTCATATCGAGAATTGATAAAAAGTGGTCAGAAACGTCTGTTCTCTAAACTGCTCAATATAAATAAGAAAGCCATACATCTTCTGAAAGCTCCAGCTCTGTAGTTTGTGGCTGTAAAGTTTCTTGAGGCTGTGATTGTCCCAGAGGTCACAGCAGCTCATTTTATACAGCGAGGTCGAGAATCGAGAAATGCCCTCACTGGCTCCTACAGGGACTAACATCATCACACATGAATAAAACTGGGCTCATTGAATCCACCAGTCTCAGCTTTCCAGTGATACCCAATTTATGTAATTCAAAGCCTGTTTAGGAACCCCAGTATGCAGGAATATGAAAATAGTAGGCGGAAATAGCACATTTTGCTGCATGATATGCTGCACATATCATAGCGATAAAAATAGCCTAACTTCACAGCATTATTTTGGCAGCTTCCCGACATGATATCCTGGCCTGGTATGTAACAATGCATTCCTTAGATAGATTCCTTATAGATTCATATGATATCAGTATCTCCAGTATATCACTAAAATTGAGAGCGAAAAACGGCCTGCTGGCAGGCCCACCAAATGTTAAGAGGTTAATAGTGGACCACTAATCAATTAATCAATTAATGCCACTATGGCTGTACTCCAAATTCATTCAAATAAGCTGTTATTGTGAGTCTGTTTTTGGCTTGGATTTTGCTAATTTGTCGCCTTTAAACACATGATTTTCTGCCACTGTTTGTGCTCTGCTGTGTCCCCGGGTTCACTGGGTCCCATGATGGCAATATATTAGTCTCTCTTCCCACCTATTTCTATGTTTTTCCGTTTGCACACTTTTCCCACTTCTCTGCCTA
>CAFUXE010000127.1:388924-400179 GCA_903364295.1 Serranus cabrilla | reverse complement strand
CACACACACAAGCTCTGTGCCACACAAACCCAAAAAACCCACACACATCACACACTTCCACCTCGCCTCCCTCTCTCCGCCCGACACAGAGGTGACTGAGCGTAACCATTACAGCGCCGTGTCACCTTGTTATGAGTCTCTGTCAGTGTGAGGCGTCGGGTAAATTAAAGAAGCCATAACTGCTGCTCCGTCAACAGCCCGTCACCCTCCATTTATTACCATGCCAACAGACAGGGAGGGGGGGCATATCCCCCCATCAAGTGGACAGATCGATCAACGTGACAAGCACATTTCAGGTCTCCAAATCAATCACACTAACAAAGGCAGGTGAAAGAGGAGGTGGTTGTTGATTTTTGTCAGAGGACCACAGATATGTTTCTGGATGAGTCAGGAGAAAAGGCCTCAACGTACCCTTTGTTGTCCAGAGCCAAAGACTCAAACTTTATCTAACTTCCAATACTGTGAGCCAATGCAAGGATCTGCATGCCATTATTTAATTTGACTTTTGTCTCTCTATTATTTATGCTATATCACACATTTGGTTTGGACTTTGTGAAGCGGGATGATTCATTGTGGAAGGTGGTCGAAGAACAACCATAGGCAGATTTGAAACTTGTACTTCAAAGTTTTTATTTAACATACAGGCGGAGCTCTAATGCTGGACACAGCTTGAGAGTGCGGCTCCATGAGAGACATGATGAAACGGAGGCAGCGCTGAACAGAGAAGGGGTGGGAAGCGAGACAGCGTGAGGAGGGGTTAGATGATAAGAGTGGGAAGAACTGATAGAGGGGAAGAAACCATGTAGAGAAAGAAAATGATTAAAAACAGCAATCACCCGTCGGAGACTGATAAACCAACCAGTCGTTAATTGGAAGCGTGCAACTCGTGGGGATATGGTTGGATTAGGTTCACTTCTTCCCCTCCTCTCTTTCTTCTCTTTGCTTCTCCGTGGACTTAAATATCTCAGACACATTTCATTATCAACATTATTACAATTAATGTAATATTTATTTCTTCACATTTTCCAACCAATGGAGAGATTTTGAATGGACACTTTCAAAGAGTTCTTCCTTTGCTACTGTACATCTGAAACAAACTTGGGAAGAAACAAGAAACACCATTTGTAAGCAAAGAAAATGAAAAAGGAAGAGAGTCAGAGATGGAGAGACAAAGAGCTGTGAGGTAGTAGCTATTTTTGAGTGATCTAGGCTTTGGGGGCATATAGGAGATGGGAGATGGGCGGTGGTCCATAAACAAAGGGCTGACAGCCCACCCATCACCCCGGCAGGTCTGGCTTGTGCTGCCTAGATAAAGCAGGGCCGCTGCCTCCTGTATCAACACCATCCATCATCCATCTTTGCCTGCTCACCCGCTCATTCGCCCTCAAATCAGCCCTCACCCTTCCTACACCTGCCCCTCTGCCAGCTGTGTGTGTTCCTTTACTCAGCAGAGCATTCACCAAACTTTTAATAAAGCAAATGCAACCATGCGCAATTGTGCCATGAATTACCCCTCTCTGTGTAGTGACCTTGTTTGTTGGCCTTGGTACCGTTTTAAAAAATTTGGATACCAGTAACAGTTTTAGATTACTCACGTTGCTTATCCGGTAGAGTGTATGTTGCAAATAGGCTGAACCGTAATTTGTTATTATGACACATTAATAAGAAACTGACATCAGCAGCCGATGCTGATTGTGTCATGGCACTAAATCCAACTTGTAAAGCATTGTATCCCATTGTGCGAAGTTACGTCTGGAAGTAGTGGTTTTTGTTCTTATTTCCTTGTGGTTTTGGTGCAGTTTTACAACATTAACTTTGTGATTGAACAGCGATCGAGAGAAAGTCTACAACAGCAGTTGGCGGCAACAATATGGTGCAATCACATGTCAGTGTTGAAAACACTTGCCCTTGTAACTTTTTTTTTTACCCAAGCCTAACCAATACTGGTAAAGTGATTCTGATACAAACTACTTTATCTGCAACTTTTTTTTCCTGCTTCATTCGAGACCCATCCTGTAAATGTGATCATTCTGTTGTATAAAATGCCATCACACTTCCTCACAAACCAAATGATTGACAAATACATTTCACACTGAACTGCCAACTTAGTCATATATATACCACGCTTGACTTCACCAAACTACAGGGTCTTTTGTGAATTATGCATCTCAACCTAAACTTTGGTAGTATGAGCATTAATCATTGATATGTCCACCGTCCTCTGTGCCTTTATCTGTTGCTGCTTATTTTTGGTTTGCAGCAAACTGACAAGTGAAATGAAAGGCATTGTTTTCTTTTTATTTCTTTTTTGATTATGTGAGAACTATTCAGGTTGAATGCATTTTGCTCGTCAAATCAGACAAAGCAGGAGTCTGACTGAGCTTTGGCAAAATAGTATTTTCCAAAACCAGCCTGACAAAATATTAAACCATGATTTAGGAAATTTTAGCCCCCTCAAAATGACCCTTCAGACCACCATTGTTCCCACGTCAATTTGGTTTTTGTTTGAGCATCTCCTTCCTTTCTTTGTTGCTCGTGGGGAATGGAAATTATGCAAATGGAGATGGGCACCCTGAAGAAAAAATGTTGACATCTCCCATCCTTGCTGCCCCCTAAATACACACACATCACGCACACCCTATTCAGAAGGCTCTCTTCTGGCCCAGTTTGGTGGGTCTGTCTCTTTTGGCTGTCTCTCAAACATACTTAAACAATTGTCGCCATATTGCTTGAGCCCCATCCTTTCTTCTATCCATTCTGGTCCATTTGAGTCACACTGGACAGGTGCTGAGACAGGGGGACAGAATGCTGTCAGCCATTTGAACAAACAGTATTGATTTATCTAACTTTGAAAGAGAACAGTGGAAGTAAAAGTTGTCCTGTGCTTTGATTGGCCGCCTCCATCTCTGCATCCTCTCCACATGTTTTCATTTTAAACACAGGGAAGATGGGGGAATGGATGAGGACATTTTCTTCAAAGACAGTGACATTCAGTGATGGTTTGTATCAGAGGAAACTTCGCAGATGCAGTTTTTTTTTTAATTTCGTCAGTGTTTCATTCAGTTCCACCAATCAGAAGGGATTTAAGCGATAGAGTAGAGACCTGGAGACTGAGCAGAGCAGGGCGGCCGGGGAAATGGCTCAACTAGAGGATGAATTAAAATGAATAAAAGCCAAGAAATGGGAAAATGGGCTATCACTTGTGCAGCATAATGAACAAAGTGCAGATACCACTGCCTTTCTGTGCCGGGGGCTCGAGGCTCTATGTTCTCACACTAGTGGAATAAATGAGAGTGAACGGAGCCAGAAAGCATAATGATTGTCCATTAGTCTGTCCTTTAACTCTGCTTCCTGTTGTAGCTTAAGGGAAGCAGGTTTTTTTGAGCTGTGGGAACCCATCATGTGACCTTGGTGCACCCATGGAATACCCCCAGCCTGCCCTAATGGACCCAGACACATCTCACTGTGTATCCGCTGTGAGTTGAGCACTGAGTCGGGGTTCACTCAGTGGGTTAGTGAGTCTGGAAGCAAACTAAAAATGAAAATGTTTGGAAGTAAAAGAAATCTGTCACATAGCTGTATAAAGTCATTTATTTTGATGATAAATATTTTATCAATGAGTGTAATTTAATAGAACAGATACATTAATACATTTGCACTAGGAAAAAAACAAAAGTTGCAAAAGGTTCATGGTCTTTTATTTTTAACATTACACAAAGCACACATTGATGCAGAGTTGATGTAAGGTTGAATGCTACTCAATGACTATCTCAAAGTTCAGGCAATATTTAGCTTATTAACATTTAATTTAATGTCCTAAACTATTATTTTTATTTTATATATGTGTTTTATTTTACCTACCCTGATCTATGCATGTCCTTGGTTGTGTGTCTTGGTAAAAAACTAGGCAGTCTGTTTCTAAACAGTTAGTCAAGTCAAGTCAGTTTTATTTACGTAGCTCTTTTTCACAGATCACAGATTTGCACCAGAAGGCATTGAAATCTGAACTGCATACTGCACCCTCTGTGCTTTGACCCTTACTTTAAATAAGGAAAAAAACTACCTGGTAAAACAATGGAAGAAATCTCAGTGACGGCGACTGAAGAAGGATCGCCCTCTCAGGACTGACAGGCGTGCAATAAATGTTGGTTGTACAGAACAGACCAACATAATAAAATTACAGAATCTACGATCCATATACATAGAATGCAAGAGGGTAGAGAGATCGAGACGCACAGCAACAACCGTAACGCAACTATATTGAACTAATAATAGACAATCTTTAACTAATGACAATTGTAAGAGCAGCAGTATATTTAATGGATTGATAATAACTGTAGTATCACTAATAATAGCTCTAATAATAAAATAAATATGACCAATAGTGACAGTCATTGTAAAAATGTTCTTTTCATTAGTGATTAATTGGCAGACAAATGACAAAATGGCACAAAACAGTGAAAACTGTCCACTGTGGTTTCCTGCCTAACTTGTCTTTACAGTTCATCACACAAAGATGAGCATTTTACACTGATTTTACGTCTGTTGACTCATTGATTAATCCTTTCAGCTTTTTGAATAAAAGCAAATTACTACATATTTGTTTCAAAAAGTAATTTATTTCTAAATTTCGTGCACTCTGTCTTTATTTATGTTTTACACAGCTTTATGGGAATCAGGGTTGTAATTCATTGTATTTGCCAGATGCAGACATTCCCATCTGTTTTTCAATTAAATATCCTGATAAAGTACTTCTATACTGTATGTCATAATATATATCACTTTTGTAATACAAAATTACCATGACAGAAGATAAATCCATATTGCCCTCCCTTTCACCTTCTAACTATCAATTACATTTGTTCTTTGCATATTCAACAAGGCAATCAGAGATGGCAGACTTCACCCCACAGCGCCCTCTGTTGGCCAGATGATGTATATGCAGCGGACACACGGACAGACAGACAGACAGACACACTGACTGACAGACAGACAGACGCCGCCGCCCAAAACAATACTTCACTCCCACTGTGGGGTGAATTACCAAACTATTTCTTACATCTTTTATCCGTCAAACAAAATAATGTTTGAACACAGAATACGTGTAACGCCTGTTGCATTTCACACTTTTCTTGGTTGAATGAGTTATTCCCCCTCATAGACATGACAAATGAGCACCATCATCTCATCATGATGAGCTCATCGCTGCATACCCTCGGCTCTAATGATGATGATCTTCAGTCACGCGTGGCCGAAGAAAGAGAGCACTGCATTTAAGACCCCTGCACTCGCCATCGCCTCCATTAACCCCCATGACTCAGCTGTTGACACTAACCCCACCCCAGTCTAATGTTCACACATCAAACAGCCGTGATCGACACACTCAGTCTATGTGGTTAAACTGTCGGATGTGACATAAGCAGACTGTGAGTGGGCAGGGGGTGTCTGAAAGAGGGAGCAAGGAAAGGGCTTCGTGATATTAGGGCTGAGGAATGTGATGTGTTGGGGGTCATGTGAAACACCGCTGGCACTCTGAGTAACCTTCAGCCAGGCTATCACGACACGACCCGGAAGTAGCCAGGTCATGTGTCAGGGCAAAAGGCTCGTCTCTGTTGACAGCACCCTTTCCAGTCTATACACAACTCTCGCTCCTGCTGGGAACCGTGTAGCGACTGGCTGCTCTGTTTTAAGGACTCTGTCCACACAGGAAAAGACACGTTGACGTGACTGACCAAAGCATAGAGAGCCATTGTTGGCAGTTAGGTTATCAAGGAGCCATTTTCTCGGGGTGTGAGCTGAGAGGAAAACTTCCCCCAGGAAGTGCAGTGGTCGACTAATCGTGACCACATCTTGATGTATCTCACTGGTCAAACCCCCGCTGGTTTAGAAGTTTAATCCCAGACAGGGAAAGGTGCCCCTGGTTTGAACCATGCGCTCCACCGATCAATGTTTTCAGGCCTAAGAATAGAGGGGTATGGTGAAAGGGAGGCGATGGGTGGAGGGAAGGGTTGACGTAAAAGTCACAGAGTTCAAGTTGCATGTTAAACAAACAGCAGGGCCTTTTGAATGGCTGCAGCCTGAGGTTTGCGTAAGTTTAGTAAATTAGTGTAAATTTGCAGAAGTAACTTAATTTTCAGAGAAAACAAATGGCGGAATTTTAATTGAGCACAATGGCGGTCAGCTCACCGGGCAGAATGGGGAAAATGAAGCGAGACTGATGGAAAGACTAATGGCGTGTGTGGGCTGCTGCCACAGCAATTATCACTGGCCTTTACTTTGTTAAAGAGGGCAGAGTAAACTCAATAAGATGGTCTTGTCTAGTGTCTGGAGATTATAGAGAAGAGTGCAGTAGCCCATTGTTGTTTCATTGCAGACAAGTGTCTTAAAATGATGTATGATAAATGATATGATGTATGCATATAGAAAATAAAATAAAGACCCAATGATGGGAGAGGGCTGCTGGGCCGCTGCGTGTTGTCATTCAGGATCCTCACGTACAAGGTGGAAATCTGTACCAGAAGTTATTTTCTTGTCTGCAATTCATTAAAAGAGGTGCACCAATGGTAATACTGACATCAGGCTCATACTGACTTAAATAGCTGTTAACCAAATCCAAGGTGTTGTCATGACTGAAAAAGTCAGGTCAGTGCATCCTTATTCATTACTGAGCCAGATGTGATCTGATTGTTATTTCTGGCATTTACAAATCCTGTAAGACTTACCCGATCACCTCGGTACATGTGAGCATTGTTGTCTCTCTAGAACTCAGCTGAACCTTTCAGGCAGCATGTAACGATTTCTGACACGACCCCTATTTACTGCTGAAACTATAAGATGATTAATCAGTTAGTTGATTCATGGAAAATTATTCAGGAGCTATTGTGAGAATGAATTAATCAAACAAAAGGGCAAAACTCTCAGATATGAGTATTTTATGCTTTTCTCTGTTTATATTGTTGAAAATTAACGTTTTGGGATTTTAGTCTGTTGGCCTGACAAGATTTGAAGAAATTTGAAGACATCACTTTGGGATTTAGATATTTAGATATTTAACGTTTTTAAGGCGTAACAAAAGGTTTGGATCATGTTGATATTTTTTTGGTTTGTCTTGCAAATCTCATCAGACTTAAATTGACTTTATTTCAGACTTTATTCTGCTGGCCTCGGTAGGTGCTTGTATAACTGTAAAAGGACTTGATGTGCGGTTTCTTTTTGACAGTACTTTACATCACACCTAAGAGAAAGTTTTTCTTGTGTGCCTCAACACTGATCGAAGACTCCATAAACAGGGAAAGTTTTTGATGAATGGGGCCGCATTCAACAAATCTGCGGTTTCAGATTTTTCTTTCACCATTGAGGCATGCAAGGGAAGTGTCTTTAAGCTAACATAGCGTGAGTGACAAATTATCACTTCGGGGGTGAGGTATTTCTTTAATGACAGATATTGTAGTGCAATGTTATCCTTTGTAAAATCAATTAGTGCATGAACTAACTTGAAAACATTAAAGTATTAGCATGAAAGCTTAATAAATCATGTTATTAATGTGTCTGCCATGTTGTTAAACTGTAGTTAATGTAAATGTGTGTGTGTGAGAGAGTGTGTGAGTGTGATTTGCCCTTTTTTCTTCTTTTCCTTGACATTATAAAAAGCCTTATTTAAACAAATCCACTGCATGTCAGTTGCGCTGCTTTTTAGCAAGGTCAGAACAGCTCAACTTGTCAGTGTGTGCACATCTGTGCGCAGCATTAGTGTGTGTGCATGTGTGTGTGCACGCACTCTAATGTGTGTTTTAATGTTTTAACATATGCAACCCCTTATAAACAGTGTTTTATGCAAACAGTGGCAGAGCTCCCATCAGATAAGGCTCCAGAACAGGAGAAGGAGACTGCCTTGTGAGGGAGAGGGAGAGGGCTGGAGGAGAGGCAGAATGAGTGAGGGGTGAACGTGGAGGCAATGTGAGAAATGAGCACAAAACACCGGGGCCAAGAAAATGTCTCTTTTGAACATTTTGAGACAGCTAAATAAATAGCAACACATTTGTCTGAGGAGCCTTTTTGGCTTTTTATTCGACCTCTGAAAATTTTAGCATAACATTTCTGTGACCTTGTTTCAGCATTTAAGCTACAACTGATAGCAACTTTAGCAACAACTTTACAAAATGCGGAAGTTTCACAGGAATAAAAATGTGGCTGTTGAACAGAGGAAAGGAGAGGGAAGTGGACTGTGTAGCTTTAGACCTTCACACTGGGTTTTATTGCTGTAAAATCAGACATTTTTCCCCGCATGTGATATCAGCTGTCCACTGCCGTCCAGAGTGTATCTGAGTTTTAGGTTTTTCGGTGTAATCTGCTGTGTTGTGTGTGTGTGTATCTGATGGTAAGACACGGCATGGCATTGGTCACTTTATCATTGCTAATGTAATCTCCCCTCTACTTCCTCCACCAACACAACATAAAAGACCGCTGCCTGATAGAGAAAAATATAACACAACAGCTTGGCCGAGTCGCTCCAGCTATCTGTCTCCCTATCTTCTATCTCTCTTTCTTTCTGTTGCTCCTCACTTCAGAGCAGCGCAGAGGAAAATGTCGCCAGTCCTCTCCGTGGTTTGATGTGCGTCTTGCCTTCTATTTTAACTTTCTCAGCATTTCTCCTCTCTGTATTATGATTTTCTTGTGTTTTTGAAGCTTGAGGAAGCACTGTGGTGTTGACTGAGCCACTCCTCTGCCCTAGATCAGCTAAATCTCTCATTTTGAACACCCCCCGCAAATTTCTGTCACTCCAGGAGACAAATGTGCATCTCGAGTTCATTCCCCCCTCTCCCTGTGCCCACTGGCTCCCTGAAACTCAGTTCCTTTCGCCTTTGAAGTGCTGCGTGCAGAATGGAGATTCTTTGCATGGTAAATTTGCCCAGTTGCCCGCAGCGTATCCATTACACAAGTTTAAAGTGTGCTTCGGAGTCGTTTTGGAAGGACCCTTTTTTCTCACTTCACAACCAATTTCTCTGTGTTTTGAACTTCGGTAGTCATGAGCCATGTAATCTGTAAATTGGGCCCTTTCTTCCAAGCTTGCGCTCCACCATCGAGCAGCGTTTGATGTGCAATTATTTTGCTCATTACAAGTTAATTTTATTGTTATAGTTTGCAAATGTTTCTCGGGGTCATGATGTTAAAAGTTTCTGAAGAAGTAAGGAAGAGGGAGAATTAGCGAGTCGAGCGCACATCACGGCGGCGCGGAGAGCTCATTTGAGATGCCGGAGCTGGCTATCTCTAGGCTCACTTTCAAGCCTTTTAGAAACAACCTGCTGGGTGGTTTGAATAGCTAAGGAGAAGTTGATCTGGGATTTAGTGTGGAAAAGGGATCCAAGGCCCTTTATCTGCTGTAAAAGGTTGGGAAAATGGAGATTTGTCGTGTTTGTTAGAATGGAACCATAATCTCTTCCACAGAGAAATCTTAGCAGTATGGGAATCATACGTCCCATTTATTTCGCCTTTTGTCCCCTTTCTCTCTCCGCACACATCTCGGCAACCTGGTGTGATTTCGCATGTTTGCAGACATACTGTTGGTATGAAAAAGGAGGGAAAATCTGTCCTTTAAAAAAAAAAAAAAACTGGATTTCAGAGGCTTGCTAATTTTACATAGAAGAGGATCAACACATTAATTATGTCTGGCTCATGAACAAAGCTATTTTCTGGAGCTGCTAAATGTCATTGTTCGAGCTTGGCAGTGCAAATCTGAACATCATATAACCATGCCGCTAAGCATTAAATTCATGTCACTGAATTATGCTGTCATGCCTTTTTTTTCATTCTTTCAATAGCTGCTAAATCCATTGATGGAAATAAGATTGGATTTTACAGTGACATTTTACTTTTCAATTTAATTTCATGATACTCTAAATCATTTGGCACTCAAATGCGCGTATTGTTTTGCCTTTCTTGGCTTAAATAAATGCAGCTGCTTTGGTTTTATTGCTGCTTTATGTTTGATCCAGTTACCCTAACTCCAATACATTTATAATTAGACTAGCTGTGGGACAGAATAACCAACACACACATGCCCAAATTGTTTGTAGCCTCTCCTTTTCATCTGAGAAGGAGATAGCGCTCCGTGCTCTTTCTTTTTACCTCTCTTTCATTTCTCCCCGTCTCATGGCAAAGGCAAATTCTGTTGGACTGTGTTCTTTAATACCATCAACGCTAAATAAACTTTGTTGACAACAATAGCTGCTGGCAAAGCGCCTCCACAAACAAAGGAGAGCCAACAGGTTCAAAGGCAATGCATCACTCTGCTTCTGACTCTTCATTATTCATCCTTCTGTCTTTACCTCTCATCCCCCATTCTTTTCTACACGCGCTCATGTGTGTGTATGTGTGTTTTCTTTGTGGCTCTTTGTCTGTTAAACTGCTACATGGTCTGGATACTGAGGCTTATTAGCTGTTCAGTTTAATTAAAAAAGGCCATTCATATGAAAATGTGAGTCCGATAGCGATTGCTGTCCCCAGCAGCTTCCTCCTGTTACTTTTAATTAGACACCCACTTGATTGACATCAAGCCTACTGGCTGGATGGAGCCTTGTGTGTGTGAGAGACATAGAGAGTGTGCGCTCTTTTAGTCTCTCCATACATGTGTCGAGGCATTTTCTACACAAACATATACACAGACGTGCACAAATCCCAGCTCTAAGGTCATTAGAGCGTTGCAGCGGGGAGACTGTACATCAAAGTTCACTTTGTCGTCATGAGGTAATTATCCGCACAGTAGCACAGAGCCCCGCTGCCCACCTTGTCACTCATGTCCACCGGGTCACGGCCAACAATGAACAGTAACCTTGTGATTATGAACAGGGTCCACTGTGTGTTCAGTCACACCAGCGCCACCCGCCATGCTGATGGAAAAGGTGATGAGCTACTTTTCAATTTCTATTTGTCCCCTCTTTCGTCGTTCGCTCTCCCTCTCTGTCTCTCCGGAGAGAAGAGTGGCTCTCTTCATCTGTTTTCAGTGCACGCGCCAGCTCTCGCTACCTTATTATTATACTGTCAGCGGCACGTGCCAGGCTGATAGATGTTCCTCTCAACTGTTTACTACAAGCAGATGATTTAACTAAGGCTCTCTGTTCAACTTGACCTCTCCTCTTCTCTTCTTCTAAAACAAGATGACTTCATCTGTTGTTTACGACGACTCCATTTTATGGGAGCAGGCAGAGGAATAAGCTAGCTGTACGGTTGATGGTTGTGTTTTAAGATCAAGGTGTGTG
>CAFUXE010000127.1:378699-388901 GCA_903364295.1 Serranus cabrilla | reverse complement strand
TGTGTGTGTGTGTGTGCGTGTTAAAGTGGAAATTGAGGAGGTCCATGTATGTGCGCATTCTTTTCCCCCCTCACATCTCAGTTATCAGATTGCGTGCAGTGCAGACTCCTTTTGTGCAGCTTTTATTTCCAAACACAACAACAGCTCATGTGTGTTGGAGTAACAGTGCACCGAAAACCCTCGATGTCTCCGGCTGAATGTAGCCCAGAGTAGCAGCCTGTTTCATGTTAAGGGCTAAGTAAGGCCCACCTCCACGCAGACTGGAGTCTCCAGCAGAAATGGCCCATCAGAAGTCACTGCTCTGTAAAGTTGTGTTCTTTTCTCCGTGTTTTGTTTTGATTTGCAGGACGTTTGGGAATGATTTGGGAGAAGGGCCTGATGGCGGCGGGGATACCAGAGCAGGACGTGCACCGTGGACCTGAAATGTTGTTCCAATTACTGCCTTCATTATGGGTTTGTCATCCGCTGTTTAAACGTACGGCGGCCTGCATTTCATGCTGTGGCAGGAGCGGCCACTTTTCTTTTTTCATGTCGTCCGATATCTGCTGCAGGCGAATGCAGCCGATGTGTGGAGAGAGCCGACAATAGGGGGCACTCTGTGAAAAAATGTGAATGAACTGAAACTAGAGAGACTAAATGAAATTTTCTTAGTCACGTCAGTTTTGGTGTTGTTTTGGTCTGTCTGCAGTATTTTACATCTAAGGCCTCAACCATGGAGGCTATATTTGTATTTGTCTGTTGGTAGAATTACAGAAAAACTACTGGCTCGATTTTCATGAAACTTGGTGGAGTGGTGCAGCATAGGCCAAGGAAGAGCCTGATAATATTATGGGCTGTGAGTGAATGATGGGGCAGATACTAGGGTGGGTTATATGGCCCAAATATATACATTTCTATATAACGGTGACAGTATATATCATATCAAGTGAGTAAATAAATTATGAAATTGTTGAAAATAACAGAACTGCGGTTCAAATTTACTCATTTTCTGTTTTGGAGCTTTTGTAGGTAACAGACCTGCCTCACACGTGGCAACACACCCAAAACCAAAAAGCCAAAAACAATAGAACTGAAATTATTTCTAAATGGAAACTTTAAGTTTCCTGAAGACAATCAGTTCAAGTGTGATAGTTTTTTTTTTAGATTAACAGTTTGCCTCTTCCTGCTCTGTGTTTACTACTTCACTGGAGTGGGCAACACCACATTACTTTCAGACAGCTGGATTTGCATTTATATATATACATATATATACATTTATATATATACATATATATACATATATATACATTTATATACATATATATATATATATATATACGTATATATATATATAGATAGATAGATACGTATATATATATATAGATAGATAGATATAGATATAAAGTTAGCTCCCAATCATATTTAAGACTCAACTGATTTGTTACTTTAGCTCTTTGTTGTCACGTAAATACTGGAAACTGCTATCAATGTTTTTTTTTAAAGACTGAGCAACACTTTATTACCTAAAAGCTCATGAACAAACCACAGTAGGAAGAACAACTTCCCATTTTGTGAAAAGAGACCATTGAGGAGCATGTCAGCGCACCATTGGTCAAATCTGTGCTCTCTGAGTGCCACTCTAGCTATCATCATATTAAAATAAAAACTCGAGACACATTGATTCATTACATCCACCTGTGACATAAAAATTACATAAAGTTGTTTCGTTTGCGTCAGAAGAGTGCTATTTAAATGTCCGCAGCCGTCTCTATTTTGGTACTCTGTTACACAGTGTTCTCTCCTTCCTCTCAGACAGATTAAATCACTTGTGTTACTCGGAAATGCTCCAAGCAATAAGGCAGGATGGAGCATGTACAAAAGAGCCTAACATGGTTTGAAAGAGCAAGACAGAGAGTGAGACGGAGGGGAGTGTGTTGATGTAACATATCATTTTGGCGACTCTCTTGAGTTAACACCATTAGCCAACCAGTGCGTGAGTCCAGCTGTCTCTCTGAGACGCCGAGGTGAGTTACCTGGGCTGACTTACCTGTCCTCCCAATGCCCCCCAGGATACAGTGTTTCAGCCAGGCCCCGTGTCCTCCCCTCTCCACAGCACTTAGCAGTGATTAACCCCGGATTCGGCCGGCCCACCTGCCATCTGACTACCATTACAGCCCTGCTTATCTGCCTCTCCATCTCCCTACAATAGGGCTGGGGCCTGGGCTAGGCCGGGGGATCGGGCTGGGGAGGGCTGCCTGCTCTGTTTAATAATAAATCATTAGCTAAATACTTTTGTCCATTTGCGTCATGTTACATGTACTTCAATTTTCTGCTCTGTCTCTGTCCATCAACCCCCCCTCTCCCGCTCTTTTCCTTCCCTTTCTCGTCACCACCGCCGTCTGCTGCCACCATCCAGCCGCTGCCCGTGTCTCTCCACCAGACTTCTCCTTCCTGTTTTTTTTTTCTTTTTCTCTCTCTGTCTCCTGACCAACCATACATCTATCTAATTTATATCAAAGCAAAAGTTTATCATCTTTCTTCACATGAGCAGCCACATAATCTTTTAATCCGAGCAAGTGAAAAAAACAAACATTTGTAAGGCTTTTAAAAAGATCTCAGAAAAAAAAAACAAAATCGATTTTCCACCTCTGTATGATCATTCCATTATGCTGAGTGTTAATTCAAGCGGCCGTACCGCTTCATGTTTTGTGCCTGTTTCTCAGAATGATTACATTCTGAATGGCACCATCTGAATTGGCCTGTTTTGGCTGCTACTGTGTCAAAACCATCCATTCAGACAGATCACTGCTTCACTGTACACATTCTGCTGTGTGTGTTTCCCTGTAAAAGGACACCGCAGAGGTACAGCGACCGCAGAGGATTTGTGTCCTAGAGGTTTCACAACACACACACGTACACTTTGACACCAGCATCGGCAATCTGGACAGCGAGGAGGAGATAAGTCTGTTGGTTCATCTAACTTGTATAAAGTGATTATGGACATACTGAGCCCTCCATATTTAGACTGCTTGACGCCCCCTCTTCAGTTCCCCCCCTGGTCCGACTGTTGTAATCTAATTTTCCGCTGACAGAGGCCATGGAGATCCTTGGGTCACGGTGCGAGTCCCTCCAGCGCCCCCCCCGACCCCCCTTCCCTGCGCCCTCACGCTCTAACTAAGAAGTCGCCATGCAGCAGACAGCACACATTAGATCTGTCTACCACCACGCCCGGCTAACCCAGCCGATCCATAACCCCACGCTGCCTCAGTAATGAGAGAGAGATTAGAGAAAAATAAGGCAGAAAGGAATTTCATTTATCCTCGTATCCGCTTTTTGTTGTTCCTATCGTTGCTCAGCACCTTACAATACCTGTCAGAGTCCCTGTCAGAGTGAAAGATGAACTGTATATTGCATATAATTTCTGAACCTATCAGAGATCATTCAGCAGCATAAATAACAGCGATGGAGGAAGTGTGGAAGGCTGCCTGCTGTGTTGGAGGTGAGAGAGGAGGCCACACCTGGAGAGGTCACGCTCCTTGTTGACCTTTAGTGTGTCGCCGACCTGACTCACCCTCAGTTTCACTATACATCACTCTGCCTGTCAACACTTGCCTATGGCCTCCTCTGCTACTGTTATCTGCCATGGAGAGCAGTTGTGCTTCTAATCGCCCATTGAGGGATTTATCCCAAACGTTTGACCTATAGGGCCGGGCAATATGGCCAAAATCCTCCATCCTGATATAGGTCATGTCGTATCTTAATAATGATATATTATATTATAGCATGTTTTCAAGTAATTAATTTAATAAATAGCCTCTAGGAAATAACCACATGGTAAACCTATTTTTCTTTTTTATTCCTGTGTGAATTAAATACTTTTTTTCTCATTTAATTGAAAACTTTAGTGTGAAATGAACAATATGTTGCTAGTGAAATTATAGATAAAAAAAAAAAACAGCTATACACTGACTGTTTTCACGCCTGCACACAAATACAGAGTAATCATATTAAGATAACAGTTTGACTTGACTGCATTGGGGTATTCCCATAAGCAAAATCATTTGGTGTAGGCACTTAATAAAGCTGAATGAATGAATGCAGACGATTCTGCACACTGCTGTTGGAAAACACTACTCACAATATATCACATCAGATTTTCTGAGACAATTGAAACATCATGTGCTTGTTATTATCAATTAATACTACATTTTTGTATATCACAATATGTCGATTTCAACGTGATACGATAAAGATGATAAATTATCTTACTAGATTTTGGCCCGGCCCTGGTATACCCATCACAGTAAAACACTGATGTCAATATCTGGCATACCCGACTCATAGGAAATGTTTGTTTCCTGAGTTGCCCTAACCTCAAACGGCCTTCCAAAGTTCAGGCTGTTGTGGAATTTTTATATCTGTCTTAAGTGAGCAATTACTGTTTTCTGATTTCCGTGTCAATGCTGACTGTTTTTTCATTCAGTATCTTGTATTGTAGTCCCCCCTCTCTTTTTCTTTCTCTCACTCCCTCTCTCCTCCAGGCCGTAGCATAGCCAGTAGCTGATAGGCATCTCCTCTGGAGTCTGCTGTAGTCTGCACTGGCTTCAGACAAAGTGCCTCCATCAGACCAGTGAGGCTCCCTGGGAACCTAGCAGCAGACCCACTGGCCCCACCACTGGTCCATGTGTGTGTGTGTGTGTGTGGAGGGATGACGAGGGCTCAGACTGGAACCTTTTGTGTTTCAGTCCCTCCCGGTGTTGTAAATGGGTTTTGTAAACTGGGAGATGTAGAGATGTGTAGCGTCCATGATATGTAGGCCACAGTATGAATGCTCGGTTTATTCCAAGTGTTCATCTGGAAGCAGCGCTATAACACTATTACTGACTATTCATTATATATGTTTGTATTCATGCGGTCGTGTCGTAGTCCATGTGAAGGAGCCATATCAAGATTGACGGTTTCTCAAAGCCTCGAGACACTACTGAAACACACACACACACACACACACACTTCATAAGTCATGCTCCCACTTCAAATCTGCGCTCGGCATCAGGGAACACTTGGGAACGCTTGGCTTTTTGACTTTCATCATAACTAGAAAGAGAGGGACCAAATGGACAAAAACAAAAACCAAAGGAGGAAATCAGAAGAAGTGCTTTTATCAGGGGCCCAGTGTTCAGGGCCCAACACACACACACATATATACACACATATACACACATACTCTTCCTGTACCTGACCCCCATGCGACCCCCATAACTTTCCAACATTTAAAAATGCAGTCAAGGAGGCTATTCTCCCACTGGGGTTTATTTGTGTGTGTGCGTGTGTGTTTGCGCGTGCATGCATTCCTCTTAGGCTATCGCCACCATCACTTGACAAGAATTATATAATTGCAGCCTGTGATCTCATTTTCCTCAAAGAGCATTTTGAAGTTTCCTTTCCTCTTTTGCTCTTTTTGTTTCCTGTGTGTCCCACTTGTTTTAATGTTAAAATGACTCACATTAAATCACCCCGGCTCTCCCCCGCTCCGTTATGCCATTCTGCAGCACATTAGCTCTCCTCTCACTGTTTGTGGAAACTTTTATAGGTTTAGAGAGTATGTTTGAATAGAGTGTTTTTATTGGCGAGATGTGTAGTAGTAGAGAGTATCGCACAACTTGATGGCATCCACCTTTTAATGAGTCAGGAGCAATAGTGGCAGAAAAAAAACAGTAACTGAAATTTTGTTTTTAAAATGCAGTGACCGACAGATCTGTTGAATATTATCTGTGTTAATTTTTTTTTCTTTTTTTACATCAAATTATTATTTCTTGTAGTGATAAAAAAAAAAAAATGTGGATTCCACATCCCCTAAATATAAAAATGTAATAAATATCATACCTGGTAGATTTCAGAAAATTAAATTAAACTTGTGATAAGTTGCAGGGGCCAAAATGATTGCTTACCTAATATTTATGATAAAATTATCTTTTATTTAATATCTCTATTCAAACTTCTCCGTCATCAGCGCTGTTTCCCAGTTCCATTCTTATAGATTGTATCAGTCATATATTGAATATAAAATATTACATTCAAATAATGGTGATGACAGTCAAATTTAAATAGCGTAACTTTACAATAATAAATATGCTGTAAGTCATACTTAAACAGAGGACTTCCATATTTCTCCTCTGTTCTTCCTCTTTTGCAGTGCTCCAAATACCAGCTGCCCGTCACTAATTAAGCAGCTAATGACGTCGTACTTTGACTCTGTGGATTCTATATATAAAGCCATGCTAAATCAAAACTTAATCTCTAGATCTCGTTCTATTCCTCTAACTCCATATCTCTGCAGCTGCTGTCCCATTCATAGTCAATAGAGGGCAGAAGTGATCTGCAGAGGCCTGATGTAATATAAAGGAAGACAGAGACATACACAGACTGTATGTATGTGTGTGTGTGTGTGTGTATATGTGTGTGTGTGCGTGTGTGTGTGTTTAGGTTTTGTACGTATGCTTGTTTATGCCTTTGAAAAATGTCTGTATATGATTGGCCCAGCTGCTGTTGATGCTACATCTAAAGGCCCTTTAATGCACAATCGTACCCTCTAAATATAACCACATAAAAAGGAAAACATCCTGGAATGTTGTCTCTACTGTCTGCACCACAAAGATCCTGTAAACTAATTAATAAATACCGATAAAGGTGTGTGTTTCTAAAGGTATATCTGGCAGCAGTACAGTGATTTTATTGAAGGGGTCATTCTTACTTTTCTCCATGTCTTGCATAGTGTGTTTTCCATCTGATATCTGGCCTACAGAAGCTACACAATTGTATATAATTTGTTAAAGGAAACACATGCGAGGACAGGTAAAACACCGTCCAGCTCACCGACTGTCCACATCATTTCTTTCCTTCAACACTTTAATGAAAAAGGAAAAGGCTGTCTTTCTGCTGCCATAAATCAAACCGCTTCCAATGTATGGAAGAGTTGGAGAGCAGTACTGCCCCCCCACCCCACCCCCCCCATGTGGTTTGGTGGCTTTATTGTCACACAGGCCTTATCTCCGATTGACACCTCTGGAAACGTCCCAGGAGAGGGACAGATTTGCTGCAGGATTAAACTAATTTACCAGATGATTGAATGTGAGTCCAAAGCCACTCTCTTGGAAAAAATGCAAAAGGGGGCTCACGGCCTCCCCTCCAGTAGCCATGATACATGAATGACTTGGCAATCATGCTCACTGCTGTGTGTGAGTGCATGTTGTATGTAAATCTGCAGTATGTTTTCCCTCATGAAGACTATATTCATGCTGTAATCTAGTGTATTGTAGTCAGTGTTGGGATGGTTACTTATAAACACATAATGCCTTAAAATGTAGTAAGTAACATACTCAAATTAAGTAATGTACTGTATTCTTAATACACCGGATTACTTATGAAATGCTTAAAAATCGACTTGCTGAGCTCATTTGTGTGGGTGGCAGGTGCACTGTGCTCTGTTTATTGGAAATCGTCTCAAATGAATTTTAGAGCAATAAAACAGAAGCAAACAAGAAGGAGCGTATACCTCCACCAAGGCCAGGCCTTATCTTGCAAAGTTAATGAACGTGAAAATTATTTTTATATCCACGTTATAAATTTGGATACGCTCGAAAATGAAAGGGATTCTTCCTTGGCCATTCTACAAAGTTTCATTCAATTTGTCTGGTAGTTTTTCTGAAATCCTGTTGACAACAGACAAACCTGACTGAAAACAAAACCAGTGTGAAGGTAATAAAGTAATCCCTTCATATGGTCAGTTTTGAATGACTGTAACTGTATTCAGAATACAGACATCCATATTTTGTATTTTAAATACTTTAAGATTTTGGAGATTTAAAAGCATGCAGACTGACACCTAAGCCAGACACCATCTCTGGATCTGCAGCATTAGCAGCAGACGTGAATCATCGTCGAGATATTAAGCAGGTGGAGGGAGATGGCTTTGGGTCAGACAGTTAGGGAGAAGGAGGCTCTTCTGTAAGACTCCACAGAAACCAAACATCTTTTTAACACTTGCAACTGTACGTAAACTCTGCATTTTGTTCACGTTCCTCATCGTCTCCCAAATATGTAAAAATCTGGGAACATTTTCAGTGTGTCCAAACCAATTTGTGCCCGAGGGATGTTTCTTAATTGGAACACATTCAAGAGAACACTTACACGCTCCCGAGTGGTGTACAAAATATTACATTAATTAACATGCAAAACAGTCCCGCTCGGCTCAGGCACACACACACTCGCAATACAGGCACGCAAAAAGATTGCCGCGACAGCACAAAACACACGTAGGCTGAGAGGAAATAAGGGCAAAGAATAGGAAGGAAATTTGCTAGAAAATTTAGCTGTAAGCCTGCTGAAGATCTTATTACATAGGCTGGAGATAGAGATCTCAGCTGGAATAATACTTAGCACATGCTGCCCTTTTAATTAAGCAGTAATATCTGCAGAGAGGGGTGGAGAGCAAAATCTCTCTGTTTCTGTCTTCATCTTTCTCGCTCGCTCTCCTCCATATCACGGTTCCCCATCTTTACCCTCTGCTCCTCTCTCTCTCTCCCAATAATCTCCTATGAAAGCGATGGGTCGAGGTGTGGGATGGGGGAGGAACAGGGGACACACTCCTCTGTGAAGTGAGTGTCTTCTTTAAGGCCTTACACATGTTTCTGTGTTTCTGCCTCACTGGGGCTCTCAGGGCGCCCCGCCGATGGCCCTGGGGCTCTCACTTTGAGGTGCGTTTATGTGTGCGAGTTACAGCTGACATGCATGTATGCACTTTTTACGCACACAAATTCTGCTCCTGTGTGTCGGTGAGGACCACCTCTAAAGCCGGTCGGGGCTTTCTAGCAGCGTGTTAGCACTGAGGCCCGGCCCCGGTGTGCCCTCGGGCTGCAGGGCCGTCCTCCTGTGGCCGCGATGCTTCATGCGGGTGTAGGATAGGAACCAGTTGTCCAAACAGGGTCGTCCAGTCTGGTGGGGTCTGAATATCAGGATCTCTCACCACGGGGCCGCTGTCAGGGACAGACCGTCGGCGTCAGGACCTCGGACCTTATTAAGTTTAGTCGCCCAAGTGTTTTCATGTGAAGCTCAACAATACTTAAGCGTTCTTTATTTAACCCACAATGCCGCAATAACTGTCTCCTAATATAAAGTTTTTCTGTTTGTCAAGTAAAAAGTGGAAGCAGACATCTGACTCAAGTAATTTGATCCAAGCAAGTCCCAAGTCCATAGCTGAATCTAGTCACAACTTGCGGTATCCCGCGAGAAAAAACAAGATATTAGTACCTTTGTAATTATTATATTATTGGGCAATTTATCCAGAGAATGGCAACGAATTGAATTTGTATTATACAGTGCAAACATTATATTTAGGTGATTATGTTGAGTTGAGTGTATTGATTTGTCTTGTTGTACGGAGTTGTGAGAGGACAAATTAGTATCTGGCTAATGTCAGTTGACAAACATGATGAACAAAGTTGTGGTCTGGCTGTCAGAAATCTTTGATCAGTGGTTAAACCTTTTCTTTGCTCGTGAAACTCTTGAATCTGAATTGTGATGACTCTTGACAGAGAATTGGCACATGGTGTTTTGGTCTGATCCATAGAGATAGATTTAAGCAATAAATGTTAATTTAAGTCCCTGCCCCACCAGAGTCGCTCTCCATTCACTTTGTACTGAGGGAATGAGTCTCTTTGTCAATTCTCTAGCAAACAACAGAAAAATGCCGAAAAGCTGCCGTGTGGTAGGAGGATGAACTACCAACAAGGCTAAAAACCCATTTCTAAGTTTTTTTAGTTGGCGAACCTAAAAAAGTCTTTAAGAGGACAGAAGTGGCTCAAAACGGATACAGACATGACAGTATACACAACTTGTGTTGTCGTGGAATGTGGATAAATCAGAAAGCAATGCAGTATTATGTTTGCAGGTGCCCCAGCTTGCCAACACAGTTTACATTAGCTGACTGCTAATACGTCCTCTCTGGTAGACAAAGTGTGCTAACACAATCCTTTGACTTACTTTAATCTATTGTTTTTAGCTAGCTACTGACATTTTGTAAGCATTTCAGCCCTGAGTTGAATATTTTGGGTCAACTCTGTTTTGCTGTTATCTTCAATTTCCAAGTACACGCCACGTCATTTATTTTCGGTCAAATCAAGTCATCAAAACTGTGACTCTAGTCAACTCATCTCCCAAGTTGTGAA
>CAFUXE010000127.1:359400-372845 GCA_903364295.1 Serranus cabrilla | reverse complement strand
AGGTGTGGAGGAAATGTGTAAAATGTGTGTGAATCTTTTTCATGAACAGATATTATTATGCAGTGCACTAAAAAAAGGAGCTTATTTTCCCATCTCTAATTGTAGAATCTATCTTTGTACGTGTGGACGAGGCCTGAGTCAGTTTAGCACCAATCTGACTGCAGTTTTCTGTGAATTTCATGCTGCAATGATTTGGGGAATTATTTCAGTCTCCAGAGAGCCACCTGTGTGCACATTTACCAAAATCTTTTTTTCTGTCGACCAACAGAAACTGCTTCTGAATGCAGAGGCATGCCTTGACTTTTTGGACCCGGAAATAGACCTTTTGCAATAATAAATCAGTCACATGCTTCTCTTGTGATCATCCCAGCACTTGTATAACTGAATGGCATCCTGCCCTTTGTCGTTGCTTTACATGAGCAGTAGAAAAGGGATTTGTAAGTGATAAGTTAAATAGCTGACCACTTGACAGCATTATCTGACAGTTGACTGATTAGATGGTTGAGGGCTGTGTGTTTGGAGCTGTTAGTGCATGTTTTGACACCTGTGGGCCTCGGACAGGTTAGATGCTGCTGGAGGGTGTGTGAGTGTGTGTGTGTGTGTGTGTGAAGGCTGCATGCTCACAGATGGATTTAGGATCCAGTGAGCAGAGGCGAGCACTCCCTCCTGGCTGATGGATGGAGGTCAGGGAGGTGTGGGGCTCTCCTGCCCACCCAGGGTTGACTTTAATGGGGATAGGAGGAGTGCTGCCACGGGCTGCCTTACCAGCAGAGGACACAGATCCCTGGCCAAGATTCATGATTGCCCTTTACAGGAATGTGGTCAGGCAGAGGGAACGGCGTGTGTGTGTCCAAAAGTAGTTAGAAGTGTGTCGGGCCTCGCATGTGAGCGCACTCTGAATTTATATGTGTGTTTATGATGTGAGTTCCTCCTCTGGAGGATGTATTTGTGCTAGACTGTGGATCTCCCAGTACTCTTAAACCTGGATTGAGAGCTGACACTTGAGGATGACTTAGTGGGAGCAATGAAAGGCAGTCGGGGCTTGTCTTGTAAAAAAGTACAAATTTGTGATGAGGGAGAGACGAACCAGCATTAGGAAGGAACATTGGCCTGAGCAGCTTTATTACTGCCAGAGATTTACGCTCTACTTTATTCCCAACTGTCACTCGTAAAACTAAAGGAGGGGAGAGGAGAAGAGAGGGAGGGGATGATATACTAGCACGGCCCTATATGATAATCAAACCCAAACAGGAAATCAGTCGGAGGACTTGGCAGAGAGGAGGATGTCATCATGCAGCTGGATGCTCTGATGGGGAACAATATTTCTCTTATTTCTCATTTCACCTTCAGTCAATCTGCCCCTGAGCCTTCCTTCCAGTTAAACACATTTTTTTCTTATTTAGCCTTTCACAGAAGGAACATGCAATAAAAAAAGAACAAAAATGTTATTGACTGCATTATGCAATGTCCTAATTGCCATGTCATTACATAGTCCTCTCTAACATTAACATCCTCTGTCACACACACATTGTGTCATCTTCAGGGGAAGTATCCTCGGGTGATCCGTCTAAGAAAAGAAATGCTTTGACGACTTGAGGAGGAATTTGAAGAACTGTCCCGAGGAGTGTTTCTGAGAAAATAGATAAGATAAACCGATGGAGGAGTTCAATGAGGCATTCAGAGAGATCAACCCCTGTGATAAACTTACAGATAGTGAGAGGAAAAGGGGGGGAGATAGTGCAGGTATGTGTGAGGTAGTCAGATTTAGGAGATGCAGTTGGCAGGTTTTGTGTACAACATTGTTGTAAGATTAGGGTATCTTATTTGAGCAAGCCAGATACAGCGAGGTGGTAAGAGTCACTCTTGAGCAGTGCTTGAGCGTGTGGAAGGGGCTATGTGCTGTTGTTTTGCCACGCTTGGCTATACGGGCCCCTCTCTCGGACTGCATTGTAAAATCACATTGATCTGGCCTGACAAGGCGTTGAGTCTTATCCCCGCAGCGCAAGCTTAGGGGTTGACGCCACCGGCTGAGGAGGATAGCAGCAGCGGATAAGATGAGGGAGAGGCGAAGATCCTCTGCCTCATCGGCCGCATTAAGAGATGGGAGGAATCTAAAGTGTAAAATCGGCCTCTTTTGCGATCAGTTGGGATTTAGCGCTGGTTTGTGGCAGTCGGCGCCGGCGCTGAGTTCTCCCTCCTGACAGGGTAATCGCCCAGGGGCTTAGCGCCACAGGAAGAACAATACCTCCCACTTCCTCTCATCTCATCTCACGGATGATCTGGACAAAGTACACGTCCACATCGACCATATCTGCCGGAGCGAAGCAGCCGGGGAGAGACAGGAAGATGACAGACCGAGGCCTGAGAGAACGCTTAGAAGTCCAACATGCTGTCAGTGAGGGGCAGGCATGAAGGAATATTTGTGTTTGTCTTAAGTATGTGTGTTGTTGTGTATCTGTATCTCTGCGTCTCTACATATGCTGTTTGTATATGTTCGTGCATCACTTTGTGAGTTCCTTTCTGTTTGTGTGCGTACAGCGTTATTAGATTATCTGCAAACACCTTACTTATCTATGTGCGTGTGTATTTACAGTATTATAGGAACCCAGTGTGTACCTGCACACATAGATAATATGCTCATAAATGTATGTAGGGAAACAGCGTGTGAGATCCAGGGGGGTCAGTGATAATCTGCCTCAGGTTTTAGTATCTAGAATCCCTCCTGTTCCCATTAATAAGCGCCCTAAATAAAGCTGTATCTCTGACACATGCAAATGAACCAACGCAGCAGTAAAAAAGATCAAAAGATGAGAAAGGCTGCTATTACAGTAATCTACCTCGGCGGAGATGAGAGGCTTTTTATCTGGCCTAAATTAACTGGCTGATCCGCAGTCCATCATCAGCCACGGGATCAGAAGGCGTCAGGTAACGCTGTGCTGCACAAATGTGTTTCCAACATAAAACACTAAAAACAGCCGGTGGTCTGCTTTTATCAGCTCGTGGAGTTATGCATGAGTAAACTCATTTTAAATCTTTCCATCTACATCTCGCTTTCTTTTCTGCTATTTGGCACTTCCAGAAAAGTGGTTGACAAAACTGTGGAACTGCTGAAAATGTAGATTGCAAATGGAACATATAAATCATATGAGTGTGAATCATAAATACAGCAGTTTGATGCCTTTCTGCTAAGAGTTGCACCTCTCTTGATCTGTCCAGGTTTCCCCTGTGCAGTGGCAGGTCTAGACCATTTCAAAAGGGGGCAAGGCTGAACAATGTAGTCCTTTTTTACCACTTGAAAATTGATAAAATGGTCGAAAATCTCTTCAAAATACTACATTAATACCTCCCCAGTTTTTTTTGTGTAGCCTCATGAAGCTGTGATTGTCCTATAGGTCACGACAGGGAAACCCACTAGGAAACACCGTTGCCTCTGTATCGCTCTGATTCAAGCTGTGCTGTAACCTGAGACTCCCCTCTTTCTCTCTGTCCAGGTGCTGGGCTTCACTGACCGTCTAAATCTGTTAAGTACAGTCTCACTCCTCTCTGTCTAGCCCTGTGATAAGGAGCAGAGTTTCAACTCTCCACCTCACACATGCATTCTCATATGACCCAGCCATTACTTTGCATCATTGAGGTTTATTTTACCTGATAAGCGCACTGAGGGACCATTCTCTCTCTCTCTGTAACTCCTGAGGAGGAGCGGCTGCCCTGAAAGAGGTTTCAGCTATCTGAGGTATGGCAACCATTTTTATGACACTGCCTGTTGCACTTAGCAGCTTGTTGCCAGGTCCTCATGTCAGGCACGTGCACAACAGAAAAGTACCCCATTGTGTACGTAAAAACAATCTGGGGTAATTATATGACCGTAAAAGGCCGGTCCTCAAAGCAGGGGAGCCATTAGAGAGAGAGAGAGTCGTTTTTACATGCATAAATCACCCCCACAGACACAAACAACCGTATACTCGTCTGAACAAGCACACACACGGACACATAACGTAGCCTTGGGGCATGACCCCTGCCCTGAAGGAGCTGCTAATACGCCCAAATGACTGCCCAACAACTTGGAAACATCAAGTGGCTGACTGCGCAACAATAATGACATCTGCCTCAGAACATCCAATTAGCACCACAAACGGCCACAAGAGGTCTTGCATGTATGTGTCGCTGTGTGTGAGAGATCCCCATTCATCTTCCTACTTTATCCAAACTTAAGGTTATATCTGTGTGTGTGTGTATGTGTGTGTTCCATGTATTTCAATAGTAACAAATACAGTATTTTCTGTGTGTGTGTTACCTGCCTCTTTTGGCTGGAAACTGTCACTGTCTCTGCCTAATTGGATTGGGAGAACACCAGCGGCTAATGCAGCCTGCTGCCATCAAGTCGTCCATTTAAAGCAGCGCTGATCTGATTGCTGGAGTTTATTGGAAAATGGAGCGAGCAGGGGCTGGGCCGAGCTCCCCCGCGTTCCCTTCTCTGCAGCTCTTTTCACTGGTCGAACACTGGGAAGTGCTTCAGCCTTTACGTAGTTAGCACCCTTATCAGTCTCAGCGAGTTTGGGGTCACTTTGGACAAGGACCTAGAGGGAGATGTTTAATGTAATTTCATTGACAGGAAATGGGACTTTGGATGCGATTAGGTACTTGCGGGACAGGTAGGGGAGAAGAGAAGTGCTGTTTGGTGTTTGTATAAAAGCCATTTGATTGTGCAGCTTGTAGCCCTCGTATCGGTTTCTGAATCGGCCTCACCGGAGAGGAAGAACAGCGTTGACTACGAATTTAAAATCATACAGGTCACTTAATATCCATCACTCTGTAGGATTAACAGGCTGCAGCTCTACATCCGTTTGTTTCTATTTAGACTCTCTCAGGAGAAAGGGGAAGAGTCAGAGGTGCTCTGTTGTCACAGTAGAAATGTCTGTGACACATTCTCATTCAGAAAACAAACAGAGGGGGATTGTTTGGTTTTCAGTGAGTGAAAATTGGTGCCATTTTTACATGAAAGACAAAAGACTACACAGACCGAAAATGGAAGTGTTTGGGTAAAAAGAAATAGCACTCCCAGGAGAATTGTGTGCAAACCCCTCACTAAAGCCCCGACCCCCCCCCTTTTCTATGACTTCCTACCCCCCCCTGCCTCTGCTTGCGGCCACCACTCTCCCAGCCTCCGTCGCCCCGTGATCTTATCACACCTCTTCTGATTTCATTTGACCGTCGCCAGCTAATCAGAGGCCAACATCTGGATGGTTCCCATGGCAACCGGCAGGACCAAATATTCTGGGCCGTAAAAGGTGGGTCGGGGGTCTGTGGGCAATGAGAAATGCCGGAGATTGACAGCTTTGATGGACAGAGGAGAACAGAGGCCTGAATGGCGCTACACCGCTACTGTGTTTTCTGTGTGTGTGTGTGTGGGTGGGTTTGTATGTGTTACCTCATTTCCCCTGAGTCCACTGCCCATCCCATGGACCCAGTGGGAAAGGGTGGAGTGGAGGGCTGTTTGTTTGTGAGGGAGAAAGAGTGCGGGGATATAGATGGGGCTATTTTCTAACTGTACCAAAGGGCTCCAAGCAGCCACAACAGTGACTACAGCTTATAAATACATTCACACACACACACACACACACACAATAGTTTCTTTCCAATAGTGGGAGAGAGGAAGTGCACTGAGGAGTGTATAGACCTCTGCCGCCTCCATGTTGAGTCAGTAAAAGCTTTGCGGCATTACCACGGCCTTATTTAACTTACTTAATAACCGTAGCTTCCAGGAGACATCTGTTTGGCTTCCTTGTCCTTTACAATGCAGCTTTGTCACTGATTATCAGAGAGACAGATTCACGTTGAATTGATCAGCAGATTGACTGATCACTTTACCTGTTAATTACTGTCACTGTCCTTCCTTCTTCTCTGCTCCGAGCAGCCGTCCCTGCACTCTGCCTCTCTTCTTCATGTATTAATTTACCAGGATCCATTAAAGTTGGGCTCCCCGGGGCAAGTAAAAAACCTCATTTTGCACAGCCTGCTCAGCCAAGACGGGAAACGCCAGACCCCCTCTGCCCTAACTGGATTAGGAACCAGCCAACGGATGGGCCGCGGGACAGAACTCCCTCACCACAACAGAGCAGTGCGATGTGAGGGGACCAGTGGGCAGTAGTGGGGTGGAGTGGTTAACTCATTTCCATAATAGAAAGTGAGTCATAATTGTACCATAAGTTACCGCCAACTCCTACATTATCCTGCAGTGAATAGAAATACTTGGTATCTTGTAGGACTATCGGTAAAATTCCTCCAGCGTACAGTCAGAGGTGGTATGTGTGTGTTTTTCTCTATTTCATTCTTTTTTGTTTCTTTCTTTTTAATGTAAATTGGAGTGCAAGATCAATTCTGACTAATATAAGAGAAAAATAAAACTTGGTCTCAATTGTAAGTATTTTTCTATTACACTAAATAATGCTTTAATGTATTTATTGAACCTTTATTTACCCAGGAAGTCCCTTGAGATGGATTTTTTTCCAAGGTATTGTAGATTGTGCATTCATGGAAGCTCATTAAAAACAAATAAATAAGCCGATTGTGGCAGAAGTAGATCAACAACTCCAATGTACTGCAAGGTAAAATTATTAGAGTGTGGTGGCCTTAAAGGAACCGTAGAGCAGCTTCAGTTCCTCCCTCCTCAACTTAAACAGCGCTGTCTAACTGCAAGGTGAAAATATTCTAATGTGGACACTTAAATTCATATTGATTTTTAGGTGTCTACAATACATTTTGGTCCTGCACTTCTCCAAACTGGGAGTGTGCTGACTGTGGAAGTAGGTCATACAACACCACTTCACAAATCCACACTCTACTTTTAACAAGCTGATTGAAAAAACGGGTTTTGTTTGTTTTTGTTTCATTTCTAATTTTGTTTGGTGTGTGTATGTGTGTGTGTGTGTGTGTGTCCTACTGATTGAACAGATAACTAATGTAGTACCACCCAAGGCATGTTATTACATTAGGAAACAAAAATATTTAAAGGTGAATTCTTTCTTGGAAATGCAGCACAACAACAACATTAAAACAAATCTTCATCCAAATTTAAGTTTATTGCAAATACACTTTTAGATAAAAATGATTTGCTTGTGTTATCCACATTGCACTTTACTTAACAGTCATTGATCAAGTTCATATGTATCATATAATTCTGTATTTGCAGAGAATAAAGTAATGGTAATACAAAGTAGACCCACAAGGACTAACAAGTTATTACAAGCACTTATTTAGTACCATCACAGTCATACATTCACCTCCAGTAAGAGCTGGATTTCAGACAGGAATGAAGCCATTTGAAAGTGTCGGGTTAAGTGTTTGAATGATCACTGTCATAAACAGACTGGTATGTAAGCTCTCAGCTCATCGTCCCAGCCCTCCCTCCCTACCTCTCTTATCTGGCTCTCTCTTGTGTCACATTTTAAGACTATTCTCTGATGATTTACATGTCTTTTCCTTTCAAGCAGACAAAGATTACAGATCTCCCTTGTACAACCCCTAACATAATTATCTCCCTGTTAGATATTAGTCACATGGGACATTAAAGTGTTTTATTACATGGAAAGAAGTTTGGTTTGTTTTTATCCACAGAGATTCATTTGTTTCTGCTGTTAGTCATTTGAACGTATGCTTTCGGTTTCAGAAGAACTCATTTAAACTATCTTTTTTTATCTTTTTTTTTTTTTTTAAGTGTACCTGATGTTTCATTTTTGCTCAGTTAGTTGCACATAGGAACAGCACAACAGGGCTTGTCCGATTGACCCTTTTGAGCGAATTAGCAGACGGGAGTTAAAACTTAGGTGGTTTTTGAGACTTTTTCTTTCAGGAGGTAAAGGTGGGGTTAAGAGTTTAAGACAGAGACAGGGTGGGACGCTCCTCAGAGATCACATACCAAAAAAGAGGAAGACAGAAATGGAGGGAGGAATGAAGACACGTTTTAGTCCTACACTAACAAAACTGTTGCTTGATCTGTCAGACGCAGTAATTCATGACAATAAAATGAAACGCTGTTTCATCTCCTTCCCCTCACTTTCCTTTGTTTGATAACTAATTCGATCTCCTTGTTTCGTTGCTGAGCTCTGACGTATTTTTAGAAGTCAACAACCTATAAATGTATGCAACGTTTACATTTGAATGTGTGCATGATGAAATTCAGATCATTTGATTGATGTTACTGATTATTGAACTCACTTATCTTGCAGGCTTGTCTTTGTTATTTATCAGTTGAAAGGGAAGATCCTTTTTCATGGGTTTTTATGTCATTTTGCAGCTTCCCTGTAGTTCCTTGTGTATTCAAATCCCAGTATTCACAGTTTGGCCACAAGTAAACACCCCTTTTTCCGAGCTCTTCTAAAACCTTTTCCGACATGACCTGACGCAGGTTCTGCATGATGACATTACAACATGTATATCCTTGTCCATAGCTAATGTGTTTTACCTACAGCAGTTGGTACACAAGATCAACGACTCGTGTTCTGTGAGGCAAAATGACTTGCTTTGAAGAGACAAAGTACCTCATATTACCCTATTTGAATCAATCTAAACTATCCTTTTAATCAAAATCAAAACATGTGGTATGTTTGGATTTAGATTTGATGATCTAATTATATTCTCTAATATTGTTAGTTAATTCCCAAGTAAAACTAATTCCCTCCACGATAACAAGGAGCCTCAGTTGACAGTTGTTGGTTCTTCGTCGTTGGTGCCATGCACTATTGGTCAATTTGAATCAATTTGAAAGAACACACGGTTGCACACCAAAATACATGAGCCATGCCAACACCAGACTGCCTTACAAACACTGCCGTTAGAGATAATACCCCAGGGATCCCAGAGCAGGCTGAAGGTGGGGGAGAAAATGGGAAAAAGGGGGAAAATGGGGAGAATAGCAGAGCCCAGAGAAAGTCATTGGGTATCAGGGGAGTTGTATGGATCCCTTATGGTGTAGCTGTAATTAAGAGGGACAAACAGAATGTGTAGAGGGAGTATAGCTGTGTGTAAATGCATTAGGGCCCTCTAACCACAGCCTGCTTGGATCAATAAGTCTCCATTCACATCAGGAGCTGTCCAGCTCTCTGAGTGCTGAGTCTCACTTTCTGCAGCATTAAGCCTGAGTCAGACTCAGACCACTGGGAGTTGGTCAAATGTGTAAAAAAAAAAAAGAAAAAAGAAAAAGACAGATATATACAAAGTGAATTTAGCTCACTGAAGGCATTTCATGTCAGACACCTGTTGAAGGCAGCAACGAGTAGATGATAATGGGAAAAGACAGAGGAACCAGCAGGGGAAGATAATATAATAAAAGTGATCAGACAAGAGCGAAGGAAAATGGGAGCCCACATTGAGGGGATGATGACAGACAGAGGGAGGAGAACTGATAACCTTGTAGGCTTAAAAGCTTCCTCCGGAGCCTAATCAGGCGTCCCAATTACAAAGACGAGCTCCCAATGTCCCTCCCCGATAAACGGCATTATTAATTAAAAGGCTCCAATTGAATCTGTGTCTGATGGACGAGCCTCGGGACGATTAGCTTCAAGACCTGACAGAGCTTATTCCTGCATGATGGAATCTGTTGATAAAGGGAAGGAGACAAGTCAACACACCGATACAATGTCATACACTCTGAAGCATTCACTTAAATGCTAAATGTGATACCTAATATCACAAATATCACGTAAGAAAACTGCTTTTTGGAAAATAGGGAAGTTTGTTTTTTTGAGTCACCTCAGAGGTCAGTGCAGGTTACACAACTGTACAGCTTTTTTAGATGTTTTCGTGGCCATTAATGCCTTGACAGCTGACAGTAGAGATAGGCAGGAGATATGAGGAAAGGGAACAAGGAAGATGACATGCAACAAACTGGCAACATTGCAAATACTTGCTGTGCGTCTCAGTCTGCTGAACCTCAGGGACGCCGCCCCCACTGCAGCTTTTTCTTCACTTATTGTAAGGTTACATACAAATACATTGCTTAATGAAAATAAATACAAAACAAATGAAAACTAATGTGCATCCAAAATGAAATAAAAGTCCTTAAAGAGAGCAAAAAATTGAACTGTATTACAGCTGAAACTCTCTATTGAAGAAAAGCTTCAGAGCGCCTGCTGATTTGATTGTTTTCTCTATATTGAACCTAGTAGCTGTTGGTGAACTATGTTTTTTCGAGGCAGTCACATCTTGAAAATCTGGCACATCTGAAGCCACTGGTGCATTGTAGCATCACTTCCTGTTTCATATATCTATCAAATGTTCTCATTTATTAATGTGTTTTTCTCAAAAAAGAAAAATTATTCAAATTCTTTTCTCCAAAGGGTAGTGTAAAACATATATCAATAGTGAACCTTAACCCAAACCTTAAAATGTGTTTCTAAAGGGCTGCCGTGTATGATGGAAAACCTCCGTCGAGCCTCTAAATGTATATTTTTTGTATGATACAAAATGTCTTTTCTACTTTATAATTTATTCTGTCACAAAATATGTTGTACTTTATAAATATATCAGTGCTGTCATATTTGATATTTGGAGATTTCAAGTGAAATATCATTAAATGTGTTTTAAAAATACTGTATTAATGTACAAGTTGGAGGTACTTGTACTTTACCTTAGTATTTACATTAATTTTCATTTATACTTATAATTCACTGGTTTTCAAAAGGAAATATTGGACTATTTGCTCCATTGCATAGCTGAATTACAATATATTTTATAGATTAAAGTGTACAAAGCATTCAGTATTCCCATTTTATAAAATACAAGATTTTACATTCACACACATCAGTAATAATAATCTTATTATAGAGCATAAAACAATATAATACTGACAGGCCCTTTTTCTGCCTAGTGAGAACTTTTACCAATTTTTACTTTTTCCTTCATAGTATAAACAATCTTACAACAGGTGTACCATGGTATTTTATAAGTAGACATAATTGGCTAATGGATTAATAGATTTTCAACATCATTTAAGCCCATTTGACCACATTTATCACATGTTTTTGTTTAACGTCTTCACTCCTCGCCTGCTATCAGAACGTACATTCTCACAGTTGGTTTGCACCTCTCGGGGTGAAAGTTTTACGGTATCTGTTTATGACGAGGTATGTAGACATGGCTTGGCTTGGCTTGGCTTGGCTGGGACGCCCCACCTCTACCCCTCCAACTCCCTCCAGGGAGCCCTGGGGGATCAGATAAGACCTGGTTCCCAGATCAGGGTCAGATTGACAGTTGAGTGCCTGAGGAAGAGTGATGGGCTTGGGATTGAGATTGGGAGGAGGGTCCCTTATACTGTGAGGGCCCCTAAGGGACTTTTAGAGCCCACAAATATGTTGACCATAATGATCCAGATTACTTGACTAAGGGAATAAAGTCACCCTGGTGAGATTCAAAGTAAACAGTAGACATTTTTAGTATTATATTAGAATGTATTCAGTGTGTGGCTGAGTCTGGGTTATATTATGGAGCTGCTAATTAGTTTGATTGTGTCCAATTGGCTCAAGCTTGTGAATGTGAGCAATAAGATATTTGTAGCTGATGAGATTGGAGCTTGACAAGCAAACTGATTGTAATTAAAGTCTCCTGGGACCTTTCCTCACCTCCTCCTGCTCCATGAAAGAGCGAGATAGTTAAATAATGAGAGCTTTCCCACATATGTATCAACCATGGATGCTCCAACATGCTATAGAAAGGGTCAAAGGGTTGATGCAAGGATTTTATCTTAGGACAACCGTTCCATGTGAGGAGCGAGAAATCCCCTCAGGGAAAAAATAAATAGCCAGATTATCTTTTCAAACGAGACACTAATGGTAGATTTTAATCAACAAAATCGGCATTTTGTTGAATAAACTTTTGGTTACAAGTTGTAGATTTGTGATTAACTGGTTGTGTTAAAATGTTCCTGTTTGAGATAGTAAATTAACTCAGAAGAGGCTCTAGTTTGTTAAGTTCATGTACATCTCATCTAAGAGGGGATTGTATTCTGTGTTGTAGTTCAAGAGAAAGAACAGGATATTCGAGGTTGCTGGAAAAAGAAGCGATGTGCTCTCAAGGCCATCGAGGACTCCTCCAGGCTTCCGACTTAACCAGAGAAATAATGTTGCTGCAGACACAGACTGCATTATTGTCCTTAGCCTGCAGACAACCTTTCACATATTTTCCCCTTTTGGTTGACGGAGCTTTGAGACTTTATGTCTCTGCTAGACACATACACAGACACACACATACACACACACTCGATTATACACACATGCTCATGCCCCTTACAACCGTGAACTGACCTATTAACCCAGTACACAGCACCATTTACATTCAGTCACACACACATTTGCTTATGATATATGTTGCACTGTGTATACAGACAAAGCAGTCGTGCACAAACTGTTTCCGTCTGCCACACACACAGGCAGAGTCGCACACGGTGTTGGTCAGACAGACTAACTGGCTCTTCAGCTAATTGAGTAGAGTTTGTGGCCCTGTGTGGCCCCGCTCTGACCCCTCTGTAGCCAAGGACACCACTGAGCCTCCGCTTTGATACATTTGATACGGTTTAAGTGAGGAATGAAGACCTAAGCCTGTTTACATTTGAACTGGATTAGTGTTGGGGTGACAGTGCAGTAACAACGGAGAGAGAGTGAGATTCGGGGAAAGCTGAAGTCTCGGAAGGACGTAAAAGGAGGAATCAATGTAGTGTAAACCTAACAGGTGGTGGTGCCAGTTTGACTTTTTTAAGTTATTTTATTGTATTCATTTAGTCATATTTTCAGTTAAAGGGATAGATCCAGTTTTGTAAAGTACGAGATAGATGGCAGTCTGCTCTAATGCTCCCAGTTTTGAGAAGCAGGCGGGACTACTGACACACTGCTGTGTGCTGTGCTGCTCAGTTCTGTCAGAAGGAGCCATGTGATGGCAAAGCTGTGGAAATATTTAACATATGTATCCTATCAAAACTACATCACATCAACACTATTCATACCAGCAACAGATGTAAAAATTGTTCATTAAAAGGTTTGAATACAGCGTTGGTTGTGGCTGTGAAAAATAATAACAAAGTGCAATGATTTGAAAATCCTTTGCAACCTACATTCACTTTAATACAGTTCAAAGATTAGATGTCTTTGAATGCTCACACTCATTCTTACAGTGAGCCAACTTTTTGTAATGGGGTTGTAGGTTGACGCAGGCAGAGGACCAGCTCTCAGGAGGCTGTTGACCCAAAGTGTCTGTCTGAGGTCAGGTGTTGTAAAGCCCAAACTCCTGTAGCTATTTTATGGACTTTCCTTAAAGGGAAATGCTCTGAGTGAATTTTAATTTCCTCTGTCAAGAGTTATGCAGTATATATGTCTCAGGGTTTTATTGCACCAACATGTAATAAGTAAGTTGATATAAGGATTTTATCCTAAGAATGCCATATAATATTTGCCTTCTGT
>CAFUXE010000127.1:337627-355272 GCA_903364295.1 Serranus cabrilla | reverse complement strand
GTGTGCGTGTGCGTGTGTGTGATGCCAATTAATGATGGTTTGGCAGGCTAAAAGTCAATCAGAGGCGTAAATTTAGCACAGGGAAAGAGACTCGATTTAACCAGAGCAAGGGAACAGAGATTATACCTGCCCACATGACCTTTGACCCACCAGAAGATGAAGGATGTTAGAGAGGATGACTTTGAGCATTTCTTGCTGTTTGCCTGCATGCTCACCGTATCAGGAGCAGTGTACACGTATGCACAAGCTGCCTTTGACACTTAAACCCTCTCACCATTGACTCCGTCTATATTCTTTGCAACCTTTGGTGCTGTGAGCAGCTCGCCTGTGAACGTGTTGCTCTGCTGATTCTTTCCCAGCTCTTATCAGGCCAGATAGCCCTCAGATAGACACTCATACCCGCACAGTCAGAGGCTCTGCTAGCCACAGCAGCTGATGGAGCTGATGCAAGGCCGCTATGACGACAAGAGGACAGGGCCTTATCTGTCGTCATGGCAATGGCCATGATGGAATGATGACAATCTGCTTGTGGCTTCGTGTTTTCTTACAGGGCAGCATGACTGCCAAAATGTACACCTGTGCAGGCATGTAAGCATGATCAGGTGTACTCCGACATCCATATGCACGAAAAAATACAATTACAATTGCTTAACATCGTGCGTCGTCGTTTGTCTCGAGCGCCTTGTCACCTCATGGGAGTCGACACAGACAAGCAAATTATCACGGTCATGCACAAACCGCAGGGAACTGAGTTGATGTCGCTCGTCCGTTTTTTTTTTTTGTTTTTTTTTACTCATTGCGCTCTCGCCGCGGTGTCTTTTCTTTCCGACAAATATGACAGATGCATATCAAGCTGTGCAGTCTGCTCAGGGGAGATAAGGACCAGTTAGGCGCTGGGGTTGCAACATCCCACTGAGCCAATGAGTGAGCACAACGCCTTTTTCATACCGATCCTCAACAGATAGGCCTGCAGTGCGTATGTGAGAGACTTTATGCGTGTGTGATGCCACTGATAAATTCTGTCTCCTCACTGAATTCTGGCATCTACTGTGTAATGGTTGCAGGTCTGCACATGCCTCCTGTCCTGAAACTGGTTTGAGGTAAAACAAAAGTTAAATAAGAAGAGCAGGTTATCCAATGCATGTAATATGTAGCGTTGCTGCATTAGAATGTAAAAAAATAACTAGACTTTACTAGACATTATCTCAAATGTTTCCACTTATTTTTAATTTTTCAGTGGGATCACATCCATTGTGCACATTCAACAGCATGTTGCTGTCTGCCAGAACTTTTAATCCAGTTTTAACCAAGTAACATTTATTTTTAAGACACAATTCTTGGTCTGGTCATTTTTAGCTCAATATATCAAATGGATGAAGGATTTTAGTCATCAAGCATATGGGTTTCAAGTTATTGGAGAAAAAGGCCAGAATTTGTCATACAGAATACTTTTTTCAGTGTTTTTTACTGGTTTAAATCATTGAGTCAGTTTTTTGTTAGAGGAGGAGACCTCTGCGGATAATTCAGCTCTCAGGAGAAACATCCTGAACGTCGGGATCTAAAGTTATCGAAGAAACAAGCTGAGAAAACAAGCTTGGCCCGCAGCCCCTCCACAGACAAGCTTAACATTGTCAGAAACGATGATTTTTAAGGTTAGTCAGTGTTTTTATCAGTTTAAATCATCAGGTCTGTTGGTTTGGGAGAGGAGGAGACACTGCAGATAATTCTGCCCTCAGTAAAATCATCCTGAACAATGAACACTGAAGGGATCCTAACTGCAGGAAGCTGATCCATCTTTTAGTATTGTTTTGATTGAGAGATTAATAGCAGCAGAAAATACATATGGTACGTTTAAGGTCATCAAGGTAGAACTATTAATAAAGTCCTCCAGACCGGGCTTACAATATTTAAAATAAAAGGCGTCAACAACTTTGGCTAACTCTTAGAAAATAATAACACATTGATACCATAAGTATCAAATTCTCTCTTTTTTTCATCTGCTGTTTGGATCAAAAGCTCTTCACATCCACAGTTTTGCCCCTCAGAAATATACTTTCATCTTTATCATCTCTCAAAAATGCCCCTGTGGCCCCTCAGCAGTTTAATCATATTAGGCTTCCTATGATGAAGCACACTGTTTTATTGATTGTTCCCTCCTCTTAAGGCTGGCCTGTGTTTGTGTCTCTGTGTTTGACAAGTATTGGGTAAACAAAGTCATAGACACAACAAAATCGTCTCATGTGGTGTTCGTGCATGAGTGACAAAGATGAACGGGATGAAATGAGGCCTGGCCGGCACCTTCTCTGCCTCTGCATGCAGGCAGGCCTGTCAGGTGTATTCTGCAAGCAAGCAGTCTTAAGACCCCTGAATACCTCAATACATTAAGCTTTGCTTTGTTGTGAGGACTACTTCGTCCATGAGAATGAAGTCGACTTGAAAGTGAATTCAGGGCAGCCTCTGTCACTTAATCCACCACACAAGAAGAAACCATCGTTAGTCTACAATAGCGAGCTGAACAGCTTGGGATTCTGAGCAGGGCACGGCAGGTCTCTGCGGGCTTCTACTGTCCTCCACAGTCCTCCCGTTCTCTGTCTGGTCATCAGTCCCTGTGGGAGTGTCCAGAGGATCCATCCAGTGGTAGGTACCTGGGTCCCATCCTCTCGTTCCTGGACGTGCGCCAAGCTGCCTTGGACTCCCCCACTCATGCCTTTCTCCAGTTACCTGCTAGTGAAAGCGAGTGGAGTGGGGCGGGGGGTGGGAATGGCGAGGGACATTATATGGGCGAGGAAGAGGATGGCAGCTCCAGACGCCCACTCCCCTGAGCCCTCCCAGGCATTAGTACTGTACTTGCCCCCCGGTTTATCAATGGGAGCCTCCAGATGAATGGGCTCATTTGTCCTCAGACAGTGGGGATGAATTTGTCTGTCGGAGCAGGTGAGCAGGAGGGCCTCAGCGCGGCAGAACACAGCATGAATGAGAGCTGAACACTACCTGTCCCAGGTGAACATCCTGAATGCGCCCTGTCCCAGGTGAGAGGAGACTGACCTCATTTTCAGGGTGAGTCGAGGGAGGGGTGCTCTGGCTGTCCACACCCTGCTACTGACAGCTTCTTCTTTTTTTAGCAGATTACACACTTAACTACCATAGAGAAGAATGTGTAAGGTGACCAGAATGGGAAAAAACTCAGATGATTGATGCAAATTCATAATAGTCTCGGTATGAATTGGCTGCATGTTCATGTGGTCAGGGGAACTAAATGGCGTCAGGATTTTGTATCAGATCATTTCAGGTGGCTTTATGTGCAAACAGAAGGACACATTTGCATTGCAGTTACCTCTCCTTCAGTGGAGGTAGTTAGGGCGCCTTTATACACAATGTTAGATGCATGTACAGTAAGGTGCCTTGAAGCCCCTCTGGCTGGGCCTAGTTTCAAGCTGGGTGTCCCGAGTATTCACAAATATCCTCAAAATACTGAAATGCCTGAGTTTTCAACACAATTAAATGAATGATACTATACTTATTATGTTGCTAACATAGACACTTATCATGTTCTGTCCGACTCATTTTTTACGCTTGCTGCCCTTTTCTGACAAAACCTTTCAGTATGATTATGGTTAGCTGTCATACTGAAGAGAACGTCAGTCTTTTAAAGAGGCTCTGGCAGCTTCTCCCTTTCATTATTAATTATCCAGCAATGAAAATGGCTGCAGTCATGTTGCAGGGTGGTGTGCTGTGTAATTGTGCAAAACGCTGAAATTATTATCCTGCACCCTGATGAAAATTCCATGCATAAATGTTCACTTAAGGATCCCATTTGGAAGAGTTGAGTTGATTGATTTGGAGCCTTCGTGCACGTTTTCGGAAAGTATAGATACAGATGAACTGGATCAGAAGCACCAGAAATTGTGGGAGCAGTGTAGCAGATAGTTGCAAGTGAGGCACAAACAATCATCTGGAAGTACATCAAAGCAGCTCCTGTAGCTCTTTGCACTCATCGACTTCTTTCAGTATTAGTGGACTCTACACAGAAACCATTTCAAAACCACAAGCAGTGGAAGTATAAGTTTAACTCCAACCACCGATGGATGATATGAAACACTCTCCCTTTTTCACAACTTTCATATTCACATGCCTATCAGCGATAACAGCCGTATGACAGCACAGGGACTCACATGCACTAACATGCATGCCAGACCTGCTAACACAACAATTTGCTGTTGTTGTTGTCAACAGAAGAGCAAAAGCTTGGATTAAAACACTGAGATTAAGTCACAGTACATAATATCTCCACTATATCTTTACATAGTACATAGTTGTTTACTGCTATATAATGGGAAGTTTGCATAAAGCCCCTTTGAATACTGTACAATCCTAGTACCACTTGTAATCAATCTCTTTTTACTGTCTCTGTCAGACCTCTATGGTCTTAATTGGATGATTAGTTCAACATAAGTATTTCCTGTTTGGTCTTCTCACTTCCTGTTTTTCTTCTTTTTTTCATTGCTTTTAGGAGCCATGTTCTCAGTCGAGCTTGGTGTGCAGCTGTAAGTAGTCGAGCGGCCTTTCAATGTTGGGTGGGGTGGGGAGGTAAAATAAAATAAAAAATGATGCAAGATCAAAATAGTTTTAACTTTTTCTGACTAATTCCTGACATTTGAAGCGATGATCAGTGAGATCTGGCAGTTCAGGATGCGGTTGTTGCCTGTCAACAGAGGTCATCAGTGATTATCTGCTGTCAGCTCTACTTCTCTCTGAGTGACAGTTATTACTGTCAAAGCTTTGCGGATTTAATCGGTTGATTAATTTTAGAAGTGTTAGAGTCGTTCAAGTGTCAATTTATCTGCAGTGGTTTCCATGAATAGTGTTAAGCAGGTGTTTTACTGAACGTACCCACCTTTTTCCTGTCAGAGGGGTATTTCTATGAATCTCTCTTGATCCATAAAAAGAGGAAGTTCACGTGTGGGTCTTAATATAGCACAATCACTCTGACTCGGTAGCCAAACAGTTACAAGCTTGGTAAATGCTTCATCATAGCATAAGAAAGTTCCCTTTTTGTTTAACAAACAAGCATCTTACTGAGTGACTGAACTATGTGGCAAATAAAAGCAGGAAAAAATGTTTGTATTATCTAAATACTGTCCCGTCCTGAAGCCTTAATATCCTTCTCTGGGTCTGAGGAGGAGGGATGCTTTTTTAAGTTAGACCCAGGCAAAGGTCAACCCCCATCGCAACACACACACTAAGAGACCTGCATCTGAACTGCGCTCCACTTCCTTTCATCTTCTATGTCTCTCTCTCCCTAACTCAACTTTGTGAGGGGATGGTCGGGATACCTTTTGATTCCGCTAATTCAATTTGATGGAAAAACAAATACACTGGGGGAGTGGGAGACAGGAGAGAAGTGGGAGTAGTAGGGGGGTGGAGAGGGGAAAAATGAACACGGAGCTCAGAGGGAATGAGCGATGGTGGTGGTGGGGACAAACGGAAGAGCGGAGGGGAGAAAGAGAAAGGAGGTAGGGAGTGGAGATGAGTTGAAACATCCAGTTCCAGGTTGAAGTCGTAAACCTCTCCGTGCTCTGATCTAGGTGGCCACCATGTTCACCCCGCAGACGCAGCCGAGATCTCTCCTCTTCATCTCTTCTTCGGAACGCACTTTGATAGCGAAGATAAGTAGCATCCTATTTTATGGCTCTTTTCGTGTCCCATAATTCATGATGTGAGTTAGGAAGGGATGTCTTGTTAAATATAGCTGTTGGTCTAGTGAGACATGGTGAGTATACAAAACCCTCCCATCACAGAGTCAGTATGAATTTAATTGAGTTGAAAATGGAACAGCGGTGGCACATGCGAAGTATTAAAACACACAACGCCAAGCATTCATTTCAAGAGCAAGTGTGCATGTCATGCGCCTGCTACCTAATGTCTATTCAGGCCGAGGAGATGAAATGTCACCCTGCTTTCCACAAACACTGCCACTGCGTCAGACATGAGAGGCTTTGTCACACACGCCGTCCTCGTATGTACGCACACATGCGTGTTCATGTCTGTTTGGATGTGTGTTCAGGCGAGGGCAGCTCTGGGAGCCGCCGGCCTGGCAGACTGCTGTTATTATTTTTGGGAGGCCTGCTTCTTCCCTCTGGAGGGCCTCATTGAAGAGTGCTGGCTCTCTCCGTCTCCCCCCTCTCAGGCTCCGGGAGTCCGGCCAAGCCCTCGCCGAGCAGCCTCGCTTGCTGCAGCAGCACGCAACCCGCTGGAGCTGCGGCCTGTACGCACCCACAGCACACCGCGCTACACACAGATGGCTAGACTGCTTATTGGCAGTCAAGCGTTGCATTTTCACTGGTGTTCAGCAAGTGGATCAAGGGATCCCTCCCCTGCTCTGAAAACGGAGATGCAGTCCTTCAGTTCTGTCAGTCCAGTTTGTGTTGTGGATGCTATGATGTAGCTCCAGCTACACTGGATAACAAAACAGCACCTATACATAAGTCCCTGGATAAATATTATTTCTAATTTGAAGTGATCAACCTCCACAGCAGTCCAGCAGATGTGAGCAGGGTGGAGAGTTCAGGGAGGGGTGGCGGTCCACTTTTAGCTTGGACTGTTTTAATGGGATGGTTTGTGCTGTGGGTGTGTAAGGGTATGCTGAACTCAGTGATGATGACCTCAAATTGGCCCTAATCGAGCAGACTCATTAGTGGCTGGCTCTGTTCAAAGTTTCTTCAGCCTCTTTAGTTTTACTGTAATCGTCCAAATGGCGAGGGCGAGACAGAATGTAGAGAGAGGGAGAGAGAGAGTGCAGGAGAATAAAAGACGAACAAAATAAATGGGAGATCAGAAGGAGAGAGGGTGATAAAAGGATAAACAAAGGGAAAGCAAAAGAAAAGGAAGACGAGATGAGGGCGCTACAGAATCGCAGCCTGCTTCCTGGCAGCCTCAGCTGCGTGCACATCTGTGTGTGAAGGGCCTGAGCAGACCCCCACGTGTTTGCTCAGGTCGCCTGATTGCCTTTCCTTCCTCTTCTCTCTCCCACTAAAGACCCGCTGTCCTTCCTCTCACTCCAATCACCGCAGCCAACAGACAGGGCCACTCCAGCAGACACGGGGAGCCAGAGCTCTCCACTGAACTGCACTCATGACTGTTAAAGAATTTTTTTTATTTTGTGAAAAGAGACCTTACATAAGATAAATTGGTGAAAATTTGGTGAATCGGGGTTTGTTTTTTTTCCAAGTGTGTGTTCTTGAGCATGTGGGTATGTGCATATGTATGACTGTGTGTGACTCTGGAGTCTGCTGTCTGGGTACAATGGTCCAGCCCGGGGCCTCAGCTCCACAAAGAGGCCTTCTCTTAACAACACGCCATCACAGATAGAGGAGGAGCCTGACCAAAGCATTACCACGCTTAAGGGATCACAGAGCTTCCCTTGATGCATCTGATATCCCTTATGATTTTAATAATCAAGCACTCTTCATTAAAGGGAGTCTTATGCTGTGTTTGTGTGAAATGTAAGCATGATGCAGAGAGACAGACTAAACTTACAAGGCAGTGACAGATCTCACTTTAGTATTAAACTTTATTTTCCTTTATTTCCTTTACTTTTGTGAGATGGAAAAAATGATAAAAACGTACAGCTCAGGGACTTTTCATCTAAGATAGGTCAGTGTTTTTCTTTACGTAATAACCATGAAATCAAAATCATAACAGTTTCCATGTGTCTTTGACGAAAGCTTAAAGAGGGAAAATAAATTATCGTAGCAATAATTATAACATCAAATATAACACCAATAATAGCAATTAAGCATTTATAAACACTCTATTTACTGTGTGGTTTTCATAAAAGTCCATTATTAAAAACAGGTGGTGAGAGCGCTGTGGTGGTGTACAATCCAGCATGTGAGGAGAGCACTGGTTTGTGGGTACTGTAGTCTGAGTGGTTCGTTACAGAGGTGTAGCTGTAAGACAGTCTTAAGACCTCCAGCGCTGAAGAGTTTGTCTGTCCAGGACAGGGTGCACGTATCTCAGTATATAAAGAGATGGTCGTGAGGTGAAAACAGAGGTTCTTTTTAAGTCCTCTCGTGAGTCTCCTGTTACAGGGTCATGGAGAGGTGGGTACCAATGTGACTTAGTAAAAATAAGCAAAAAGAATGACAAGCGTCTCCATTCACTCCATTCCTGCAAGCCTCAGTCACTGTGGGACTAAGAAACGCCCTCGTCATATTAGCTCTTCACAGAGTCCGCTAATGTCCTGATCTGCAGCGTCCCTGCAGTGAGGTCAGGCATGACGCGACCTTCAGTCATCAAGTCCAACTGAAAGTCTCTCCCCTCCAACCACTGTACATGAAGTCTGCTCAGCTTTCGACGTGATGTGGAGGCCATTTAGTGTTAATGGCGATGTGGTGGCTCCTCCAGGCGGAGCAGTTCTCGGGTCTGGAAGAGGGGCCTCAGTGAGGCTCTGCCCAGACCGGCGAGCGATTGGAGTGGTGGGGGTGACCGAATGAAGGGTGAATTGGCGTGGGAGTAGGCAGCATGTGTCCCGAGTGGCTGAAGGGGGGCAGGTGACCCATGTGGGTCATGTGGCTGGCGAGGCCGGGTGCACCGCCGAAAGGAGAGCCCTTGTCCTGCATGCACTTGGACAGCTCGTCAAAGCCGTCCCCTGCTCGCTTGCACTTCTTGGACTTGCTGGACATCTTGCGGTTGCGTGTCTGGATGCCTTCTTTCTTCATGGTCAGGGGTCTGTTGACCTGCGGAGAACAGCACATTAGCTCAAGGCATGCCACACAAAAGCCTCACTGACAGTGTGAACAGTACATTATGGTTTGTTTTGCAGTTAGCTCCAGCTCATAATTTTCAAATGTCAACAGGAATATGTCACATAGCGCTTTGGCAATTAGGATTTACATGCATTTGCTTCATGGTAGTCCAATATTGTGACTTACAACAGTGCTACTAATAACCAGCAGCTGTTTTGCATTTATAGCTGCATTATAAGGCGAGTCAGGGGCGTTTTTGAGCTTTTGTCTCATTTCAAACCAAACTGGTCAATATGAATACATGGGGATGAGGGGCTGGCTGGAACTGAAAGGAGCAGCCTCAGACAAATCCTCATCAGGGTAACCGACGCCGTTACACTGAATGACAGTCCCACCCTGCAGCCTCTCCGGGGAGTAACGCCCCCCATTGAAACAACGATGGATTAATAAAAAAAGACGACCGGTGGGTTCTGCTCGACAGGGTGAGCAGGCTTTGCCTCGACACTCTCACAGTTTCTCTGCTCCTAAATCGATACGAGCTGTCCGCCCACTTGACCAGTTAACGACCAGTGCCCTACTCCCCCTCCTCCTCCTTCTTCCCCACCAAAACCCCGCACTTGGGTGCAGCTTTTTTTTTCCTTTTCCAGGCTACTTACATTGTGCAGTTTAAAGTAAAGGCCGCAGGCGTTACACACCGGGTCTCCGTTCCCGTTGCGCCTCCACAGGGTGGTCATGGTGGTCTGGCAGTTTGCACAGCAGGTGCCTGCACGTCGAGCAGCGGACTGAAGGAAGCAGAACACATGCATCATGAATAATGTGTTGCACAAAAACATGTATCACCTATAGAAGGCTAATCATTTGGCATTTATGCTTTCAAAGCTACATCACTGACTTCACATGTGATGAATTTGTGTTTTCTGCCTCAGCGCAAAAATCAATAGGAGACAGAAAGTTTTTCTTGAATTAAACGGACTGTGGATTTTGTAAGGTTTTCGTGAGACCGCACGCCATGTGCAGAAAAGCATCAAAAGAAGCGATACTGACCGGAAAAAACACTTAATTCCTCTGTTAAATCAATTGCATATATACTATGCAGAGCGCTACACCATGATCAAATTTTCTCATTTGCGCAATAAGATATGGGCACGTTTTTTTCTAAAGGATGCCTGATGCTGTACACGCCTGCAGCTGTTTATCACATTTAATTAATAAAAACTAAATATGCCGGTATTAACAAGTTATAATGAAGGCCTTGTGTAAGTCCTCTGTTTATCCTGATCCAGGGAAACTGGGCTACAAGTCGTCTAAGACCCGGTGTCCTGCCTGGCAGCGTGCTCCTGCGTCCATTGCGGATCAATTCTTCACACATAATAAGAAACATTAGCTTTACATGCAAGGACCCTCGGGCTCTTTGCTTTGCAGGCAGCATCCAGGTTTTTCCTGTTAATTAATTTCAGGTGGACTCGTTGCTATTGAAGTGGAGCGCAACAACAACCCTGGTCGTTTTTTTATGCGGAATAAAATAACTATGTTTTTAAATAAAAATCGCACGTCAACTGTCCACAAGAGTGGCAAACAAGAGAAGAACATAAATCCATTTATTTTCCAATCCCCGCCCCTCACGGTCCGTCTCTTCACACATAAGCGGCTCCTCCAGTGTTGTGATAATCTCTTTACAGTATATGTCAGTCTGGCCATAGAAAATGCAGCGCGCTGGTTGAAGGCGGAAACAGCCGGGAGCCTGACTTCCTTATCTGGGCCGGGCAGATATCCGGATAGGAAACAACTGGATGCCCCTTTGAACACAACTCTGAAAAACACTTGAGCTGAAAATGCAAAAGCTACAGCCACATGGGCCGACCCCAGTGGAAAATCTAATGGGCTTTTCACGAGCAGGAGCGACGCGGAGCTGGTCATGGGACGACTCACAGAAAAAATAAAATAATATAATATATAACATTATTTATAAAGTACAACAACGACTATAATATTTTTTTTATTTAATAAGTCGCCAATTTATTGGCAAGTAAAATTACCAGCTAATGCTCATGAATGTCATTAATCCTAGACCGCACCCCCCCCAAATCATAATTAGCCTGGATCCCTTTCTATTTAAAGTTATACCAGAACTTTTTTTTTGTTAAAATCAGTAATTTGTTCGTAATAATTTAGCTATTGTTATTATTACTATACTGTTGTTATTATTACTATACTGTTGTTATTAAGATTTTATGGCTATTGCTATTTTTTGTGACTGTGCTGCCATTTATTTATTTATTTATTTCAATCAAGTGGCCAGCTTATCTTTATTTCCACAAACCAATTAAAAACAGTTTTAATTCCTACAAACTGATTGTTATTTATAATTTCTGAATTAATAATTGGATTTGTTTGTTGACAAAGCAACCATTTAAGTAAAAAAGGGAAATAAAACAACTATTTCTGCTAACATTGAATGTTACTGTAAAATATCACTTTAAAATAAATAATTAAAAGCTATACTTTTTTAAATGAATGTACTCCTGTTTACGAATATATGGAAAAACAGATCCATTCGAAATAATAATTAAAAAATAATTTTAAAGAAAAGTAAAATACATTGATTAATAAATTATTTTGAAAAGCCATCAACTAAATGAATTACGGTGCAGCGAAATGTCTCCAGCTCCAGCAGGGTTAATGCAAAAAGTGGCTGTGCACTGGTACATCAACTACAAGAATGTTACGTGTCCATGCTGCTTTTCATTTACTCAAGCATGGTGTTAACTAAAGCAGCATGGGCAGTGGTATCAGTAACAGTATCAGAAGTACCAGCAATAATGATAGCAGGAACAATGGCAATAGTAGCAGTATTGTAACAGGCCATGAAGGCGGATCATCGGGGGGTGAGAGGAACAAACAATTCCAGGAAGATCATAGGGAAAATATAACTTTCCTGGAATTGTGCTGCAGGCATCTGCTTTGTGCTCATATTTGGGTGCCGTCTCTCTGAGCAAAGCATTGGAGCGAGGAGTAAGGACTCACCAGTCTACGTTTGGGCTTGATAAGTGGTCGGTTCTGGCCGTTCATCTTGTGGTACAGTCCGCAGGCGTTGCACAGGTAGTGGCCGGTACCATCCCTTCGCCACAGAGGGGTGGAGGTGGCACCGCAGTTTACACATTCACGGCCCTCTGCATGTAATTCAAGAGGAGGAGAGAAGAACAAAATTTATATAATTAAAAAATTCACCCACTGTCCTAAGCAACACATAGCAGCTGTCCCGCCACCGATCAGGCGACTACATGGTGATGGACGTCCTTAGATGGCCCTGTAATATGAAGTCAAAATCTGTCTCATGATGGAGACAATGTCCATATCAGAGTGCAGGTGTAGCAAATGTGCACGGCTGTCATGGACACAGACACCTCTATGTAAACCGATCCAGAGTGTGGAGGCCACAGACAGCCAGAACATGTCCAGAGGTGTCCAACAACAAGAATGAGACACACCATCAAATTAGGACTACATTATTCATCAGCTCAGTGGGCACCCACGAGAGGAAACATAAGTGTGTGGTGATGGTATTAAATGTGGCGGACGCTGTTGCAGACTTTGATGAAAAGCTTGTATGCCAGTTGGCTGCAATTAATAATATAGGTATGGAGTTCAATGCAGCGTTACTTTGATGAAGCTGCTATTGTTCTTAAACAGTGAGTGTGAAACTTTCTTTCTAAAAACCTGCTTTTTTAGTTATTCCCACATGCTCTCCTCTCCCTTTCAGCTTTGACTGACTTCAAACAGCCTGTTGCTAAACCGACCGATTCATCTAATTCAAGTATCCCTCTCTCCCTAGAGCATCATCTCATTATTCCTGTTATAATGCCAGCGACACCCACAGTCCCACCCTTGCTCTACAATGGAATCTGACCTGAGCAAAAAGCTATGTTCCTTTTGAAATGCATCTCACCGCTTTTTGTGTGTGTGTGTGTGTGTGTGCACCTCCCTTCTCTTCCTCTTTCGGAGGTCCAGCAACCACATTAAAGCGGGTTCATTAACACTTCAAATATTCATCAGCAGTGACTGGTGTATTCATGTCTTATGCAATGTTTAGTGTTGAAATAAGAAAGAAAATGGGAAGCTTTGTGCAAAAAAGGTAGTGTGGGGAAGAGGAGGAGTTCTGGTTTGAGGCTAGTACAACAGGAGGCCACACTACTGTAAGGTATATGTGCTGACAGCTGAAATGTCATTGTGGCATTTTCTACAACAATCAGTCACCATTACTGGCACAGGACATCGACTTTGATAGCTAAGAGCCTTTTTAATGCCGTAGCTGATATGTTTGTGTCACTGATTCAGGCCCGTCTGGCCAGCTTCTTTTAAATGTCACAGTGTAACATTTCTCCGCTACAACAGCTCAAATTATCAGCCAGCAAGCATTCCCCTAGTGTATTTAAAAGCAAGCGCACAATGGATGACAATAGTGATAATAACACAAGTACATTTGGAGCAACATGTTAACAGCCTACGTTGTTTCTCCTCTCTTGTTTTTTTTTTTTTTGTCCATTAATTCAACAGCTGGAACAATGTAGGGAAATTGCAGAGCCATTACCAGTTGTTTTTCATATGTCTGCACATAAAAGTCAGACCAACCATGTAAATATTACTCCCAACACATGCAGTCTATTGAATCAGGTGCTTACCCAGACAGTCAGAAAATACACTGTTTTATTATGAACCGTTTCGCCATCTTTGATTTTTTCCCCCCCAGTAAAATTAAAACAAATTATAAGCATTTAATCAGGATTACTCAATGCACTGCTCTCCTATTTTTTAAATGACGCTTAGGAGTAACTTGTTATTAAATACACTCTGAACTCACAGTGGACTCAGTTGCCTCCACTTGATGTCAGTGCACAGGGCCAAGGCCATGCTTAAAAACACAAACAGCAGGACTCTGTCGCCTGTGCTTTGTTAGTACTGGGGAGAGCTGTGGGCGGGGTGGAGGTCGTGATTTGTTCACTTTGGAGGTATACAGGATATGGCAGGAGCCAGGGCGTCGTGACTCCTTCGTTTTTTAAGTGCAATAAAGGCCACATTTAAAAGAAAACAAGTCTGTGGCACGAAGAAGAAGCCATTGGACTTCCTGAAAGTAGCCCCGTGCTAAGTGAATAAGTCGATCTAAAATGTAACAGTATTATAGTGTGTAATTAAATTTTAATCATTGCGTTTAGTTTAGCCAAAACACAAAAAATAACGTGAATGTGAATATCCACGAATAACATTAGTTTAATTAGTTTCAATCCCTTTCTTCTAACTCAAAAAGATTTAATCATGCAACACGTACTAAGTAGTTGACCTCGATTAGTGTGATAAGTTTCATCTAATTCCTCACTAAAGTTAATGCTTTTCACTGGACGCAGTTTACAAGTGGCGATGGGACGAAATAAGACTTGTCAGGACACGGTCTGATGTGGACATTATCTTTTGTCTTTTTGTTCGAGGGGCACTAGAGCAACAAGTCGTGCATGTAATAATAATGCCATCAGCATAATAGTTGTGCAAGATGGAGCTGATAATTCTGATAAATAAATATTGTTTAAAACCAACACTTGCGTAATTTGTATCGTTGTGCATTTAGAGTTATATAAAGGAAACACATGACAATAGCAGCCTATGATAATATTATTACATGGTTGCAAACGTTTATCTGCTGATGAGTGGCTGGGTAAACTAAACGCTCCACCGCTCAGCTGAATAAACCGTAACCATTTCATCAGGCCTTATCATTTTGATCTGAGAAACACACGTGAGACTCACCTGAGCTCGACCTGGCCTTGCTCTTGCATTTGGGCGTAAAGCTGGAGGAGGACCCGCCGAGCAGGCTGCCGGGGTGGAAGAGGCTGCCGCTGTACTCGTGGGGTGTATGCAGAGGGTACGCGGGGTAGGTCGGGATGGGATGGTGCGTGGCCTGGCTGGCCATGGAGGCCAGGCCGCTGCGGAGCGGACTACAGCTCTCCTTCTTCATGCCGTCCGCCAGCTGCACCTGGTACTTGATGGAATCCACCTCGAGTCGGATGGACGAGGAGGTCGGAGAAGTGGGGCCGGGGTCTGGGGACACGTCTTTCGGTGGGGTAGGGGGGAAACTGTAGAGGTGCGGGCTGGAGTGGGACGCCGGAGTGAGCGACGACACCGGTGTGGTGCCGGCGCTGCTGCTGCAGGGGTAGCCGGAGCTGGAGGGGTGCAGGCCGGGTTTGCTGAAGTGGCTGACCGCCCATGCGTTGTGGTGGTGGGTAGCGGAGAGGGCTGCTTTCCCGGGGTCCAGCCAGGGAATACCGGGGCTGTGGATGAGGTGTGGCCGGCAAACCTGGTTCCCAGTGAGGCGAGCTGAAAATCCCAAACAATGTATTTAATAAATGCTTTATTTTAACTGCAAGTTGGCAAACCAGCATTTATACTCACAATTATTCGAGTCCGACATTTATTCCCAGAAGTAGATACAATATTATGGATTTAATTGTTTTTACAATCATCCAAAACTATTGTCGGTTAAATGACAACAGCTTCACACATATTGTCTATTTCAGATAAAGATTATAAAGACCTATTCACTGCAGAAACCCTTAAAAGTGTCTTCTCCTCAGGGCAGTATCTTTTCATCGGCTGCAGCTCTCGGACTAAAGATTGTTATTAGTAAATTTGCGGTTTTTATTTTATATCCGGGAAGTGGCTCTCTCTCCCTCTCTCTCTCCCTCCAGAAACCCCTGCCCCAACTCAGAGGGGTTAAATGACATACTTCCCTTTCCTCTCGCTGTCATTTGCTAGAAATTCCTTTTTATGTTGGAGAATTAGCCCAGCAACCAAGTTGGACTTTTTAAGCAAATTACTGTGCATTAATTATTATGCTTGTAGTTTAAATTATTAGACTTAATTCAGGGCCACACACATATATATTTAAAGCCCCGTTTGGTCTCATTAAAAAATAAATATACAAATAAACTTAAATAACGTTTTAATAAAATACAGATTTAGATCCTGATTTTTCATCACACCCGTCAGAGGAAAGTATCGCTGTCATCTTACCGTGTGCTTGGCTGTATGTGACCCTGGCCCGGGAGTTGGTGTAGTAAGGGTTCCCTTGAGAGTCCAAGTGGTTCAGAAACATGTCAACCTCGTCCTGGGGCAGTAAAGGCGCCATGGGCTCCATGTAGTTGTGGCTCAGACTGTGGTGGTGAGAGTCCGGGTGTTGGCCGTTCAGCACGGCGTGATGGTGCGCCATCCACCGAGACTGATCGGCCGTTGCGACCTCCATAGCTGAGCTCTCAACGCGTCTCTGTGTGTGCTGGGACTACTTTTAGGCTGCCTCCAAAAAGTTAAATCCTCCTTATATTATGAGCTTTGAAAGTCTCGGCTGTGTTTATTTACTTCAGAAATAGAATCCTTAAATAACCCGGTCTCCTTTCTCCTCAGTTGTACCTGCAAAGAGACGAAAACAAAATGTTACGTTTATAAACACCGACGCTGCTCCATCTTTTCTTCCATGCAAACAAGACGCATCCTTTATATTTTTTAGCTAATCATAACAGCTGACACGTGAAATAAACTGTGCACATTTCAGGCTCCTAATAATAAAAACAAAGTGGTGCACAGCTGTGTGAAAGTTGAAGCATCGTGTCCTCGCATCAAAACATAATCATAAATGGTCCCTCTGGATACCTGTTGCAATTTCGATCAGCTGACGGCAAATACAGCTCGGATGTGTAAACCTCCTGATCCATGCAGTGCTCAGGCTCAGTAATGAGATGTGGCGCAGACTGATGCGGCTGGCGCCAGTAAATTCCCATATCAAGCCATGGGGGGCGGGGCCTCGCTCTGGCCAATCAGCGGTCAGCCCTGCCACAATTGGCTCGCCGCATCCCTGCTCTCCCTTCTTTCAATTTCCATTTACCCTGCACCGAAAAAAAACTAAAAGACTTATCAATCAGCGGTGTAATTTCTCTGGGGTCTTTCTCTCTCATGAAGCTCACACTGAATGAGCAATCGGTGCCTGATAATCTGCTTTTTTAGCGGCAGTTATAAGCCTAAAGACAGACATCCAACATGAAGGGGAATTCAGTCTGCACAATATATGGCTTAGCCTGCTATTATAATGCTTTAGAAAGCCTAATCTATTGTCAAGCACCTTCGCCTATATGCAAACCTGCGAACCTATGTGCAAAATATTTTAACAATATGAATCATCTCTTTTTAAAGTGATGTTAGAATTTCGCACCCATTTACAAAATGCTGTTGATTGACTTTTATATTACCAACAATAATTGTGAGTGTTGTTTTTCGCATGCTGCTGTTATGTAAATAAATAGTGTTTTCAGCACCTCTAAAACCAACAGAGGAGGAGTCGATTTATGACCCCGAAATTGGCCCCCATTGTTGAGAGCGCCTAATTGTCTTTAATTAGTAGCAGGGCATTCCTCTTGTGAAAACAGTGGTTTTGTGTCGGAGACAGGGCAATCAAACACAGTTTGCATACGAATGGCGCCTCTTTCTCGCTCTGTGGCACCAGGGATGGGCGCGAGGCCTCACCTATGAAAATCAGTTGGTGATCAGCAAAGTGTCTCTTAACGCCCTCATTCAAAAATCACAATGCAAATCAAAACCACTAAACAGAGGCGTTCTGATTTATTTATTTTTTATTGTGATGATTATTATTATCTGCTGCTTTTAGGGTACAATCATCTATCATTCTGAATTACTGGAAATAAGACAAATAGGCCAAATAAATAGGAACACGAATTATATTATATTCTTTCCTTTTCTATTATATTCTAATTGCAGAATTAGCTGCAGTGCGTCTATAAAATGATTAGTCTGTGCGCACAAATCCACGCCTGTGTCTATACAAAAATATACGTGTGTGTGTGT
>CAFUXE010000127.1:304262-336006 GCA_903364295.1 Serranus cabrilla | reverse complement strand
AGCCACAGTGGGGCTTGTGAAGATAAGCAGAGCCAGAGAGAAGAGAATGACACAAACCAGCTGAAGCATTATTGTCCCCTTTACTCACGGCTAATTAGATCCAGCCAGGGCACCGAGGGGCTTTATAGACACAAGCACCCAGACACAGGACCATATTAACTGCTGCAGCACTCACTCCCATTTAAGCAGAATAATAACATTTCAGAATAAGGCAGGACACATGAACTACACGCATAACAAAAAGGATTATGGAGCCCAAGATAAATCGCAGGCCAAAACTTCTACTGAAGCTTTAAATACAGAAGCATGTTGGAAAAGTTCTCTATTCAATGCTGTTAAATAAAAAGTGTCAGGGATTCAGCAACTGTTCCTATCTGTTTATTCATTCAGGCACTCATTCATTCAGAATAACTGGAGGTCTCTTCCTTGCTGTCATACACAAAGCTATGTGCACAGAAATAAATCCCTGCACAAACAGTCCATAAGGCATGATGCAGCCAACAGCACAGGTCAGAGAGAGGTTGGTGTAAAAGGTGCCATGTACTGACTCCAGCTCGTGCATGCCTGTGGAGACCCCAGTGATGTGATTGCTCTCTCTGCTGATGAAAGATGATTGCTCCAGTCATTGTGCATTTTTAAAGCGTGAAAATTGAGCACTTTTGTCGGCACTAACACCATGCTGATGATACATTCGTGATCGAGTTTTTTTTTCTATCCAGGGATGGAACACCTTGCCCGCGGCAACATAATGTGGGTTATTAAAATGGATTATTGAGTAACCGCGTGAATTCTTGTGAATGTTTAAATTTTGACTCAGTGTTGGGGCAATTTTTATTGTTCTTTCATTTAGAAAAAAAATCAAATATAAACAAACGATGCCAAAGAATATAACAGAAAAAAGCTATTACCGCATCATTACAATGGATTACTGATGTGCCTTACACGTTTAATCCAATATCGCGCTGCTTTCTTTGCAGATGTTCTGGAGGTTTACTTTCCGAACAGCCGTGATAAACTGAGGCTGGATGTGATATAAGCTGCGTTGTGAACAAAGCGTAAAAGCAGCAAATATAATTTATTTACAGGCACAGAAGCGATGCAATGTTGCAGAAATGGTAAAATAATACGCTTTGTTTTTCTTTTGCAATAATAATGTTAATAACGATCGGCGATATGTTTTTGACCAATCATTGTAGACATATAGCTTTGCGTAACAGCTGGTTTGATATTAAAATGGCAAACACATTTCTAAATAGATTGATTAAAAATAGCAGAAAGTCTAAAGCTTATTTAAATGCACTTACCTGCTCCAGTCTTATATGTGAGCAGATGGCAGAGAAAGTGTCTCAATCGGATCCCCTGCACAGCTTCAGCGCTTCTCTCCAAAATATACAGAAATAAAAGAGATGGCGAAATGTGTCCAGACGAGTCTTCGCGCTTTCTAAAGATGTTGTCGAGACAGTGTGGAACAACTCTGTGTCTCCTGAGCCGGCGCAGAGCTGTGTGTGTGTCTGCTCTCGCGCTGTATCCAAACCTCTCTGAATCTGAGCAAAAACTTGAGCGGCCGTCTGAGAGGCTGCAGCAGCACAGCAACGTAACGGCACGTCAGCCAGCAGCCTGTCTTCCGGGTCCCGGTTAAATAGACAGAAACTGGCAGCAGTACCTGTTCCCCAGAGGTGATCAATAGAGTTTAGCTTGCCCTTTACAGAGACGGGACCAGAGGTTTATCTCTTTATATCAAGGACCTCAGGTCACCTGCACAATCCTGCTGCAGCATGTTTGGTGTTGGTTGTTAATGAATGCAGAATTTGGCCTACAAAATAAAAGTGGTGATTAGGATGATATTTCACTTATAAAAGATAAAAAAAGAAAGAAAGCAAATAATAATGCCCCTGGTCCCCACTTACTTCAGGCTTGAGAAAATATGCATAATCACTGTGAGCAGTTTGGAAGTAAACCACAAACTTTCCAGAAAAAAAGGGGTTTAATATGAATTTAGTAAAATTTGATTAAGATTGCATACCCAACATGTGAATTAAAAGCCCAAAGGCTATACACTTTGTTAATAATATTATTTTTCAGTAAAACTTCAGACTGACAGCTTCAGTTCTAATTGACTCACTGAGATTTTGCCTCATGACTCTCACCCCCCTCTCCTCTCTTCTACCCCTTGTGTGTTAAATGTGTTAAAGAAGAAAAAACGCCCCCCTCCCTGCTTTTTTTGTTCTTTATATCCCCACACAGTAACAACAACTTTGTAAAACATGCAAAGCTCCTAAAATCTCCTGCACGCGACCTGGGCTCGTGCGCGGCGCTGGAGCCAGGCAGGTGCAAGGGGCGCGAGGACCTCTGCAACTCGGGGCTCGTGCTCCCCAGAGTGCACACGCAACACAAAAAGAAGGAATTAAAGAAAAGAAAAAAAAAGTGAACTCTGACTGGATTAACAGTATTTGTTTCAATGTTTGTAATCAACAAAGCTCGAAATATCAATATTTGGCACATAATACATGGAAATACAGCTTTGCTCAGTGTGAAGATTCTATACGTGCTTTATGGTTTGACTTATAAAACCCACGAGGCCTTTTTGTAAATCAAAACTTTATTTTATTTATTTATCTGGCTTTTATTGTTATTGTCTGGACTCTGATGGTAAATCTTAAACATCTTTATTTGGCTTTTAAATATATATTTTTAGTTGCAACATAGGCTTCGATTAGTCTATGCAAAATATTAATAGACTTTGCAAAGACAAACACAGTACATTCAAGTAAACATTTATGCCTTTTAAAAGTAGTAGTTTATTAGATAATAATAAGATGAGAATTGACAGTATGGTCTTTGTGATCAATCCACAACAATTCACTAGGGCTGTCAATCAGGTTAAGAGCAGATGTTCAAATAGATGAATGAAAAAAACACATGTTATATCAACAATTTAATTTTAAGCACAAAATTACCTTTTCAAATGACAACCACTTATTACTTTTATTATTATTATTATTATTATTGTTATTATTATTATATATTTGAATTTTATGGTCGGTTATTCTATGTTAAAAATAGACCAATTATCTCTATCAATAAATCAAATTGACAACATTATAACCTAATATTATATTTGTGTCTTCTTGCACTTGTTTTGTTAATCAATTTTCTGCATGTTCTGCACGAGACTCCGTCTGTGTGTGTGTGTATGTGTGTATGTGTTTGCACGGTTTTTTCGTCATGGACGATATTATATGCACACTGCATTAGATGCCAGGGCCCTTCTCCTTCTGATTATTACCAGGGGTAATATTTCATCGGCACCACGCAATCTTTGTTCTCTGTGAAGATAATAAATGGCCTAATCGTTATCAGCAAACTGCTGGGGGTGTCAGCACCGACCGAGGCTGGAAGCGGGGTCCAAAGTGCTGCTGAATAAATTGGTGTTCCTTATCTCTCACTCCCAGATTATCGCCGCCTTTTCAAACTTGCACAACAAATACATTCAATGCATCTAATGCATCATTTGTTGGGGAGGGAGGGGAGGGGGGTCCCGCAGGTTGATAGAGACAGATAGGCGCAGGGAATGAGAAATATTTACACGTTTTACGCGCTGCAGCTTTATAGCCAATATACGCTCTATTTGGCTTTAGAGGGAGTTCATTGGCGAGACCATGTGTACACACACTTTACATATCAATACACGCTATATTAAACATACATCAATGTGATATGACGCCTGTCTGGTTGATTAGTCCAATTAAAGCTCGAGGGTGTATTTTCTTTTGAAAATCCACGTGTTTTATCTTAGGATATTTAGTGTTTTTTTCCAAATAAAGCATTTCCAAACTCACAATTGTTAAAATACACATTTTAATAGCATGTTTTTAAAAAAAACATATTTTTAGGATGACGTAAAATGCAGAAAACTCGAAAAGATCGATTTCAAGCATTAAAAGCACTTGTGAAATGACTCCCTCCTAATAAACACATTGAAACATTATAGTATTATCTCCGGTTTCCCAACAGGCTAAGCCGCTTAACATGCACCGTTAGTTTTCTGTGATTTGGTGTGGTCAGTAGGCCTCACATTAGGCCTGTGTTATCATTTCAATAAACTACTGCAGTGGCATTTGGTTAACAGTCTGTGTTTTTAGGACACAGAAGAACTGCTACAGTTTATAATTGATGTCAGGCGAGTGCAGTTTAATTTAACGAATAACGAGCCGAGCGTGCCCCCCTTATTCACTTTTCCATCCCTGACCTTTCCTCTGTGTGTTTTTATGTCTTCACATTGAATGTATAATTTCAAAACACTAAAAAAAATGCTGCGGGCTGAACGTGGCAGAAAAAAAATGCTCGTGCGTCCATAAAGCAGTATTTATGAGTGACACTTATGGCAAAAAAAGGGAAACATTTTCCAATACACACACGCGCGCTCTCCCCCTTTTTAATACCGTGGCATCTCCACCGGCCCCGGTGCTCTGATGGTCTCCTAGACAACCGAGATAACGGTGCAGCAGTTTTCCATATCGGTCCCGGAGTCTATTATAGCTCGGGATTAGCTCTCTTTCAGAAAAGGTCACACAAAGTCACCAAACCTGCCTTTTTTCCACCCCGTATGGACCCCGCGTGAAGGCGCATTTATAAACATGCATGTGCCATTTCGTGTAATGCCATTAGACTAATGGCGCTGAGCATTTTCCTGCGCTTAAAAAACACTAGTAATATAAATGAGAGGCTTCTGAGGAGATAGAAGAGGCCAGTATCCCCCAGCACTGAGGCGGAGAGTTTCACACTGCAGGAGAGATGCAGTCAAGTCACGGAGGAGGAAATGTGCTGTTATGTAGCGACCCCTGGCGAGGAGAGGAGGCAACAGCACCACATGAGCTTCTGATTTCTCCATGTGTGTGCGCTACTTCTAAAAAGTAGTCCAAAAAAGTTGGGACCCTTATTTGCTATTCCTTTATGACATATTCAGTTGTAATCTGTACAATAGCAATATATCTAATGTTTTAACTTTTCAACTTGGAGATAATATATTTGCTTATTCTGAATCTGATATGCCAGCAACACGTTTCAAAAAAGTTGGGACACGGTCAACAAAAGAGTGGTAAAGTTGTGTATTCTTTAAAAAACGTTACATAAGTAAAAAGATGAATTGGTGACATGTGATAGTATCATGATTGGGTATGATATTGAGATCCTTAAAAGGCTCGGATGATCACAAGCAATGATGTGGTGAGGTTCACCACTTTAGGTTCAACCGTTTAAGAACATTTCTCAACTCATAAATGCAAGGAAGTTAGGAATTTCACCATCTACAATCCATAACGTCATTAAAAGATCAAAGTATCTGCGCATAAGGAGCTGGGCTAAAAAAGCAACAATATTGGATGCCTATGACCTTTGACCCCTCAGGCGACACTGCCTTAACAATTGTTATTCCCTACTGCATATACAATTGCAAGTTAGGACTGAAAGCCAGAAATCAGCATCCAGAGAAGCAGCTTACTTCTCTGGACCTGAGCTCATCTGAGATGGACTGACAAACTGAGAAAATGTGCTTTGGTCTGAACAGTCCACTTTTGAAATAGTTTTTGAAATTCATGGACATTGTGTCCTCCGGGCTACAGAGGAAAAGGATCCAGATTGTTACTAGTGCAAAATATGGGGTGTGTTAGTGCCCATGGAATTCAGAGTCAGTGTAAATTTACAATAAATAATGAAGTTTATCAGTTTGAACATGAAATATATTGTCTTTGTACAGTTCTCAATTAAATATATGTCGACAATGATTTAGCAACTGTTTGCGCTCTGATTTATTTCAGATAGTGTCTTACTTTTTTTGGAATCAGCGTTTGTTTGCATTAGTGACTCTGAGGGATTGAGCAAGTAAGAAATTGTAATAATCAAGCAGCCCAGAGAGGGAGGGAGACTATTGCACAGCTGGAATGTTCCAGCTGGGATTCCCGGTGGCTGGACAGGAAGTCAGAGGAGTTTGGACAGGAAGTGTGTTTACAGGGAGGGCCAGTATCGGGTGGAGAGAGAGAGGGAGATGTTTCCTGTTGGCTCCCTCCACATGTTTAGATGCCTCGCTTTTATTCTGTTCACCCCCTCTCCGTCCTCTTCCTCAGTTCACTTCACACCTAACATGCTACCAGTATGCAAATGGACTTTTTGCCGCATCCGCCTGTGCTCACGATATTGAATTATAGGAATGCTATTAGAGGAAAGTGGTAAACCAAGACAGTAGATCATGTACACAGGGTAAGGATTGTGTCACAGGATGCAGATGTCACCACATGAAGCGAAGCTTCCTGCCCATCAAAGCAGTCAGTGCCAGTTTAATGGACTCAACATTCAGCAGCCCACAGCAGTGGAGATCATGGAAATAAGGCAAGAAAATTCAAGAGGGAGAGATGGCGGAGGAGAGAGCAAGTGGGGAAGATTGTAGGTAGAGATGTGATGGAGCGATATGTGGATTGCAAGAGGAAAAATCTCTTTGTCTCTCCTGAGCTCAGTGGACAATCAAAGTTTCCTATCAGCTCTGGAGTAGGGGAAATTGGCTGCCCTGGGAAGGAGAGGGCCACTCTCACAGCCAATGGGAAGTGCCCCTGTCACTCTAATCAGGTCCGATAGAGAAAGTAGGAAACGTGTGCGTGTGTCGGCGCACGCGCTCAGACAAGAGTGCTTTTTAACAGAGAGCAGCTTTGTTTCGCTCGCCTCCGTGTGATCCCAGATGATACAAAGTCTAAAGTAGCGTTAGACCTTCATCTGCCGCTCATCCTCTGCACTGAGGGACATGTATGAGCCACGCGGGTGCGCTTTTTGGCAAAAACTTGCCCTGAGAGGCATGACCATCAGTGCTTTGATGGAGCGCCATGTGGCAGAGATCAGTGGGTTTTAGTGGGAGCTGTGGACAGTTGCACACAAGGGCGGCAAGGGAAGAGGATTACTGTCTCATCGATACAAATCCATACAGAGAGGGAGGTTGACATCAATATGCACACAGATATAGGCAGAGCATGGGGGCTTTGAGCAAAAGTGTGCGCGATGTAAACATCTGCACAAGAGCAGCACGACCGTGGACTTTGATGCTCGCCTTTTTATGTGCCATCCATCTTTCCTGCTCGCCCTCCGTCCCCTCCTCCTCCATGCCAGACAAGAATGCGTCTCTCTGCACCCAGGGCCCAATCCCCTGTTTGAAGTCCCATCTCCATCTTTTTGCGCACCCTATGCTGTCCTTCCCTTCCTCCATCTTTCCGTCTGTCTTATCTGTCAGTCCCCCACCCCACTCCTCCCTCCGCCTGCTGCAGCTGCGACGAGGGCCACAGACGCCTTCATTGTCCTCCTCTTCCTTGCCCTCACGCTTCTGCACCCGGCCAGATCACACCTGCCACCTGCCACCTGCACAGGACGCAGGGCCCCGGGACCTTAGCCGCGGGGGCCTTTCATCCATCCCTCACCTCGCCCTTCAGAGCCTCTCATCCCCTCATCCCGGCACCCTGTCACTGAGGAATGGTCGGTACACAGGGCCAGGGCAGAGCGGGACACAGAGCTGCTGTTGTGAGGACGTGTGTTTAAAGCAGCGCCAGAGGGAATCAGCGCAGGAGAGGCGTGTTTGAGGACAAGTTTTGAGTTTAGATTTCATATTTCTTCTTTTTCGATGACATCCTTTTATGGCTGGGTAGCAGGATTGAATGAATGAATGTATGTTGTGAGGACCTCAGTGTGTGTGTGTGCATAATAACATGCTGACAGTGAGGGTGGTGGCTCTGTCTCAGTGATTTATGAGAGTGTGCTGTGAAGGGTCTTCTGAGCAGGATATTGTTCCCTGACTGGTGACTTCTGCCTCTCTCTTTGTGAGTGTGTGTGTGTGTGTATTTCAGAGCGAGAAAGATTAAGAGGGAGAGTACTGCAGGTGAGCCCTCAATGTAATCAATCACCACCACGTCACAAAGCCCAGGGCTTGTGGATTACTCCTTCAACTGATACCTGGTTTGACTCCACATTTTTTTGCATATTCATTATTTTTCTGGCAGATAAAGAAAGAACACACTCTGCATCTTTACTATACTTCAGGAAAGGAAGATAATAATCAACTCCATGCCTGTAGGAGGGGGGGACCATGACAGCTCAACCACATGGGCCAACCAGTCCAACCAACACCCTGCACAAACCCCCTCATCCACCTCAAACACACACACGCTTTGCCACATCAGGATACAGTGCTGCACATGAATTCCGGTTTAAACAGTATTCTGCTCGGCCTACGCCAACAGATAAACCGCAGCTCTTCTGAAACCGGTAATCACATCCTGGGCCAGAGGACAGGGCTGGAACTGAAAAGACTTAATAAGCAAACTCCACTCATGACAAAGCCATGTCAATGATATAACAGTGAAATAGGGAAGCAAATGCATCAACAAATACTATACGTGATGTCCGTATGATACCTGCTGGCAGCGTCATTCTAAAATCAGATTTAAAATCAAATTCAAATGTACTATTTTTGATTTAGTTCTGACACTTCAAAGGCCTTGCTTCATACTTAAAATCTGTGCCCATATTTATCTGACCTTTAGGAATTACATTGAAGAATACTCTAAGGTAAATTTAAAAAAGTCCTTTGTTGAAACCACACAGTGGTGGAGTCAGACTGTCTGAGAGCAGGGGCATAAATAATCAAAAGGGCACTAGCTGCATGTGGTGGGGCATCAGTGCAGTGGAAGTTTTCTAGCATGTGGGCCAACCTACATGTTGCTGCTACGTATCAAGTTAATTTTAAGGCCACTCTAGAGGGCACTTAATCACATTTTCTCCATCTATGGCCTCCCCAGAGGGCAATTTATCTTGTTTTCTCCCTTTGCAGCAACCCCACAGGGCACTCCATCACATTTCCTCTACTACAGGGGCCTGATATTGATGTTTAATATCTCCAGTAACAACTAATACAAGAACCAAATAATCTTCATATTGATTATATGTAAAATATAAATCAAGATCAAGTAATAGGAAATTGGCTGAACTAAATTTAGGGATTGTTGCTGCTGGTAGAGGCGGCAGCCTTCGAGAAAGAAAAAGGTTTATTTAAAGGAACAGTTAGCCCCTAAATCAAAAACACGTTTTTCCTCTTCCCGGTAGTGATAATAAGCACTTTAGCTGTGTGTTGGAGATATCAACAGTAGAGATATCTCTCAGTATGGTAGATGGCACTTTGCATGTGGTGTTCAAAGAGACAGGAAATACATTTGAAAAACTCAACAGCAGTGTCTCAATCCAGAAGATATCAAGTTTCATGTAGGAACTATAACATAAAGAAAATAGCAGAGTTTCTTGTGCTTTGAGCACCACAAGCAAAGTGCCATCTAGTTCAGTTATATTCACAAGAAGGCAGACAACACTTTACAACTCACACTAAAACTATCTAGCACTACAGGTAAGAAGAAAACATTTTTTATTTGGTGTCCCTTTAATACCACAGTGACAAGTGAAGACATTGAAAATGCGAGGAACTTGATTGCAAAAAAAATCAATGTCAGCCTTATTCTATCATGCTAAGCTTTTCTGAATGTGACGTGTTGCTTCAGAATACGTACGCCTAAAAATGCTGATAAATTCAGGTTATTATATTTAAAGGAAAGTATTTTTAAAAACGTATAGGTCATTGTATAAAACCTTTTTAAATCCAACAATTTTAAATGTTTTTTTCAGTCCCCAAAGGAATCCTTCAATCACATCAGTCCAACACTCACAAAGTGAGCTGATAGCATCATTACGGAGCAGACGTGAGCTCAGCCGTTTGTTGGACACAGTGACGGGTGTTGAGGTGGACGTGTGCGAGCAGCAGCAGTCCGCCTGCTGCGTTCTGCTGTGAGAATGAGACTCTGCGGCTCTCCGAACTCTCACCGCTCCAAATCTCCACTCAAGTCCAAACACACAAACAAAACTGCCATTGTGTGGCCTTTCAGCAGCACCGAGCATCGGCGCTAACAGACATTGTCTTTGCTTTCCCCCTGCTGTGTATTTTCAGAATGAATATTGTATGGCACATACAATATGTTAACATTATCATTGTGAGGGAAGCGGTGCCTGTTATTATGGAGCAGGAAGTGACCTGCCAGGACCCCTGGTGACCTCAGAGGGAAAGCCACGACCTCAGACTGACCCTTGTGTTTGTCCTGGGCTCGGCCGATGACCAAGGCAGGTCGGCTGCTGATAGGTGGAGTTTCTCCGAAACAAGGGAGGCAACAATGTGCTGGAAATTCCCTCTGAGGTGCCAGCTTTAAAAGCGGCACCAGTTTACATGTTGCTGGTTTTTATTTTAGGATGTTCAAATGAGATACTTTTATGTATATGTTGGCAGAGTATTCAATGGCAGGGTTGAAAGGCAGTGTAGCTTTGTTGAAGAGAAGACTCCAAGAAGGTTAAATGGTGAATCTTGACACAAGTGCGCCATCTTTTGATTAACCAAGGGTACTGCTTCCATAATCCACCAGTTCATCTTCATAAACCTGGAGCCTGTTCCCTGAAGCCAGTTTACCAAGAACGCCAGGCTGATTTCTGTTATTCTGACTTACTTTGTTGATTGGTTTCAACAGCATAGTTCAAGCTTAGTTTCTATGGCATGATCCTAGTTAAATTAGCTTTATGGAACCAAGTCAGCCCAAAATGAGTCAAACCAACCAAAATAAGCCTATTTTGTGAACTCCCTATATGAAACAAGCCACTACTGTGTAATCTGAAAAACATACCAAATGATGAGTTACTCAAAACTTTATTTCAAATTTGACAGCTTTCCATATCATTGCCCATTTCATTTTCATCCGTGTCCAATCTCCCATGTCTTTTCTCGCATACAACCTAATCTCATGTATTCACTAATCTCATGATCAAAAAAGAAAAAAAGAAAAAAAAACACCACTTACAAAACAAAATCATACAAAATGTAGAAAATATGACCGAGGAACATGATAAACAAGCATTTGGGATGACACGGAATCAGAGCATCAAATTTGTTCAAATATAAATGTCAGTTGGGGGCGAGTAGAAAAAAGTTGTAAGTGCAAATGAGATACGATTGGAAAGAGGTCACCTTCATGCTTACGAGCTAAAGATGATTCAATCTTAGAATACGGTATATGTGAGTAAAGACATGAGAAGAAAACACATGGGCCCTTCTGCCATTAGTTTTCCAAAAAGTCCCAGAACCAAACATACATAAGAGGGGCGAAAGAAAAACAAAGTCCAGATTTGAACATGAAAAGGAAGTCCGAGCAGTGGGACACAGTTTAGGTGAAGCTCAACAAACTTAAAAACAGACAGAAAAAAAAGTTGTGACATAGCTGCTGTGGAGCTGAGTGCGCAGTGACCTCAAGTTTATCACAAGGCACAAGTGTTTGGATAAACCCATCACTACCAGGAGATGAGATGTTAAATTGTCTATGTTTGGGTTCAAAGATGGTAAAAAAACAACGTGTAAGCTTTTGTCACATTTCATTTTCATTCATACAAACAGTCGGTTGTATGTTGTAGCAGGGTGGTGTGTGTCTGTTTGTGTGTGGCGGGAGTAGTTTAGAGGGCATCCAGCAGACTGTCGATGCGGCTGACGAGCTCCTGTCTCTTGCCAGTCAGAGTCTTCTCGCTCTCGATATAAGCCTCCTTCTTCACCTTACCGGCCACCAGCCGCTCCGCCTCCTGGCAGGAGCGACACACCAGATCCTTCACCTGGCCGTCCAGCTTCTGCACCTCCCCGACCTGAGAGCACAGGGAGGAGAGTTACCATTATCAGACTTTCACATTAGTTCATTTACACTACTGCAACGTCAGACACACGTCACTCACCTTATCAGCCAGGTCGGAGCCCTCAGCTTTGAGGCGGGCCTGCAGCGAGCTGATTTCGTTGGTGAGGGTGCGGTGGTCGGCCTCCAGAGTCTTCCGGCCGCTGTTGAGCGCCCCCGTGTCGCGGGACTGCTTGTATCGATTGACCACCTCGTCCAAGTGTCGGTACAGACCCAGGCGCCTGTTGACCAGAGTAAGCACCTGCTCGGTGATGGAGGCCACCTTCATACGCACCTCGGCAGCAGGGTCCTGAACAAAGACGTAAACACAGACTTAAAACCATGAAGTGATAAGAACTGGAGGAAGAATTACACACAGTATCTGCCAAAGGAGAGAACCATGAAGATGGCTCCCTTTATAGAAACAGGAAAATGCTGTCCTACCTTTGTGATGGCAAAGTCCAGACGGACGTAGATGATGACAGTGAAGAAGAGGATGTAGAAGGCCCCTACAACCAGGAGAGGCTCCTGCAGCATCAGGATCCTATTGAAGTTGTAATGAACCTGGTAATCACAAAAGAGGTTTAATAACTCGGATTGGAATCCAGTTTCACTGCTCATAACAACATTCAGATGATAGTTTGCGGTTGTTTTTTTTAAGCATTTTGTGCTTTGAATAGATTAGTTAGATTTGCAACAAAGGTCCCCAGTTACTAGAACTAGATAAGTGTGATCAATGGTCTTTATCTTAACCCATCAGCCTTAGAGCTACCCATAAAGTAGAGAGCCAAATAACCCAATCTCTAGTACTGAAACTATTATTTGACGGCAAAAATATTCAAGTACACATTAACTGTGATATTCAATAGGTCCCACAAACTAAATCATCATTTAGTTGTTAGCTGATACTGATGTAAAAAGACTCATTGCTGTTTTCAAAGCTCAGTTTTAAGCTCTTAACATTAATAATAGTTCAATCAGACTGTAATGTTTGAAGCTGTAGTGCACAATAACTTTAAAGTATTTAATAGCTAAGAGCTTATTTGTGTGTGTGTGTGTGTGTGTGTGTGTGTGTGTGTGTTTTGTCAAACAGCAGCAGCTCTGCAGGTTATCTGGCTTTATATGATTAATAACACTGTAGTAGTGACATGTTTTGTGGCTATCTTCTACCTATCTGCTGGTTAGTGATGCGTACATATGCAATGCATAACGAATGCAGAAATCGTTCCTTTTCTACCCGTTGTCTTACCACAACATCCTGAATGTGATGCTCCACCAGGTTGTTCTTGGTGGCGACCAGCACTGGTCGGCCAAAGGTATCCAGGTATGTGTAGTGCAGCTGGTTAGGCATGCGATCAATTTGGTAAGGTGTATCCAAGTTGATGTTTCTGAAAGGACAGATAAAAAGAATAAGCATCAAATACTGCAGAAATATCTATTAAACTAAACATACTGTAGACTTGCTTTCAAACACTGACCTGGCTCCCTCTGGCAGGATGATTTTCACAGTGAGGAAGTCAATCACCTGGTCATCATACACATGGTCCACCAGTCTCATCTTCAGTGCATACTGGTCACCTATAAGAGAAAATAATGTGACACATTAGCAACATTCCCTGGGACTCAATCTGAATTTGAAGGCTGAGTTTAAATCTTGATGTTTGGGTTAGTCATGTTATCAGAAGTCAACTCACCGAGGGTGTACAGGTACTCGTAGCTGGGCAGATTGTAGCCGATAATGTAGTGGGTCTTCCAGCCTCCGAACAAGGGGAAGCGAGGCCTGACCTCCACCTCCACTGAATCATCCAGAACCTGCAGATGGGACGTGGAGATGTTTCCAATCTCATCTCTGTAGTAGACGTCCTGGGCTGAGGCAGGAAGGATAGTCTGTTGAGGAGAAAGCATACATAGTCATAATCATTATCGTCTTAACAGAGAAAACAAGTCAGTGGTTTATGTTTAATACAACACCTTGAAAGATTTGACGGATGAGATGCCGCTGTCTGACTGGCGCTGATAATCGTAACGTGAAAAAGGCCCCTTCAGGACGGCTCCTGTGTGCCTCAGGTCAATGGTCTCTTCCACAGCAATGTTACCCCAATGAGAGACCTCAATGATCCGAGTGATGCTGCTGATGGTGAGGAAGGGCGAGTTGTTTTCATAATGGATCTTCATGGTGTCCTGGAAAACAGAGAACATGACGTTTTAGCAACTCTCTTGCAGATTCCCTTGAAACTTGTTAAACCTGGTTAACAGTGTACCTCGCTGAACGCAGCCACGTCACGGAACGGTCCATATTCGATGATCTCATCATTTTTGCTTGGGTTGCCCAGCTTGGTGTAGCTCTCCACAGTCTTGGAGGCCAGGCGGACACGTGTAGTCTGGCTGCGGGTGGGGTAAGGGGAGTACAGGTAGTGGTTGCCCTGAAAGACGACCAGCTGGCGCTCAGCCTGTGTGATGTGTGTGGGGAAGGGCTTCAGGACATGGCTAAATGTCATCTCCACCTTCGCTTTTAGCTGAGCACCTGCTGCCAGACTGGAGGGAAGCTGGACTTTGTAAAACTCCCCACTGTATGGAAAACAGATGAGATGGAGAGGGGCATGGGTAAGATAAATTTGCATAAGGATTTAATGCTGCTGCTGTAAAATATCAGCTTCTCAGGAACAACAAGATGCCATCTTTTTTTCAGGAATTCATTTGTTAATCCTTCAAAATAACTATTAGGATAGGATATTGTTTTACTGTTTTAAACTCATATGGGAAATGCTGTCAAATTGACATTTATCTTAATATTAAAAGTCAACAGACTGACAGAAATCACTTTTACATGTGTTTACTTGTTGTTAGTTTTTGATTGCTGTAGCAAGAACTCAAACAAATTTAATGCACGTTTTCATCAGATCAATGGTTTATAGAGGCCTGAGAATCTGATGTAATGACAATGTAAGAGTCCAATCTCTTACCTTTGGCCCTGAATTGTTGTCTGTTGGAGTTCAAGTATTCCATCCTCCTCTTCATCACCTTTCACCTGTGGAAACATGGTGGTTTGAGCACACACTCTTTGAAAGGAAAATAACTTCATCCAAAATATAGGTCAAGTGAGAGGTCAATAATGCAATGTTACAGTGTTGAGGAATTGTGAACTTCCCGTAATTAAACTTACATTTTGCAGGTGCTTGCTGCTAATTTAACTTCATTAATATTTGCACAGTGATTGGAGTAAAATTACTTTTTTGGTGTACAACCCCAATGTTTTTGGAAGGCAGGTGCTTGGCTGTTAGTCATTGTATACAAAACCAACGCCGTTCATATGAACATCTGGGGATTTTTTTTTTTTGGTTCATTTATTTTCTGTGAACAGCTGTGCACTTTTTTTGCAATGTACTCGATTAATTGACTGGCATTATTGTGCTAGCATGTGACATTTTCTTGTGTATGGCGTGATAATGATCATGTTTTTACAAAGTAGTTTGAACTTATTTTCTAAGTAGCTTTAGATAACCAAACTATTTTGTCCCTGAAGTAGTTTTGCTTTAGTGTAACATGTACGATTGTGCCATAATTCCAAAGATATGCTTTTAAAGTACTTTTCTCATCACTTAATTGATTATATTTTTTAATGAACAGTGTGTATATTATTATACTAAATAGTAACAGGGAATTGTTACAGTTTCATACACTGGGTAGAAGGGGGCAGGCTTGCGCAGTCACACACGGAAGTGAGCTGCCCAGCTCATACGTGTCATTCAGCCACTGACAGAGCGTGCAGCGCTGCGGAAGTTAACATCCTTAGCCATTCAAAATGAATTGATCTATCCCAGTTTGGACTGTTCGGTAAAATAATGCCCATAGCAAAGAAGCTGATGCGTTTACCTTGCACTAAGCAATATACAGTTACATGCTGAAACATTAGCCTCTGTTGGCTAACTGACTGACTGACTTCCGAGCCTGCAGCTCTCAGGACCCACAAGACCACACTGACTCACACAAGCTAGCAGTTGTGATTCCATGCATTCAATGAACACTCTATAACAGCTTGGGTTAGCACGATATTGAACAGTGCAACATTGCTGCTCTCAATTTACAAAAAAATGCATTTGAGAGAAGTAAGCCAAGAAATTATGACTTTAGCGGACTATGAAGTGGCTAACAGGCTAAAGCTAGCGAGCCGGTTACTGGCAGAGGTGTTGGCGTTATTTAACTGAATTCAATGCTGTAAGACTTACGGAAGCTCCGATGTATGCCAGGTGCGGGGCCAGGTCAGGCTCTACCGCTAACACGAAGCTCTGGACGGCGGAGTGTCCCTGGTTGGACAGTACGATCTCCGCAGTGATCTTGGCCAGATGGGTGCCCAGGTCCACTGTCCTCTTCACGTCTTCGTTCACCAAACCGTCCGCTGCAACCTCCGAGCTCACGGCAGCCAGGAGCAGCAAGCAGGCGGCGAGAAGTGGTGACTTTCGAGTCATGGTTAGACAAATTCAAACCTAAATTACCGGGATAACTGTGGGCAGACTGAGGGAAATGTAGAGCAGCAAAGAAAGGCCGCCGTGCCGCTCTACATCAGAAAGGATGACGCTTCATTCGTTCCGACGTGATGACGTCAGGGCGCGCTCTTTGCAACGCGTTGTGCGTCGGAAGCGAACTCACTAGAAACAAAAAGCATTGATTTAAGATGTTTTTTTAAGGAAGATGAATTAATTTTACCGTAATCCGTTTAAAATGTTTGTCCCTGTTGGTTGGTCTGTCTGACTGAAATTTCTATGCCAGTGAACTTTCATGGCCCACTAATTGCAACCGTGTCAATTTACGGTAAATATTGCATCAACATGTTGATGATATTTGTCTGTATAATGAATGTCATATTTATATTTATATTTAATTTTTTTTTTACACTATTTTATATGTTCACAGGCCGAAATAGCTCAGTTGGGAGAGCGTTAGACTGAAGATCTAAAGGTCCCTGGGTTTCGGCAATTGTAAGTGTGGCTTTTAAAAACTTGAGTGTGTACCCCTCCGAAAGTTTCCAAAGCTGTAGGTTTTAAAAGGCAGTAAGTAATGCAAATTTGGAAGTCAGATGTAGGTATGTATATTTTTATTATTATTTTTGTCTAAATTCTATTTAGAAACGTTACAAAACAATCTGTCAATTCAGCACATGGACAGTGTGATGTCTATGGCTTCAGTGGATGATCAGATCAGACATATATTTGCTGTCCTCCTGCTGCACATTGACAGCTGAAGATGACATCACCCATAGCGCTGAGATGCCACAATAATAGATAAATGGGGTTTAAAACAATACATTTTTTGCTGGAGGTGTTATTGCATTTTACTTGCAGCAAAATTTGATTCTGATGATTCTGAGAACATGAGATATAGCTGATATGTAAAAGAAATGTGGTTAGTAAAATGTTCATTTTTTCGGAAAATAATTAATACAATCTTGATACAGTAGGAGCAAATGAAGTTTAGGACATAACCAAATTATCTGCCAAATATCTCAATTGTAAGGATTCAGTTCCATATAAACCAGAGAGAAAGACCATAGCAGTAAGCATCAAATTACCTACATAAAACAAGAAAAAAACAGTCATCTGTCAGTTAAATGGAAAGTCAAAGTAATCTTCACTTTGACATAATGGCTATACTTAAATACCCAGATGGTATAGCAAGCTGGGCAAAAGAGGACATGAAAGCTGCTGATGCTGGAGACTCTAAAATAATTTTACACCTTAAAAAGAAGTCCAGTCCCAGACACTATTCCCGTTCTGTGAAGGAGCAGGGGACGAAGTGAATGTCACGAAAATAGAAATATCAGTGGATTTTTCCGTAAACTGGCTCCAGAGCAGATTACTACTAATACTTACTAGAATACCACCACTCCAGACTGACATCAGGATGTCCTACCAGTGGCTGGAAAGTCTGGAGAAAAGGACAGCAATGTGGTAGTAACTATAGCAGCAGGGGGAGAGGAAAAGGTTATCTCTGGAATTCAGATTTCTGACCCAATCTTAATTGATGAAATTGTGAGCTTAATGGACCATGTACTGAATGCCGCATGATCATGCATATAATCTGTCAGATAGATGTAATTAAATATCTATCATGACTTCAGAAATGTGTGATTAAAATGTATGAGAACTGTGTTAAAGTTAATGACATTTGTGTTGTAGTTAATAACGTTCATGTTATTGTGATCTCAGGTTTCTGTGGAGCAAGGCGTGTCCAGCGCGTGACGTCAGCCCTCACCGACAGAGCTTGTTTTGGAGGAAGCTTGAGCGGAGCTTGGCTAGCAGCTAGCACGTTAGCTTGACAGGAAAAGCCAGCGTCAACGGGAACAGAGCGAAACAGACCATTGTACCAAGTCGGTTATATACATCGGCAGTGGCAGTGTTGATTCTGACAAGTGGAGTTAGCTGCGAGGCTAGCTGTTTGAGATTATTTAGCTGTCGACGCTCGGAACGTGTTGTTTTCTTACGGCAGACGTTTATAGGGGCTGTTAGCCTGTTAGCTAGCCTGCGCGTTAGCTAACGCTTCCAACCGAGGCAGAAGAAAAGTCCACTTTTGAGATTTTTTTTGACCGCAGGATCGTCACCCAGGTTTGTTTGTGGTGACTTTAGTTCTTGATTTTACTTAAGATATACATTAACGATATAGCTGTCGTCAACCATGTTGCACATTTGATAAACCTTGCTTAGCTAACTAAAGGTTAGCTTAAATTAAGAAGTGTCACTGAAATGGTAATTTTTTAGTTGACACGGTACGTAAAACGCCTAGCTCTCGTAGTTTTGTAAAGAGACTGTATTTCTTAATTATACTGTACATTGGCCTATGTTTTATAATTTTCTTGCATTTGCTTACCTTGTTATTTAGCCTTTGATCACCAAATGTTATGTTTATTCTCCCCTGCTAACCCTTTGCAAGTGTTTTTGATGTCTCTGTGGTTGTTAGGTAAAATATTGAGACAGGACTCTCTTCGGATTATAAAGTGTGAATATTTACAGACAGATAGGTCGACAGATTGGTCACTATGGATTATATTGGTGTGTGTATTGTGTTTAAATAAAGCATTCGCTGTGCTAATCATGCTTGCCAAGTCATGGTTCCGTTAGTCCTGTGTTTTAAAACCATGTGATCAGTCCCTGACACAGTGTCATGGGGTGCAGATTATGAGAGCCGCACCGATAGCGCTATGCTAGTTTTGCCTCATGATAGCACTGATGTGGATTCAAGCCGGGGCTTTTATTCACATACGTGGGTGTAAACGCTCCGTGATCTATCTACAAAAAAAATCTTTAACAGATGTTTTTATTCAATAATGCTTTCTCCGAGGTCTAACCTCAATGGAATGATGATTTAAAGCCAATCGGTAATAGAGTTTGGACTTTGGTCATTGCAGCTGTATGAGGTGGTTTATTATTACACAGCACACTCGTTAAAAGCGAGAAATGCTTAGTGATGCCTTAAGTAGGCGCACAAATGAGAATGCAATCAGCTAGCCATGGATTGTATTACAAATACAAACTTCTGATGATCCAGATCATTTATTAACAAAAACATGGTTGCAATTTAAGATGATGTCACCAATTAGTAAAACGCATGGCATGACATTGTCTGAAAAAACTTACTAAATTCTGTTGAATCTATTTGCAGATAATGTCTGAAATAGGAAGCCATCATGGTGCAAAACAGAATAGACATGTTATGAATACTACAATTCATTGTTCCATTTATACTTTTTAATTACTGGGCGTTTATTCCATTTTTGTTTTCAATTTATTGTAATGTTCAGATTTTTAAAGGTATAAGAATTGTTTCTTGGGAATGAAACAATGTATTTTTTCCAATTCAATGCTTGTCAAAATATAGATATCACAAAATCAATGCTTTATACTGTAACAATAACAACTAGCTGCAGTTCTTAAAATAGCAGATGTCATCTCCGCTTAACAGCTCCAGCACTACATTGTTCAACATATTTTATAAAAGAAAAAAAAAATAGCGAGTTGTTTGTTACATGAATTGTATTTCGAGCCTCTTGGTACAATGCAGTGCAGCACATTGTTTTAAATCCTATTACTCTATTCTTCTTTGTTTGTGAAGTGAAAGAAACCCAAATAATGGAGACACAGCACTTGGTTTCCCTCCTAGAACAGGCCCATTTCTTTGTAGTGTATTTTGAGATGCACACAGGCCTTATCATCTCTCAGTTAAACCTGTTGGTCCATATCAAAAGGGTCATCACTTGGGCATGGCTGTATCAGCATTGCTCTGCTCTTTCTCCCATCTAATCTACTTTTCTGTCTCTGCAGCTGTGGCACAATGACATCAAGGAAGAAAGTACTACTCAAAGTCATCATCCTCGGAGACTCTGGGTGAGTGATGTTGTGCCTGCAAACTAAAAGAGTGTCTAATCCATGTGCAGAGATGACTGATGACTTATTGTGTAAAAAACTCCTAATCTGTGGTATTTGATAATACACTCATTATTGCATTGACCAAGGAATGTTCTCTGTGCTTTAGTAATCGATTATTTACAGTGACTGTTTCTCTTGTTTCTGCCCATTATATGCTCACAATGTTGTCCTGTGATGTTTTTCTCCTCTAGAGTTGGGAAGACCTCATTGATGAACCAGTATGTGAATAAGAAGTTCAGTAACCAGTACAAAGCCACAATAGGTGCTGATTTCCTGACGAAAGAAGTCATGGTGGATGACAGACTTGTCACAATGCAGGTACTGATGAAATGCTACACTGGCTTATCTGTCATTGAAATGTAATTATTCAATCTAGAACAATCACAAAATGCAATAAAATGTTTTGACATGAAAAAAAAACACCCTAATTCTTATCGCCCACACTCAAAATGCACTGCTAAGGTTTTTTTGTATGGTACCACACACGCAGACCTTACATCAGCTATCAAACAAATAGTGGGAGGTAATTAGAAAGGTCTGGTTAATGTGAACCATTTAAACACTGCATTCAAAGTATTACCTTAATCTCTTTGCTTAGGATAATCACATTATTTAGTGCATGTAAACAGTGTGTCTTCTCTATTCTGTGTCTCAGATTTGGGACACAGCCGGTCAGGAGAGGTTCCAGTCCTTAGGTGTCGCATTCTACCGTGGAGCCGACTGCTGTGTCCTGGTGTTTGACGTGACAGCGCCCAACACCTTCAAGACTCTAGACAGCTGGAGAGACGAGTTCTTGATCCAGGCCAGCCCTCGAGACCCGGAGAACTTCCCCTTTGTGGTGCTGGGCAACAAGATCGACTTGGAGAACAGACAGGTGGGTCCACCTAGCCATATTTATATGTACCAGGGCTGTTGTTTGTGCTGCATTTTTTCAAAGAATTGTACAGTTATGCATTCTTGAGGCTTTGCATTTGCTCCAAATGCTCAATCTACACAAAAATGCGCAAAGCCCATGTTCATTCACTTTTTCTTTGAATAAGCTTTCATGGCTTCTTCAAGGTTGTGTTGTCGCAACTAAACTACATAATGGAAAAGAAAATGCTTCTACAGTGCAGTTTCAGTCATTCCCCAGCTGCAGTGATGGTGCAGAGACACAGAGAGCGCAGGTGTGGAAGAACTGGAAACACTGACCAATCAGTGCAGACCGGGGTTTTTCTGGAGTTGGGCTTAAAGAGACAGGCGTTGAAGGAAGCTTTTCAGATAGAGGGCATTTATAGGTTTATTCCATAAACTGTTTATATAGAAGGACGATGTGGCTCCACTTCCTCCTGCTGTACAAAAATAAAACCACAATATCCTGAATACAGGAGCTGCCATTGTTCACATTTGGAGTCAGACCCCTTCACACTGCAGCTGCAGAATTGAGGACCTGCCCATACACCCGTCCGAATAATTGCGAGTCAACCGTAGCTGTCAATCATGACAAGAACTTTTTTAAAAACAGGAACAGGAATTTTTTTTTTTTTTCCCATGTTACTTTAACTAACATGAAGAGGGTGGGGCTAATTACCCTTAACACAGTCAGCAACCATGGAGTGATTAAGATGGTATATTCAGATAGACAGTTGGAGAAAAATAATTTTATTTAGATTATTTGAAATATTACAGCATAGCATCATAGCAATTGTTTAAGTAGAAACTTAAAATGCAAGTATGAACCTGAGGATTAGGATTAGCATAATATGTCTCCTTTAAAAATAGATAGTATGAAACAGTCCTTTGGTGTTCGGTGTTTCTAAGTATAACATCAGCTCCTTTGTATTTCAGGTAACAACCAAGCGAGCACAGGCTTGGTGTCAAAGCAAGAACAACATCCCATATTTCGAAACAAGCGCCAAGGAGGCAATCAACGTTGAGCAGGCTTTCCAGACTATTGCACGCAACGCCCTAAAACAGGTAACAGCAAGAAATCCTACTGGACAGTTTGACCCTACCTGTTGAGACATAACATTTGTCAGCATGTGTTTCTGGGAGAGATGCAACTTTACTGTCTGATTTCAGGAGACTGAAGTGGAGCTGTACAACGAGTTCCCCGAGCCAATAAAGCTGGACAGGAATGAGCGAGCCAAGCCGTCAGCGGAGACCTGCAGCTGCTGAGGACTCTGAAGATCTGCAGGGGGGGTCGTCACTGCCCTCACTACCCTGTCTTGCCTTGTCTATATATCCCTTATCCCATGGCCCACTGTGTTAATCCCTACTGCCCAACATACAAGCAGCATCCCAGTCATTGAGTATACTACTACACACACAAACATGCTGCACTCACCTCCCTATGTATACAAAACACACATTTTCTATAAAATATGATCTCCTAGCCCAAAGAACACCTTAAGGAAACATTATGGAATTTACTTGTACGATGCTTATTACTTCCCAGTGTTTCCCTCCGTACTGTTTTCATGGCGGTGGTGGTTTGGGCTAACTTCATTTTCAGTTCCATATATATTGCTGCTTTCACACCCACTTTTGGTTCTAACTGCTTTTATTTGGATACTCTTAAGTGGTAAATCGATACATTATCTCTACATGTTTGTGTTGATGAGTAAAGTTAGAAAACTAATGTTTTTTGTTTGTTGTTTTTTAAATCAAAATTTCTATAGCCGTGGTGGTTGTTTTCTTACTTTCACAGCCCGCCACTGCTGCATGAATAGAGGAAACACTGCTCCCCCCAATTTTACTCATTTGTGTTGTGGCTTAAAATTTGTTTATCAAAAAAAAAAAACACTTGTTACCATGGTTTCACTTTACCTCATGCAGTTTAAAAAAAAAAAAAAGAAGAAGTCAGAGCTGAAGTAGTGAAGGGTGAGAACGTGGATGTGGGTCACATTAATTTGCTGGCTGCTGATTCGCTGTAATTGGCACAGAATTGGAAAAACCAGTTTCATGACAAGACCATCAGACAAGTGTGCACAGATTTTTTTTGAATTTTTTTTTGCACTTTGCTGTCATCTATAATTACTAAAGACTTGTTCAGACATCTCATTTTGGAGCCACAATATAAATGCAATTGTAGCTCAGGTCAAGGACATCATGTGAATCCAGACTCGGCTCCTTGATGTAAGTGTGGTCCAGAACACGCTGTATGCTGTTCCTCTAATGGGGAAATGAAGGTTCACCTTGTAATCAGTCATTCTTTGTACAACATTTGATGTGGGAATGAACCAAATGAAGACAGCATGTCATTCTACCTGATAGTCCTGGAGAGGAGAGTATAAACATCGTTCATAACTGATGCTATTAGTTAGTTTTACTGTCAACTATTGCAAGACTTTGTATATTTGCAAACCTCTCAATCATTGTGTGGGGGAAGGCAAAACGTTGTGTTGTAAATCTCCATATCTGACTCTGCCAGTTGCTCGTGTTGGCAAACAATTTAAGTGCTTGACATTTCTTTCAACCGATCAGATCTTTAACTGTCTGTTCGTATTATGTTAAAACTTTGAAATGCATTATAGATTACAAGATAGCATACATACTGTAACTTTGAAAGAAGAAAAAAACTGGGGGGGAGGGGGGAGTACTGGCATTCATCATTATTATATTATTAATATGATAAATGCATAGCATCTACATTGTTTCAAAATGTCTTTGCGTTTCAAGTAATAAGGGTAATAAAAATCTTGAATAAAGCATGCTGTGTTTATTTCAGACATTTATTGAGAACAGCTTGAAATAGTATGTGTTGCTTTACAACAGTTACTAGGCAAAAGCACTTCTGCTAGTAAAAGAAAATATGAAAAATTAGCCTTGTGATGAAAAAAAAGTATTTAGCATCATAACAATGACAGCGTCACAAAATAGTGACATAGTATGTCAAAACAGTGGACTTGGTATCTCAAAATTAGGCTTATTCAGGAATAATTACTTAGTATAGCAAAATAATGAGAAACTATCAAAAATAACTTTCAAAAGTAATGACTTAGTATTTAAAATAATGAGTACATTTATTTTTAAGATACTACATCATTATTATATTTTCTCACAACAGTGAAAACAGTCAAGTGCCTAACAGGATGACCTCAAGGTACTTTTAAATAGTGCAGAGTTTTCAGAGTCAGTTGATATCCTCATTTGGTTCTGTGTCTCTTGTTGGCTCCCTGAAGCCACTGCTGCAGACCTGTTGCCTTGCTTTCTTGCTCTTCTTTCCTCTCACTTGTGTCTGGCTCCTTCCTCTTTGAAGCTGCGCTGCTCGTCAGCCAGCTCATCATCATCTTACTGCTGGCTGTGGGTTTTGACTCCTAGGGGTAAAGGGGTCACATATCAGACTAAACCTCTCTACTTTTTTTTTCTTTGTATCGCAAAATTTTCCAACCACATTGAGTGAAATTCCACAGTAAATCGGATACCTTTTTGCTGTTTGGATCCACTGGCTGAAGGCACTCTGGAGAGTTGTTGCGGGAGTTGTTTACTAGTGACGACACAGGATGAAACGTCAAGGTGTTTTTAGACTGGAGCAGTTTCAAGGCATCCAAAGACTTCACCTCCCCATAATCCAGCCATCTTCTCACTTCCTCATCCCCATCCAGAATTGCTGGCATCCTGAAACACAACAATATGGTATTTTAGGATTCATATGGACAAAAATGATAAGAGTATTACCCACTTAACTATCATTACCTATCATGGATGCCTTCCAAGTTTGGGGAAGCATTCACTGTGATTACACTGTACGTGTAGAGGGGTTCTCCACCTTCTGGAGGTGTCCAGCGGTCAAAGAGTCCAGCCATAGTCAGCAACTTCCATCCAGTCCACTCACCTGGTGCTTCTCCTCCCTGGCCAACACACAGCATAGAGCAGAGGGACATGGCCGTCAGAATTAGCAGATTTTATGAAGAAAGAAAAGTGGCAGGTTTTGTTTGTTAGTTGTAATTTTTTTACACTCCTTACCCCAGCACCAGCATCAAAACTAAAGCAGTTTGTATGTGGCACGACATTTTGAATGCTAAAGAAACACCTGGTGGACACATGCACATTTTTGCTTTGACTCCTCTCCCACAGGATATTTCAGTCATAGTGATTTCCGCCACAGCTGCATTCTCTCTACTTCTATTTATGGATGAAAGAAAATGTTCACGGTGCTTACATTGCTGTAAAAAAAAAACTAATATGAACCTCTGTCGAGTCAGGGGAGGCCTCCTCTGGAGGGCACATTGTCTCTGAATTCTCCTTATTGCAAGCTGAGGTCGTGGGGTCATCCTCTGTTTTCTCCTGACTGGTTCGCTGAGTCTGAGGGAAGTATATGAAGAATGGCTGCTTGTCTTTCTCCTGCCTCCTCCACTCATAAAAGCCATCGGCCAGGATGACGCAGCGCTGACCTTTTATCAGGGGGTCCTGTGGGGAGACAACAAAGTGATTAGACACTCTCCTCTGCATATATATTCAGCACAGAGACCAAGACATAAACAGAAAATATAACTGTATGACCTTATATGATCTCTTCTCCAATATGTTCTCACTGCGGCAGTTGTTGGTGCTGTATTGCATCTTGTTTGGGTTATTCTCCTTGAACCAGGCAGGTACCAGACCCCAACGCATGGAGGCCAGCACACACTCATCAACTGGAGCATCCTGAAGACACACAAGGAGGGAACACAATAACATAAGCACCTACAATATGCAATGCTATACAGTGCAACAAACCTGCTGTATTTTGTGGTTATTTAAGGTATTGTTGCATTGTTTTGTACACTATATTCCTCATAGTATCCGTAACTGTTATCTTCCCACCTCGAAAGTTGGCTAGAAGTTGTTGTTTTTTTCAAATGTGTCTACCGGTAAGTGAAATGGCGAAACCGTAGCATAATGCCCAGACAGTACCTTATCAAAATGCCTCTGGGACAGCAGGACGGGACTCATGGACTGGGGGCTCTTGTTGTAAGAGGGTCGGTATTTGTCCGCATCTCCGTCCCTCCAGCGGGGCTGTCTCCGCTGCCCTCCTCGGTTTCTGTAAGAGCAGGCTCGGCTCACCTCGTCAGGAGCAAGAGTACAGGCGGTTCGTCCACACATCTTTCAGCGAAAACAGAACTTTTCAGCCACCTAAAAAGAGGTTTAACATATGTTAAGCTAAGCGAGGTAACTTTTCTGCAGTGTTAGCATGTTAGCTAAAATTAATAATAATAATAAAAACATTTATTTTCTACTGGCTGTACGGGAACCGTCTAAAAACGTTGTTCGGCTTACCTATTATCGACCGTTGAGATATATGGATCGTAAATGTGTCCTTATTTACAATGTACGTGTGTATGTTTATTTCATGCAGACCAAAGAGCTGTGTGTGTCTGTGCAGGTTGTGCTGGGATTTGCCTGGGCAAAGGCTGAGGCATGACTGCGCACGTGACACCGTGACGTGGGGCAGCTTGTCCGGAGCCAAAATGGCGACGAACAGCCGAGAAATGTTGAACAACATTTAAAAAAAGATAATAGCATGTCATTTCCGCCAATGTGACGGCAACATAATGTTCTTAAAATGAAAAACTTTCTTAAAATAATGACTGAGTATTTCATACTTCTGCAACTATAATGCAGACTAAAAAACAGGTGTTAGAATAGCTGCTGAAATTAGCAAAGATTCAACTGGCTGACTAGTCACACACTCCGGTCAAATTTGTACCAAAAATTACTGATTACCAGCTCCATATATGCCTTTCTAGCTTTCTAGACATTTTTGCTCTTACTAGTTAACTAGTGAACATTTTTAGGCTCACTAGTTAACTAGTAGACACACCCACTTGATTCCTATCTGTGCCATAGTTTAAGAAATAGTGGCGCAACTTGAAAATAAGTGGTTGCCATGGCAACAATACACATATCGAGGGTCGGGCTCACTGCGCGTTTAATTGGTGAAACCGGAGTCAATACACCTGCGGACCTCAGCAGGTAAGAGGAACACTAAACCATGAGGACCAAGCTTTAACTAAAACGGCATATGCTTCCTTAAACATATACCAGGGATGAGATTTGTGTTAGGTGGTGCTTAGTACTTTGACAGTAAGTTTTAACATTAAAAGCATGGTAAGCTAATGAGAAGTTTGTAGCTGTGATGCTAACTTTAGCTTAACAGAAAAAGGACATGTACCCTTTAGTGGCTTTATAGAATAAAACAATATCAATATTTTGTGTGTGCTGTTGAAAGGCTGATCTTTATGGAAATATATATTGTAGATATATGTGTCCAGCATTAGCCCTCTCTGCAACAGGTAACTGAAGGTAATCAGACTGAGTTTCACACCCTACCTGGGGTGTTAGGTACAAACCTGACAGGTGTAGCCAAGCTGTCTCCTCCACAGCAATTTGACCCACTTTATAGTCCAGTGCACTTGAAGAGAAACTGATCTACAAGACGAGTAGCCAACACTGCAGTTGTTTACAGAATTGTAATCATTGTATATGTAACCTACACATTGTTTCTTTAACAATGTTTACACCTTTACATTGTATGATTGTTGTCTCAAAAATGCTACCCTGTGTCCCCTGCAGCCATCCCTGTTGGACCAAATCATGAAGCAGAGCCAAAGATGGGTTCTCCTCAAGAATGAGAGCTGATGGAGGTCACTATATCGAAAAAGTCTGTCCGTCTGCACCAGGAGGAACACCAGGCTACTGAAAGTTGCTGCACACCATGCCAAGACAGTGGTGAGAGACAGAAAGCAACACAACTGTCTGTGTCCGGATATCCCAACAAGCACACAAATAATAGTTTACTGGAAATCACTACGTGTATTTTCAATAAACACTGGATGGGAAGTATGTATTATTCCTAAAGTGAGTGACAGTTCTTGAAGCAAAAACTGACCTTTATTTTTTTTTTCCACTCAATTTTTTTAGTACTTCATATTGTCAAAAAATACAGATTGGGCCTCAAATACAGTAACTTCTGTGTTTTCCTTTTGTAACTTGCTGCTGACACGCTCATTACTAAATTAAAAGGTAGATTCTCTATGATTTCACTCCAAAGGGAGCTGCATTCATAGAGTCAGCTAATAGATCATGAATGCTGTATTATTCATGAGGTCACACTCAGGACAGATGGCCAAATGTTTGAACTCAGAGGCCACTCATTAAAGTTTCATGACTTAGGTCTTTTTGGCTTCAAGCTGAAGATAATCAAGCCCTATTTATTTTTAGTTACATTGTCTTTTGCTTTGCTTTGTATGTACCACATATACTTACTCATCTGTATTCTATACTCATCATATTTTCCTGACTCTCCTCCTTCATGTGCTGGACTGTTTTGTGTTGGCACGTAATGCCACTGAAGAAGGCTATGCCATTTATGTTCTGCTAAGCTAAAAACATTGCCTTAAGGGTCGATTTGCAAAGCTTTTTACAAAAGCCACTACAGCAAAATACTGTATTCTATACTGTAACAATCATAGTTACTGCAGGGGAAACAGGAGGTCCGTCCAAGGATCAGAAGATCACAGCTGCTGTCCAACAATCCAACAAAGATGAAGAAAAAAGCCAGCTAACAAGTAGGTATACCAAGCAGGTCAACAAACAACATGATGAGTGAGAGTGAGACATCATTTGCTCAACAGATATTGATTTTTATGTGTTGTCTGTGTGTGTGTGCGGCAGGTACTCCTCCTGAGGGCAAAGTTTGCCGCAGTTTTGTCAGCTTACCTGCTCTGAACCCAAAGAGACTGAAGACAGCCAAAGCCCTCGTGGACAAAGCTGTCAGGGTGAGTTAATTGTTACTGATTATATATATATATATACACAGTAACATATAAATACAGTGGTGGAAAAAAGTTTTCGGACATTTTATGCATTTGGGAAATATTGCATTAAGAATCACTCTTAAGTCTTCAAGTGCTATTTCTTTTAATACAGTCACAGCCAAAATGCTAAATAAATCCTAAAAAAGCCATTAAAAACTTAAAATTGATTGGTGCCATAACAATGCATGTGGAAGTATTGAGTATTGGGTCACCTTGGTACCAGTGATCCATTAATGAAGGTTGTGCTTTTGATTAAAAGACACAATTCCTGTTGCCGTGCTTCGCGTCTATATAAAGCCAACACATTTGAAAGTTGTTCAGAGACAAAAATGGCTAAAACAAGGAACCTAACGCAGGAAACAAACCTGAAGATACAGATTCTCAGCCAGGAAGGGTACCGCTGCCGCCAGATAGCCAGGAAGTGCAGATGCAGTCCTTCAGCAGTTGGATACACTCTGCAGAAATACAGACAAACCAACAGCTTGGAAGTCAAACCAAGATCCGGTCAAACTTTTTTTCCACCACTGTATATATATATATATATGTAAGAAATATATGAGGTCACATGTGATACATACACTCATAAACCATTATTTAGGTGCTTTCATTTCTTTTAGATGCATAAGGTATTCTCTGTCCAAGGTCCCTACCCTGTCATCAGGTCGGCATTAAAGGCTAGAGGCTGGGTTGAGCAGCGTATGCATCGCCCAAACCACCATGCTCCCCAGCGTCACAGCAAAGAGGGTGGTGGAGACAGCGATGATGGTGATGGTGAGCTAGATGACTGTTGTGTGACTGTTTCAGAAATCATATTCCTGTTATTACTGAGTGTGGATATCTGTCTATATCCCATTATTTATTAACATTGCTCCTTCCTTCCAGATAACTCTGACACTGTTGAAAAAGAGCAGGATCCAGAGGGACTATATGACCTCATGGTAAAAAATGATAACATTTAGGGTTTGTGGGCTAACATCAGGCAGAGATGATCTGCAACAGATGGGGGCAAAGCAAGTGAAAGGTTGTTGCTTACCTTGTTAAACATGTTGGAAATTTAAGGTTAATAATTGCAAAATTCAACTAATTCAGCTCTCATCCTTTCCCCATTCTCTTGCAGTCTCGCCTTGTGCGCAATGAAATGGTTTATTTCTACTGGACAAACCGCAGAGACGCCATTAACACCAACATCCTTCAAAAAGAACAGATAACCAATCATTTCGCAAAAGCGGGGAGCTTCACCACAAAGGTAAATATATATGCTATTGTAATTTCTTACAGCAGAAAAAGACTATTCAGTGGTCTGCTGTCCAGCCAGACATCAATATTTGTCTTTTCTTTGTCAGGTGGGGTTGTGTGTGAACCTGAGGAACCTGCACTGGTTTGATTCAGCTGACCCAAACACCTTCTTCCCTCGCTGCTACAGACTAGGAGCACAGGATGAGAAGCATGCTTTCATTGGTGAGATCTGATTTTACAGCCCATCAATTTAGAGCCTATTTATAGCTGGCATTGACATGTGTTTCCTGGGCAATATGATCACAAGTGGAACTGTCTGAGTACATCTGGTCACCCCTGGCATTATAATGCATGTGTCTTGAGTGAGCACTTGTGATCAGATCTCACTTCCCTGCTCTGTGTGCAATTAAATGCATGGCTAATAGAGTTATCTAACTTAAACTAAGGTTATTGTCACAGCCGTCTCCACAGACGTCCATACTGCTCACTCCACCGCCTTTGCCGGGAAACTGCACCGCACAGTACTTCAGAAAGCAAGGGAGTAGTGCAGTCCAGAACGGACTTTATGGTTCATCAGAAAAAAACATCTGATTGGTGATATAAGCGGGTGTCGCGGGTTAGAATCCGACTTGGAGCCCTTTCCCACATATCTTCCCCTCTCTTCCTTTTACTCTGTACCTCTCCCAATATAAATATAGCCAAAAAATATCTTTAAAAAAAAACAGTGGGGGTGGCAATACAGTCATTTATTTTGTGGGGAAAAGACAAAAAACTTTAAACAAAAACACAAAGAGTGTGAGAAAATGTCGTTAGAAGCAGAGGCATTAAAATGTAGAAGGACACCACAAACCAACAACGCAATATGGAAAATAATAAAAAATAACGCCTGGTTCCGGGTAGTCCTTTCCAGTAGTCATTCATTTAATTGAATTTCACCTCAGAAATGCTAAGGAAAAGGGGAAGGTGTCAAATACATCCTACAAAAATTACTTTTATTGTTTTGGGAGGGAACATGCTGTAGTTCTCTCTCTCAAGGTCAATTCAGGATCAAGATAGTTGCAGCTCAAAAGTTTGTTCTATTGCAGTTTTATAACTACAATATTGTGTAATTTTGGTTTTCTGTAGCCACTGACCTTTCCTTAAGATTTACTGTGAGATTTTATTTTATGTTTTGCTTGTGGTATACTTCACACGCTGGCGAGTAGTTATTTAAACACATAATCACATATGGGTTGTTTGCCTAAACTTTTCTGTCTCTGTCCTTTGTATAGAGGACTACCGGAGGACAGCCTGCACCAGTTTTTTGAAGTACATTGTGGAGAGAGATCAGGGTGTTCAGGGAGAGGGAACCAGCCATCGCACTGGGGCTGTGAGGAAACGAAGCAAACGGCGAACTAGACCAGTGGTCCTCTCCCAAATGATTGACAGCGCACTCAAAGTATGCCAGGAATTCTTAGAGAGTCTGGAGCATAGGGACATAGACATTAACTTGGAGACGCCACAAACACTTACAGAGGAGGAGTGGGCAGAGTTTATCAACAGT
>CAFUXE010000127.1:280269-296346 GCA_903364295.1 Serranus cabrilla | reverse complement strand
CTCTCTCTCTCTCTCTCTCTCACACACACACACTGACATTTAAATGTTAGTCACAATATCTGAAATGCTCTCATCAAAGAAACAGTGCTGTCATTACAGCGTTGTGACGATGCCAACAATGGCTTTAAAAGTTCGACTTAAACAGTTAGTCGTAAAAACTTAAATACTTCTCATTTTGCAGCATTGTGTAAGTTATACAGTTATAATTATTTCTCCCAGGACTCTGACCCGCCAGGACCTAGTGGACTACATCAGCAGCCACTATAAAGCCCCTCGCATGGTGCTGTCTGCTGCTGGAGGTAAGTTCTCCTTGTCCTGACACACACTGTGAAGAGGCACTCTGTAAACTCTGAATTTCTACTTTTCCTGGAATGACTTGGCGATGTGCTTCCTCTGCAGGTGTGAACCATGAAGAGCTGCTCGGTTTGGCCAAATCTCACTTCAGCGGAGTGTCTTTTGAGTATGAGGGAGATGCCGTTCCCGTGTTGTCACCCTGCCGATTTACAGGCAGTGAGGTGAGTAGTGTTTTTTGCCTCAATTATAAGGCAGGGCTGGGATGGGATATTGGTATTTGCTAGTTATTATGGTAGTAGCATGTAAGAACTGACATCATAATAATAACAATCATACAGTGAACGTGATTGATGATTTCACATTTGTTCACCTAGTCAGTCTGTCAAAAATAAATAAATAAAAATGCATAACTAAATAAAACAGTTATTATATAATATATATAATAGTAGATTGTCATTTTGAAATGATAGCAGACCTCCTCCTCACTCAGACAATATCAGAAAATTTAGATGTGTAATTTCATCATGTGCATCAAGGTTCAGTCAAGCAGTTATTTGTGAGAAAATGTGAAAATATTGAATTTTTTTTTTAAAGCCATTTCTCTAAGCCATAGTTTGATGCATTGAATGTGATTCTGGCATATGACAGCATTTGTAGGGATATTTATTTCACAGTCATGGTTAATTGTTTTGTTCTTCTGTCCCTTCCCTGCCGTTCCACAGATCCGTATGCGTGATGATGGTTTGCCTCTGGCACACATTGCCATAGCTGTTGAGGGGGCCAGTGCTGCCAGCCCAGACATCGTGCCACTCATGGTGGCCAACTCCATCATTGGCAGCTATGACCTCACCTATGGTGGTGGAAAGGTTGGTGAAATGTGTTTCTGTATAGCTGTGTTTTAGTTTATACAGTTTAAGAGACAACAATGATGAAATTGGAAGCTGTAATTAATAAAGCGAATTCACATTACTCGGTAGTATCCCCTTTAAGCTTTGCCCACTGGAGGTTGTTCATGTCTTGAGTGGCCATTATTGAGGGGTAGACTATGATTCTCTCTGTAAACCTGGGTCAGGGGTCTCACCCCTGCCTCTGGACCTGTTGGGAGGAACAAGATCTGAAATACAAACTAGCTGCCAAAAACTTTTCAGTCTTGGAATGCCCAATCCATGAATAGAATAGAGATTTTATTGTTTAATTTACTGTAAAATTGATTTTTTTTTGTCATTATTAAAATAATCTTATTCTTATTATTTGTGTGTTGGATTATAGAAAACTGCTATTATAAGCACATTTTTGTTGGTGAAAAATGTTGTTCTTGCTCTAAAACGGTTCATCTCGGAGTTATGGGTATTGGCTTTAAATCCTGAAGGCATGAATATACAGTGTATCCCTATCAAATGTTTCTGTTTACACTGTTGCTGTACTCCTTTTTAGTGCTATCAGGCCAGTTATTCTGGTAAACCAGGGTATTTAGTATCCGAATATGGTCCAGGAATGATTTTCAATACCATCAAAAATATAGACGCAAATTACTTTAACTATCATATATGTAGACAACACCACAAATATTTCAACTTCCCTTCTTTCCTTTCCCCTGCAGCACCTGAGCAGCCGCCTGGCTCGTCTGGCCGTGGAGGAGAATCTTTGTCACAGCTTCCAGGCCTTCCACTCGTCCTACAGCGACACCGGCCTGCTGGGCATTTACTTTGTGTGCGATAAGAACCAGATTGAAGATATGATGCACTGGTCCCAGAATGCCTGGTCAGTAAGGACTCCTGGACAGAGACACACTCACAGAATTCAATAACTGTAATGCTATGTTTACTTACAGGACGGATTTTGTCTCATTTCCTCCATTTTATGCTTTCTGCAGGATGAACCTGTGTACCACAGTGACAGAGAGTGATGTAGCCAGAGGCAAGAACGCTTTGAAGGCCAGCCTGGTTGGACAGCTCAATGGTATGTACCATGTCTGTCAGGCATTTACTCAGGATGTATAAAGAAGTGGGCGTAACTTCTCAGCCTAAAAAGTGACAGCAATGTGGACGTGTCATGAACCTGCATTGTTTTTCAAAGGGGGGTTTTCTAATGAGTTTATGATGTTAATAACTAGTTTCAAGTCTTCTACAATACAGCATGATGTTCATTTATTAAGTTATGGTTTCATTTAAAGTACCTTATTTTTCTGACTTTAAGGCGCACTTAAAATCATTTAATTTTCTCAAAAATCAACAGCGCGCCGTATAATCCTGTGCGCCTTATGTATTAATTCTGGTTGTGCTTACTGACCTTGAACTGATTTTATGTGGTACACAACACTCAAAAATCTGTCAAAATGTTTTAGTACGACTTTGGTAAACTACGAAGCCGCACCGCTTGATGGATTGTCGGAGCATTACGGCTTCCGTAGTCAGGAGCCTCGTGGAGTTATATGTACTGTGCTTCAACATAATATTACAGTGTGTGTATAAGGACCCCAACATGGCACCTGTTAAGAGACATGCTTACGAAGCGGATTTCAAACTCAAGGCTATCAGTCAAGCAGTAGAACACGGGAATAGAGGAGCTGCAAGAGAATTAAACATTAATGAATCAATGGTACGGAAGTGGAGGAAGCAAGAAGAAGTGAAGAAGACCAAACAGTGTTTCCGAGGGAACAAAGCGAGATGGCCACAGTTAGAAGACAAAATTGAACAGTTCGCTTAATGCACCTTATAATCTGGTGTGCCCTATGTATGAAAATAGACCCGTTCATTGATATTACGCCTTATAATCCGGTGCACCTTATAGTCCGAAAAATATGGTAAAATAGATGATAAAGCAGAGTATGCTTTAGGGCGCGGCTACTTTGTGATTGACAAGTCCCTACCACCACAACCTACCAATCAGAATAGAGGCTTAGCAGTGTGTATATCTAAATAAAATAGCAGTGAACTTGTTTTTGGGCTGTTGTCCCTGTTTTTCTTCATTTAATAACTGCCATAACTCTACTACCATCTACACGCCCATGCAATTTATACAAACACATCACAAGTCAACACACCTTTTTGTCTTTTAGGAACAACACCAATTTGTGATGACATCGGCAGACACATCCTGAACTACGGGCGTCGTATTCCTCTGGCAGAGTGGGATGCTCGGATTGATGTGAGTGAACACTCTGATCTACTACTTTTAGTTTGTCTCCAGGCAAAGAGTTCTGATTATCCTCCACATCTTTTCTTTCAGGCTGTGACCCCCAGGATGGTGCGTGACATCTGCTCCAAATATATCTACGACAAGTGTCCTGCTGTAGCTGCAGTCGGTGAGTTCTTGTGGTTTTGCAGCAAGTTTAAGGCCCATGCTGTCATCAAAATCTTCCTCTAATCTGTCCCTCCTGGCTCTCTCCACCAGGCCCCTGTGAGCAGCTCCCAGACTACAACAGAGTGCGCAGTGCCATGTACTGGCTGAGGTTTTAAGATGCGTTGTTGTGCTACGTGTGTCCAACATTTGCTCTTCATCTTCCGTCTTGATCTTACCCCTCGTTTCTCCCGCCATCAATGCAAAAGTGAACACCTGAGGATTGTCCACTTGTTGGCTTGACAGTACATCCACCCTCTCTTCTCCCCGCCTCCCTCTCTTATCCCGCCCACTGATCAATCTTAGCTAGCCATGAGGGGGGCAGCCAGTCTGCACATAGGGAGTATTGAAATTACACATGGGTTACCTCTTGATTGTACTGTACAAGTCCTCAGTGCCTGGTACAGACTTGCAGAGGGGAGGGGAGAGAGGGCAGACTTGAAAAGTAAATAATCATCCACTGGACACAACATAGCATGTTCTGAATACAACCAGTTTGGAGCAAGAGTATATTTATAATTTCTGTAACATTTTGTTTCTGTCCTCTATTGTACATAACAGAAGCTCTCATTCCGACAAAATAAAAATACTGTAAAACACTGTCCCAGTGTGCTTTGTCTCATTCATATGTACTGTATTATGTGATGTATTGCTTTTAATACCCTTTAGTACACAATACCCTAATATCTTCTTTAGAACTTTATACACAAGTTTAAAACTCACCAGTTTTAGTGTCATGTTCAGCTTCAATGTTTTGTTTGGTTAACAACGACAACTAAAGGAATTAATGTTCAGTAAGAAACGGTGTGTATGCTTGATTTTTATATTCAGCTTCTCATGGACCTCATTCTGTTGGTGCACTATATTGTGATGCATAATCACAATATAATCACTCACATTATACAATAAATTGCCTGTAAAGATTACGCAAATCCATCTTGTTAGGCTTCATGTTTTATTATGTGCGCACGATCAGCCGTTCTGCCAATCAGCATCCTGTGGGGAGCCCCCTAAATCTGTGTATTTGTGACAAAGAGTTGACTGTTCACAACAATAATGACGACAGCTGAAGAGCTCAGCGTAAATACTGCAATCATTTATTTATTCAGCACTGGTATTTATTTCTATGAGGGACAAAAAATGGTGTAAGTAAATTAAATAAATGTTTTATCTATTTAGGTTTTTCTATAACTATTTATTTATACATTCATTTTGTTCTGCGAGACTCTTAATGGTCTTAACATCCCTCTGAAGCACGACTGATCAGCTTAGAACACAGAAGCAATCGATCTCTGTAAAAGCGACCACACCTGCCAACCAGCGTTCCTTGTTAGCATACAGCTACTGCTGCGGTGGCTTCCAATGGGAAGCGCCTGCTGGTGTTGTGTCCCTGCTGGTTTTCACACTAACTGGTTGCTGTACTTGTGTGTGCAGAACACAGCTGCAAAATTGAAATTGCTAATTGAACAAATCTGCTCAATTAGCAGATTTGTTCATATTTATAAACATATTACTGGTGATTTCCAGGTCACACATCCTGTCTACTGTGAAGAACATCATTGTATAAGTGCACACTACATCACAGCTGCCTATAAACATTTTTTTAATGAAAATATAATGTTGGCAAGATCAGTTAGAGCTGGACTCAAACTCACTACAGCAAAGTTAAATGGCTCATGAACCATCACCTGTATACCATGAGCTACTCATGCTCATCTGGTTTAATCATTTATTTCTACTTCATTTTCCATTCCTCATATATTTCAGTTACCAATGACGGCTTCTCAGATGGTTCTGTTTAACAAACCATCTGGCAGTGTCAAATTAAGGGTCCCTATAATTAGTCTTTACATTGTTTTTTTTAAAGAAATATCCTACTCGTTGTGCCTTTAAATTTGTGATTATTTCAGTGTCACTCAGTCTCAAGGACAAAAGATAACATTGACAAGCACAGATGTTATCCCTTCATCTTTTCTCTAAAAGCAAACTATTTTCTTCACTGTGTGCTCTTGCTTTTGATTATATCCTTGTAATCAGTGATCTGTGGCTTGAGCGCGGGTTTGTGATGCAATTTTAATTGTGGGCAAACTCTGGGTCACTTACTTGCATTTTAACAGAGTAATATCTTATCAGTATTTACTGTTGTCCTTTTGGAGAACAGTAGTACAAATTGCTATCATAGGATTGTTGTTTGTTTTGTAATTTAGAATAAAGTCCGTCTTTAGAACTGTATTGCACTTTAATGTATCGAACAATCAGTTTGGCATCACTGATCAAAGTAATTGTGGTTACATGCTCCATGGTACAGTTAGTTTATCAGATCCAGAACTTAAGTCAGCAGGCGACTTGAATGGTGAATCAGGACCTGGTGTGATATATGTGCTGGATCTTGACTCATAAGGATGACATCATCTGGGATTCATGTGCAGTCCTGCGTCATGCAGTATCTATGACATCAAGACTTTCGGTTTACATCCCAGGACATCCCTGTTTGCTGCTGGATGACATGTGTGTGACCCATGTTTGCTTATGTGAGGGTAACTGAGACAACTCGTACGCCTGAAGGCCCCTGAGGGCCCGACTATCGTAATCAGGCTGCACTTGTAATATTCATATCATTAGTCAGATGAGGATAAGTCCCTTGATGGGCCGTACTGGAGGTGACTCAGGAAACGAGGTAGGCTTTGTCTTGTTGGCCTTCCTCCTGGGCCTGACAGCCTCTTCCTCCTCCTTGTTCTCTATTATTGCTCCCATCTAACCTCCAAACACCCCCCCCCCCTCTTGTTTGTTCTTTAAATAGAGAGTTGTGTACTTATACATTATGTTCCGTGAAGTAGCAACAATGTGCAGTGTCCAGCATTTTATCATCATCTGATCATCAATCAAGACTATAATTTCTAAATTAAAGCACATTTGTAGTTCCTTCTGTGTTTCATAATAGTTAAAGAACTTTTGAGAACAATTATTACACGCTAATCTCATTTTAGAAAATGCATCACCTCCTTAAACTCTAACTGATGACACCATATTTAGCAGCCGTTAGCAAATAATGCTCCCTGTAGAGTTAAATCACTGTCACAGTAATGTGGAAGAATTTGGGCCTGCTCTTTCATGTAGAACTACTTTTTTTCCCAGAATTTCTGACGTAGGCGGCCTGTTTTAGCTCCTGAAGAATTGTCTGTAGTTTTAGTAGCTGATGACAAAATGCATTTATTAAGACATGCTGTTTTAAGGGGAGATAGCAGGTCAACAGCAGATGCCACAAAGAAGTGGCATACACCAGCTTAAAGCTGGGAACCTGAAGATTAATTTGAGATGCAGTTCAGCAGTGTCTGTCAAGTTCGTCTTGTCACAAATCTGTATCCAAAAGTAATCAGATTATATTTTTTGTAATCTAATAGATTACGTTTCTAAAGCTTGCATTTTATTTGTAGGCAGTAACTGACTCCATTTCAAGTAATCTGACCCAACAATTATGATGAGACTTTGGTCACCCAGTCTGCATTGATGACAACACAGGAACTCATAACATGATAAAAATGGGATTTTTTTATGTAGTGTGTTGGTAGTTAACTTTTGAACAAGATTTCAGTTGTGCTTTGGGGCGACTATTCAATTCATTCTGGGCAAACTATTGTGATTACCATCGTGTTATTTTTAGAAAGAGAAATACAGCAATGAGTGTGGAGGAAATGAGATGAAATGAGGGGCGGGTGATGGGGTGTAGAGATGTAAAAGATAAACAGAGAGAGGAAGGGCCAGTGTCACGGCGAACACAGACGTGGATGAAGACAAAGTCGTGGACGAGCAGGCAGACGTCCAGTTGAACATCCGACTGCGTGTCACACAGGTCGATCCTCCTGCAGCTCTAGAGGAAGAGGAAGAAGATACAGTATCAGAGGATATCTGAGAGTCAGAGACAAGAGATCATTCCCTAAAGCCCTGCTGTAGACCAGAGGAAGAAGTGCCTTTTTGCCAAGTTACCAACTTCTCACAGCGGTGACACTGAGTAAGTATTGTTTGGGATTATGACAAATGATTTTCATCTATATTCATTTTTGCTAAAGAAAGTTCAATAAATAGATTAAAGATTGCAGAATCTTTAATTCTCTGCAGAAAACTGTATAACCCAAGTATTGTTTCAGCATGCTTTTTAAAGCTCTATTTAAAATATACCAATTACTGCACAGTAGACAGATCATTCATCTCCATTTGTGCATTAGCTAGATGTTCCTGTATATTACATTTACATAATATTAGGAATGTGATTCTACTGTTGCAGTCCATCAGATTCTATATTAATATCTAAAAACCTCCCACCATTTTTTTAATGATTATTTTATGACTCACTTTACAACTGAGGAGGGATTTGCCTTTGTAATCTGTGAAGAATTATGTTATTTTGTTCACTGATTGCAAAGAAGAAAATTCTTGACGCATACCATCACTGAAAGAATCTGTTCTTCTTCTCTCTCTGCAGACAGAGTCCTGACCATGAGAAGTGTGCGTGTGTGTTTCTGCCTGGCGCTGCTGCTGCCTTGGTGTGTCCAGAGCCAGAGGATCAGTCCCGCTCTTGCAAAACTTGATGAAGACACACAGAGGGAATTGCTGGCTGTCGACATCCTAAACCGCAGCGGCTTGTTGAACTCATTGCTCCGATCAGAGCATCACATCGTGCTCCGGCGAGAACGAGCCCCGCGCCCAGCCTCCCAGGTGCCAAAGAGAGCGCAGCAGGGGTCCCGCTTCGCCCTGTCCCTCGATGTTCCCACCAGCATCCTCAGTGTCCTCATAGACCTGGCCAAGAATCAGGACATGAGGACCAAAGCAGCAGCCAATGCAGAACTGATGGCACGCATAGGCAAGAGGAAATGAGAAGCGGGGCCCCTGGGAGCCGTCAGCTGCTCGCTGGACAAAATCTCACCTCACAGAGGAGTCGTTACATTGTGGCACCGGCATCTGAGTAGAAACAATGTTAGTTCAGGTGAAAACAGTCATTACGGTCAGTATCTGTCCTTTAGAGCTTAGATCTGCTTTACTTTTGTATACAATTATTAAATGATCTCAGTCTACGTTCAATCCACTCCATGGACTCTTGCACAGAAGTAAACAAGAAATAATGATGTAAAAAAAATTAAATAAACAAAAGGACACTGCAAACAATGTCAAACATATAAGAAGAAGCTGGTCTTTTGTCTCAAAGATTATTCACCCATGGGTCAGAAACTGTGATCAGGTTCTGAGATCTGTCTCTGTGTTTGCATGTGTAGTCTTGAATTCAAAGAAAAGGTTGTTCAATTAAATCCAATATGATAATCATATTTTTTTCTCAAGTCTAATTCATTTCACTTTGTATTGATATCAGGCACGCTTAGTATAATTACAAGCATCAGCAACCCATAAAGCACAAATGAATGGGTCTGAGCCAAATACGCTTGCGTCACCCACAGCAGTCTGATGTGTGATAACAGGACAAAGACGTGGGCAGGATATTGACCTCTGAGAGAAGAACAGACCCTTTCTATAGACCTTTGTTCACTGATACTTGATAAATTTGGCAAACAAGTCGCAGCTATTTTAAGTCTGATGCATTATCTGCTCTACATTACACTAATATCTGTGGCATGATTCATCTGTGCTCCTGCCGTGAGCATGAAATGTGAAGCAGCAGAGTGAAATAAACTGATTTACATTTGAGCTTGTTCTCTTTTGCGCCGGTCATGACCTTCACTTATTTCTTGTATCACTTCAAGCTATGCTGGCTTCAATGTAATTATAGTTAAATGCAACAGGGATGGAAATATTACAAGAAACATTTTTAATATAATGCCGCCACACTGTAGGTAGTATGAAATCACTGCAGGGCATCACAGAAACCCTCCAACCTTCCAAATATACAAATGATTCAGAAATAATTTATGTCTGAATAATTTCTGCAAGAGATTATTAAAACATTAGCGTTTGATTGCTGCCCCAGCTGGCATAAGGAGCACAGAGTTGTTTATGTTTCTGTTAGAATATTGCAACAATAATCTATTTAATGAAGCCTAAACTGTTTTCCCAGGCAATAAACCACAAAGAAACTGGCATTTCTAGAAATCATGCTGTTTATTAAAAATATAATAGCCAGGCTTTCTTGCCCACCCTGCAGCCTGGTAGTGGTGTTAAAATAAAAATACATTAATAAATAAACAAATACAATTCCATCCATTGTGATCAGGCAGTTATCACCATAGGCATTAGACTGGAGGCCACTGTGTTTTATGTAATATGCACTCCACAATCTTATTTTAGCCTCTTCAGTTTGGGTTTGAAGTTGTTTTTCACAGATTAGCTTCGACAAGTGTACTTCTGCTACAGTGGTTAATGTTACAGGAAATAAACTGCAATCGCAAACCAACTGTAAAGTCAGTGAAATGTAGTAGAAATGTGAATTATACTCACAAGTATACACACACGTTATACACGTTTTTTGTTTCCAGATATAGCCTATGATAAAAAAGGATTTGCAATCCATAGCACTCTGTTTATTTGTTGCTTATATCTGTACTTTTACTTCAATTGGAGTAGTTATGTGCTGTTGTGTTTAGTCGTGAAAATACGTCCAGCGAAATGAAAGGACTTGAATAGAAAGTGTTTCTTCCTGCGAGCCTGAAGGTGAAGCAGTTCGTCTCTTGTCCACATGATGTCCTCGTTGTTTCTCCCCACAGACCTCAATGTTCAGGTCTTTAACTCTGACTATCCGGCTCCTCACAGCGTCAAATACACTCATCATGCCCACTTCTTCACGTGACAGCCTTTTGTTTTAATGCTGTAGAGCCACCGTTAAAACAAAAGAACAGGAAGACAACAGAATGGCGCAAAGTATTGTCGTCAATCAGTCTAATCCAGGTGTTGTTAATTAGCGCTCGAGCTCATGTGGCACGAGATAGCAGGAACACAAGAGGAAGAGTAAGTCTGAATATTTTACTGTTGTAACATTTTTTGCCACGTTGTCTTTAAATGAGGTTTCATCCTATTTTGTTCTGCGAAATGATGAACAAGTTGGTGCAAACATTTTATAGAAAACAGTGCATACATTCGTATTCTCTTTATATGTGACGATGGTGACCCTATTTTGGGCCTGGATGTGGCCTCCTCAGACTGCCAGTATTATAACTACATGAGTTTTTTTGTCAATCTAAAAGCTGAACATGTGCTTTCTTAGAAATCAGGAAACAGTTTTTCCTCGTTTTTTTGGAGTTGGTTATGTGTTACTCACACAGAACCCGAATCCTCTGAAAATCCCACATTTTAATGCAGACAACTGAAAGTCCTTATTTGCCATTTTTGAAGTGTGACAATAATCATGAACAGAGGCTTAAAGTCTGCCCGGCAGACAAACAATAAGATCACCCATAATGTCAGCACTGTGTGTGTTCTCCATATGTGATAAGATTGAGTTTTACTCTATGGTTTTACTCCAATATTTTCAATTTCCAATGATGTGCTGTGTGTGTCCTTTAAGACTCACAGACAGCGTGACATATAGCCACTGGCAATCACATGAGGAGTGTGTGAGAGAACAGTGACTGTATTCTGTGGCCTTTCAGCTGAGCTACAGTTTATTTAAGGAGGCAGTAGCCTACTTTGTAGGGTTGTTTATGTCACAGCAGGTGTGAGTGAAGTCACACTGGGTCACTTCTGATCCACAAGCATTCACACATTTATATCACACTATTATAGTAGCTGTGGCTGTGTTTCCTGATTTATTTAACCTATGTACAGTTTTCATATCAGCTGTGGACAGTGTGCACAGGTGATCTCAGGCTACCTGTAGCTAGTTGTGTAACATGTTGTGACGACACTGGGAGTTGAGGCTCCGTAAACCGACACATGGTGTAAGATAGCAGGAAGTGAACATTGAACGATGACCTAACTTGGGAAATTTTCTGCTGTCTGCTGACACACATTCTCCTCATCCTCTGACGGATACAAAGGGTAAGATGACAATGCTTACTGCACATAGTCTAGGTGTACATGAACACAATAGAAAAAAACGTGCTGTGATTTAGATTAAAAAACTGTTGACACTTTCAGCGATTGGATGACAGGAACCCCCTTATAGCCCATATACCTAAAGCCACCTGACCTCTTAGTGCTCTGAGTCTCTGGTTTGTGGTTGCAAAGTTTCATGAGGCTGTAATTATCCTAGAGGTCACAACAGGTCATTTTCTATAGTGTACTCCAGTTTCTAAAAATGGCTTCAGTATAATGAAATGTTACCATGGAGACTAACATCATCACACATGAATAAGACTGAATCAACAAGAGTTTCAGCTTTTCAGTCATGTCAAATGCATGCAATAAGTCAAGAGAACCATTTGAAAATGGGCATGTCAGTTTTTCCCTTTGGAGCATTATTTCGCCCCGTGGTTGGCACTCATGGATTTCTTGGGTCTTTTAGCATCATACAATACCAGTTTCTTCTTTGTAGCCTGGAAATTGAGCCTGCTACAACACTAAGGGGTTAAAAAAATTTAATAATGTTAATATGAGTGAATTCCACAGACCACACTGTCAGCGTGTGTTCATCGGGTCTATTTCTTAGTAGGAAGAAGTTCCAATGAAAACTGTAGAGCTTTCAAAGGGAGGGTCAGTGGGAGTGTTCATGGAGGATTAGTCAATACAGCTTGCATCAAGCTCAATGGTCACCAGCACAAAGTTCAGTGAGCAAGTGGTGCAAGAAACTGCAACAAGAGAAGAGAGTGCAGTGAGTTATCAGTGTGGTTTAGAGACGCGAGGAGAAGCACTTTAGGATCACAACACCCACTGTAAGGATTACATTCACGGTCAGGACACCTGCCACCTGTCTGCAACAGCAAGATTATGTATGTTGAAGTATTTTTGTTTTGTGTAATGAACAAAAGGTTTGTTTAGAGTTGATGGAAGAGATTTAACTGTTGTAATGGAAGCATTTTTATTATTGTTCTACAGCTTGCTCCTTCTGTTAGTAATGCTGTCAGTGTTGCTGTGTTAGCTCCCAGTAAAAGTCTAAAGTGAGGCCTCCTCCAATCACAGGTCGACGTGCTCTCAGATGGATTATGCCATGAAGTCCCTCAGCCTTCTGACTCCTTCTTCGCTCTCCAAGTAAGAGCCCTGCTCCACGGGTTTGATGGGAGAGTCAACAATCACCAGACATTAGTTGACGAAGGTTTAACATGATGGAGTTTGCTGTCATGTCTTTTCTCAGGTGTGTGACAGCCAGCGTCTCAGCCAGCGCCTCCATGACCCAGCAGCTCCTGTCAGGTCGAGCTCCTCGGCCAAAACCCTTCAGGGTCACAAATGTTGACCGCAGTGCGAAAAAGGGCATCATGGCGGATACGCTGGAAGACCTGATGAACAAGGTAAGGAGGTGTTGAGCCTGCTGAATGCAGTGGCTGATGATCAAACATTGGCTCAAACTGTCGTAGTGATGAGTAATGTGCCCACGTGAACTCTGACACATTTATTGAACAAGCTATGCTCCTGCCTGTCCACTCTCTCAGGCCAGCGCCTCGCTGAGTGCAGAGTGTGTCAGCGCCCTGGTGCTGGATGAAGACGGCACAGGGGTGGACACAGAGGAGTTCTTCCAGACGCTGCCTGAAAACACTGTCCTCATGGTCCTGGAGGAGGGACACAAGTGGACCAATCATCCGGTATGATGGTATTTCTTTCTTGTTTTTTTTTTTTGTCTTTTATTGAATTTTATTAATGTATGTCATTAAATTTTTATAGCCCAAAAGCACAAACACATCTTTTATTACTCAAAACAGTTATTAATCCAGTTTTTTTTCACTTCTGCTCCACATTGTTTGTCCCCCAAAGAGACAGTTTTGTTGAGTCTTATAGTGGTGTAATGATATCTATGACATATTTCATATTGAATACATTTGCAGATATATTTCCAATGTTTTTTTCTTCAAATATACAAGCTTCTTTTTTTTTTGACCATATCATCCTACAGCCGTAGTTATTAACCCGAGGACATATCTCACACCACTCAGATGTTTAATGGAACATAATTGGTGGTTGAGTAGTAGTAGTTGTAGTATTGTGATTTTTTTTTTTTTGATGTAGGGGAACTTTTCATTTAATACAGTGTCTAATCTGTTCATCTGGCTCCCTTATCAGTTTGTATCATTGTTCTTTTGATATATTTTTTACAGTTATGGTGACAGATTTCCTCTAAAAGCCCTAATTTATCTTTTTTTAGCCACTGAGCTAAATATAAATTGTTGGTTTACCTATATTCATTCTGAGGTTGTGCAGTATGAATGTATATATTTTTTATTGTTATAAGAGATCTTACATTTGTAATGTACTTCCTGCCAAACAAGCTTCAAATTAGCTAGGATTGGATTTGTCATATTATTTCTCTCCTTTTTCTATTGTTTGTGCTCCAGTATGATGGTGCTTGACCTTTTTCATATCTACCACTAGGTGGCACTGTTGCTCAGCTGCACAGTGTGATGCTCAACATATCGATTGAATACTTTGATTCAGTGTTTGATATGCCAGTGATTCTTTGATGTCGTGACTGAACAGATACAAATATGTGTTTCTTGAATGCAGCATTCATGAATATTGATGGCACAGGGGTCTGCAGGCTTAAGAATAATACACTGACTATTCAGTGGAATTTAATCAGCCAATAATGTATCTGTCAGATTGAATAGGAGAGTAATATGTCAGTTATTGTGCAACAGCAGAACACCAGAGATTAGTTTTTTCCTCCCTCAAAGGCTGGGGCTGCATATTAATTAGACCCAGACGTATCCTCAAATTTGAATGGTTCACCTAAAAGCCATTAATTTGAGAAATGGATACACACAGTGATCTGCATCCCGCTCCAAACGTTTACTCTGGAGACCTCACATTGACCTTGTTTCATTGTCATTTTCCTTTCTCATCATCGCCATCAGCAGGAGCAGCTTCAGTCTGTAATCCAGCTGTGTTGCTTGTGGAGTGGGGTGCTGTCTTTTGGCCCTGTTTTCAGGCTTCAATCTCACAAACTAAATGTGTCTGTACCCTTTTGACCTGACTTATGTCGCCTCACAGAACAGCCCCTCCCGAGATCAGCTCAGCCAACGCAGGCCACAGCACCGGACAGATGTGGCCAAGCTGACTTTTGACCTCTACAAAAACAACCCCAAAGATTTCATTGGCTGCCTGAACATAAAAGCAACTCTGTACGGTGCTTATTCTGTGTCCTATGACCTGCGCTGTTACGCTGCCAAAACCATGCTCAAGTGAGTGAAACATTTCTGATCCTTCTGTCATTGCTATACTTTTGTGTTGAACTATGATGTACCTGGTGTCTGTTTCTTCTTCATGTCAAAATAATTATCTGATGACTTTAATTAAGCAGTATTTGGATCACTAGTAATAGCCACTAACCACCCACTAACAATTACATTTTTACTGCAGTCATACTCAAACGTCAGGCCTGCAGGGGTGCTGGGTGACCTGACAACCATTCTTTAAATCACCATGAAAATAAAGGGGAATCCACTGGGAATTTTTTTTTAAAATTTTTATATGTAATATGTCAGAGTGCAAAAAAAACACTAGTTTATAGACAGAGAGACAGAGGTCCTAGTTAAATATGCTTTTAATTCTGTCGTAAATGGGAGCAGTTTATGATAATGAACCATTCAAACAATTAAGAGATTACATGATGGTTGATGGACTAGCAATGTTTTATGTTCTCTTTCAAATCATGTTCTCTGTTGCAAATGCAGAAAAGTAGCTGATTTATCTGTCATATAGGCCCTGTATCCATCCTTGTCCAAGTTTATTTCAAACAAAGTTATGGGCTTTTTTAATGTTCATTCATGTTATCTGATAAATATTATTAACATCTGGCCTCATGTTATTTTGCAAACACGGCCCTCGGGCAATGAAAGTTGAATATCCTTGTTCTACTGTATATCAGCTGCTCTTCTACCATATTAACACCAGTTACAGTATTCTGTCCACAGCCCCCGACATGCCAGTGTAAATCCTTATTTTCGTGTGTATACCTGTGTGGGTGGTGGAGTTGAAATGATCAGATTGCAGAAGAACAAAGGCTAGATATTACTGAGATTAATTTTGGGAGGAGTTACGTCATCACTGCTGAGATCTGCTGGTTTTCAGCTTTGGCACGAAGCTTCAGTCCGAGAGGATTACATTTTGCAGACTTGTCAAATATGAAGCTTTGCCTGCTCACATTGCAGTATTAGAGGTTTGTTTCTTAGATGTCCATTTTCAGTGGATGCGAGAAATCATTCTCCGGTTGTGTACATTTTCCCGTCAGTTTACGTGCATGTCTATTTCATTTACTATCACTCAAGACATGACATCATCTTTACGTTCTCTCGCTCTGCTTCTAGGGAGGCTCTACGATGGACCGTGTTCTCCATGCAGGCCACAGGTCACATCCTG
>CAFUXE010000127.1:219418-279740 GCA_903364295.1 Serranus cabrilla | reverse complement strand
CTAGTAATAGCCACTAACCACCTACTAACAATTAAATTTTTACTGCAGTGATACTCAAACGTAAGGCCTGCAGGTGTGCTGGGTGACCTGACAACCATTCTTTAAGTCACCATGAAAATAAAGGGGAATGACGCATTACTGAATTTAAAAAAAATTCCCAGAGTGCATAAAAAAAGCACTAGTTTATAACAAGAGACAGAGGAGTTAAATACGTATATGTTAAATATGCTTTTAATTCTGTCGTTAATGGGAGCAGTTTATGATAACGAACCATTCAAACAATTAAGAGATTGCATGATGGTTGATGGACTAGCACTGTTTTATGTTCTCTTTCAAATCATGTTCTCTGTTGCAAATGCAGAAAAGTAGCTGATATATCTGTCATATAGGCCCTGTATCCATCCTTGTCCAAGTTTATTTCAAACAAAGATGAGTTATGGGCTTTTTTAATGTTCATTCATGTTATCTGATAAATATTATTAACATCTGGCCTCATGTTATTTTGCAAACACGGCCCTCGGGCAATGAAATTTGAATATCCTTGTTCTACTGTATATCAGCTGCTCTTCTACCATATTAACACCAGTTACAGTATTCTGTCCACAGCCCCCGACATGCCAGTGTAAATCCATATTTTCGTGTGTATACCTGTGTGGGTGGTGGAGTTGAAATGATCAGATTGCAGAAGAACAAAGGCTAGATATTACTGAGATTAATTTTGGGAGGAGTTACGTCATCACTGCTGAGATCTGCTGGTTTTCAGCTTTGGCATGAAGCTTCAGTCCGAGAGGATTACATTTTGCAGACTTGTCAAATATGAAGCTTTGCGTGCTCACATTGCAGTATTAGAGGTTTGTTTCTTAGATGTCCATTTTCAGTGGATGCGAGAAATCATTCTCCGGTTGTGTACATTTTCCTGTCAGTTTATGTGCATGTCTATTACATTTTCTATCACTCAAGACATGACATCATCTTTACGTTCTCTCGCTGTGCTTCTAGGGAGGCTCTACGATGGACCGTGTTCTCCATGCAGGCCACAGGTCACATCCTGCTGGGCTCCTCCGGCTACATCGAGCAGCTGCTGGAGGAGGAGGAGCGAGCGGAGAAGAGCCTGGCGCTGCCGCAGGAGAGCAGGATCAGGCAGCTGCAGAGCCTGCTGCTGGGAAAGACTTCCCTCTGATGATGGACCCAAGCTGAACACTTTGCCCACATGTGGGACACACTGTAGATGGTCACTGGTGATCTCGACATGTTCATGTCCCGGTTTTCCATGTGGACTTTCAGACACTGCAACAGTCACACAGTCACTTTCTTGCTCTGTTACATTTTTTTTTGTTGCCCCCAGATGTTTGCAGACGCTGATACCACAAGTTATTCCTCAGAAAGCACTTTTACTCACTACTGTAACTTTTTCCTATGGAGAAAAATAAATAAAACTAGCACTTTTTATTTTCTCCTTTCTGAAAGCCTATTTAAGTCAAAGGGTGCTTTTAACTATGCTAATATCTAACCCTGTGACTTCAACTCTTTTACCCTCCACACTGTTTAAAACAGGGCAGGAGCAGCAACTTAAAACATTCATTTAGTTTTTGTTTCCCCATCACTTACTTTGTTTAAATGCAATATAATAGGGCACAGTTACATGGTGAAATGCAATATGATGTGCTGTCACCTTTTGTGTGATAAATGCAACACTTTAAAATACAGTGGAATATTGTACGTTGCATCACCCAAAACTTAGTTTGGATATTTTTTAATTTTACAAAACAATATCAACAAAAATGAGTGAAATAGGCTCATCGAATCCACAAGACTCACAGCTGTCCTGTCATATGCAGTTTAGACTGTTAAGCATGCAGAAATATTTAAATAGACACATTTATACTGCATTAGAAAAGCTGCATGGTTATTGACCCAAACTGCATGTTATTGCCATAAAGTGGGCATGTCTGTAAAGGAGACTCATGAATACAGATCAAAACCTGTTTTATTATAGATAGCTCAAGGTCAGAGGTCAAGGGACCCCTTCGAAAATGCCCACATCAGTTTTTACCTCAATCAAATGTGGCCTTACTTTAGAGCATTCACCCTGTGGTTGGCAATACCAGTCGATTCCTTCCGTCTATTTCTCCTGTAAAAAGTGCTTTGGAGTATTATTCATCTTATCTTCCCAACAAGATATGACCGCTATCAATTCCTTAAATCCTCAAGTTTCATATGATACCAGCATCTTGTTTAGTGATAAGACACTAAAGACAGATTTTGCATGTAGGACTTTGCATATTTAAGATTCTTTAGGCCCACAAGAGATCTATGAAAGATTTGATGAGGGGTTTGAAATCTGTCCTAAATAAGGGGTTCTATGGATGTTCATACAGTCGTTTGAAAGATGAAAGAACTCTGCGGCACGTCACAAGTAACTGACGTCACCAAAGACTGTAGAGAGTATTACTCATTGGGCAGCGTTGGCTCCTCTATCGCTGTCTCAAATAATCAGTGGGAGGAACTGAGTGAGAGAAGCGAGGAGACGCCTTACAGCATAATGAAAAGCACCCATACAGCAGGTCTACAAGTGGGCTTATATGCGCCCATTAAGCTGGCTTTATATGTGTATGTGTGTATGTGGTTCCTGGTCAAAGTCAGTGTAATTGGTAACAGGTCCAGCTGTCTCTCCCACGCTTCCCTAATTGTCCCCTGGTCTGTACTGTCCTGTCAGCTGCAGCCTGCCTCTGCCTCAGAAAATCAGAGGCAGAGAATGAAGGCAGAGCGAGCAGCTGCAGGCGCGAGGGGACGGAAGCAAACTAATACTGAGAGAAAGGACACATGATGGCTTCAGCTGGCGGGAGAAGTGCCACTTTAACCATCTTGTTGTGGAAGGTGGCAGCAAAAAGCTGAGGACAGATACGGACCAAATTGGCTGTCTGATATACCCCGAGGAACTAATGTCTGAGGTGTATATTCAGTAGAGTAGGTCAAGACTGTGCTCCACTAGCCTGTCGTATCATCTGGTGGCTTCTTTCTGTCCACAGAAAAAATGACCTGAAAGAATGGAAACCCAGCCAGAGTGGGTCATTTCTTATTCAGTGTTTACATGAACTGCAATATATACCCATAATAATGTCAATGGTTTAATGTTTTGCTAATATATTGAGAGATATTGATGTTTAAAGTTATAAGGCAATAAACCATGGGATAATCAACACACTATTCTTTTGTTTTGCATTGGCATTGCCTCCATTCACTCATATCGCTCATGGATGCAAGAACAATAGAATGCAAACAAAACGTAAAAGTGAACACTGGTCATTTGTCATTTTTCTGTAAACTGAAATGAGTCATGAGGTACATGCTGACTGTCTCTCGTGCTTTTATCTACATTTGTTTTGCTTCACAGTATTCCCTCACAGTGTGCACATGTTTCCCATGTGAAACACCTAACCATGCTGTTTGACTAAAATGAGCTTCACAGTTAACTTTGTGAACAACAACCTCTGAAGATTTGTATTCTTCATTTCCAATTTAAAATTGAAGCGGCAGAACTCGATGCATTCAGAATTCTCAACGATTATCTGACTCCTTGGGTTTAGTACAACAACGCACTGAACAAGACATTACGTGAAGGAGTCAAACTTCTCAGATCGGATTACACAGTGCTACGTGGCAGAAACTTGTCAATCACATGGTAGCCAGGTCCTCAAAGAAACCCTGCTTTATGGTTAGGCTGAGGGATAATTCAATATGATAAATTACAGTGTTTTCAATGGAATTGCAACGTGATGAAATCATATATCAAGACATGGTAAAAAAAACATCATCTAAGTTGATAAAAACAAGCAGATAATGACTGAAATGACTCTGACAATCTGAGAAAATCAGAGTTTTTCACACTTTACATTTACACTTAGTTTAATGCTGTGAACAAACTGTTCTCAGCCCTTCAGGTCACAAGCTTCTCCACCCTTATTAAAGAGTACAATAGTACATCGAGCTCAGGACACGTTCTCTCTGCATAATTATGCTGGAGAATAATATGTAAAGGCCTACTTGGAACTCAAATGTTGGTTAAAATACATTTTGAGAAGTGTTTTTCATCAGATTACTCTGTATTTATGTGCATGCTTGTATATAGTCAGTGGATGGCTGTAAATATATGTATCATTTCTCTTTAATCTCACTGTTATGTTCATTTTGCACAAGTTCTTGTTTAAAAGAGAAAACAGTCAATACTCTTCATCTGTCAAGTTTACACAAGACTTTACATAAAATAGGCTTTACTGTTGGGTTAATTCATAGCCATATAAAAGGTTTTTATTAGATTGCCAGAAACAGTTGTGATATATATCTTTATTAAGATATGAAATGACCATTATTTGTAAAATAAACACGCTGTATTCAAGAAAACTCGTAAACAGAAACTAGTAACATAAAATCATTATATCCCAAAACCAAAACTCATACAATAGAACTTGTACTTTTAGTCATTAGAAAGAATGCAGCTCTAAGAAACTATCTCAATGGTTTCACTTTTCAAACCAGGAGGAAAAGTCCACTTCTTTGATACAGATGATGCTAAAGGCATTGTTATTGCTTTCCCCCACATTGGCTATGTGTATTTAAAAATGTGAATATTTATATAGCCCAGAAAAATGTTGGACCTGGGCTTTCCAACTCTATCTCAAAGAGCAGCATCACAAATGAGTTGAGCTTTAAACCGTTGATTTGAATGACCTCGACAGTAGATCCCTCCTCCCTCTTCCTTCAGTCTGTCAGCTGAAGTCTTCCTGACAGCAGGATCCTCCGTGGATCAGCTCTTCTTGCGGACAGTCCGTCAGTCCGTCCGTCCCACTGAGCTGTGCTGTTATCAGTGGCCCCTGGTGGAGCTGTAGCTGCTGTTGAGCATGTGCTCGGCTGCTCCACAGGACAGAGAGGACGCTCCCCATCAACACACGGGTTGCGGACATGGATCACTGAGCGTACGGCTTCGATTCAAGAGGTAAGAGTGCAGTTTTGCAAGAAGAATCGCATGTTTTTGACTGCAATATCTGGTTTTCGGTGCAACCGTCAAGACACTTAAGTGTAAAATTGCGCAGCCGCGTGGCATGCAGTTAGCACGCAGGTGTAGCATTCAGTCCAACACTAACTTAAACTGCCAATTAAATCATTTAGTATGAGAGGAAAGTGCACTTAAATCTCACTAATTAAAGCTCCTGTTTAACTTTTGCGTTAGTTGGACTTTTACGCTGCGTATTTAACCAGAATTTAATTATTTCCTATAGATTTTGAAGAAAATCTGTATAATCTGGAAACAGTGTGTTGTTAAAGCGTAAACTTTCTGTTGATTTGATGCGAGGATGGGCTCTTGCGTCCCTCCCGTGCAGTGCACAGCAGCACACCGCTCTGTGTGCTGTTTGGCACCCAAATCTTCACGAAATATCGATTGAGCAGAGGACTCTGGGTTTTATTAGAAACCACGGGCTGTATGTGGGAGTAGGTGCTTGACACACTTACGGGCTCTGAGGCTGTGTATTTCTCCCACGCTCCCCAGGGAGTCCTCACTGCAGCCCGCTGGAAGCATCTCACCATGCACACTGTACATCAAAGCGTGGTTGTCTGTTTGGATGCTGTGCGTGTTTGCGATGTTTTGCATTTGTGTTTTGTTGTGTGCCAACAACCTAGGGGCCAAACATGTCTCAAAATATCTTTGAAATGCCTGAAACCTCGCGTAATCTATTCTCACTGGTCGTCAGGGTCCGCTGCTTTCTGAATTATGGCTCTGCCTCACTTTCCTCTGCTATTGTGCGGAAAATGAAGCATTTAGGGACTTGATACTGGTCTGTTTAAACAACTATTCAGTGTTATACCATTAATGTTGCTATGCACAGTAGGTATATCTTAAAGGAATACATTTTAAAATGGGGCTGTGAGGGGTTCTTATCCATAGACCTGCAGTATGGACAGGGGCAGAGCATGCATCTGCTGCATTGCATTTTAGCCACCCAAATAATACATATCAGTCAGAAAATATTTTCACCACTCTTGCCAAAAGACAGCCCTCTTTAGAGGAAACTGAAGCCATTCTTCAAAGTTACTCTATTGACAAAGAGTCATTTTACCTCTCAGAACAAGAGAGCTGCTGCTCTGTCGCTGCATCCATCGTTTTTTTTGTGTGTGTGTGATTGTGTGACTTTAGTGCATCTGAAGTAAGCCTTTAAAACATGAACAACACAAACTAATCGAGGCAGTGGAAGACTTGCAATTCCCATGTTTTGCAAGGTGAAATTACTGTTTTTTTTTAATGGACTGTGGTGACTAAGACATGAAGAAATTGATTTATTTCATCCAAAATGTGGTTTAATGAAGCAATTTTTCATATTATTTCATAATGATCTGGGAATTAAAGTGCCAAGAAGTACCTTATCTGATTTCAGTTCCTCAGCTGTGATTATTAACTGGGTTTCTTTGCCCTTTGTTTTTTCTTTTTCTTTTTCTTTTTTGGCAAAAAACAAGCAGTTTGTGGTTCTGAGAAATTGCGACTGGATTTATTTTCTTACTTTTTGTAGACCAAATGAAGAAAGAAAATGCTTATATTTTCTATTAAAATAATCGTTACATATGTATTGTTTCAGTATTAATGGTGGTATTGTGTTTGGTAAAGCTTTTGGGGTTAGACAGGCTGATAAAGGCAGCTGTTTCTTCAGAACTGCAGTCTGCCCTCACAGAATCAAATAAGTCAGATTTATACGCTCATGCGATCCATGTGCTGTGTCATGCAGTTTCTCTTCCAAGCGTTTTATGTGAAAGAACAAAACAACTAAAAAGAGAGATGTAAAAGACTGTAAAAGTGAAACTAAATACAGTAAGACACATCAGGCGAGATGGGCAGTAAACAGAGAAGGGAGGGTTGGGTGCAACAGTGTGGAGGTGGAAGAAAGCAGAGAGAAAAAAAGAGAAGTCTTGATGAAAGCGTTTGGGTCTGAGCTGGGTCTCCGCCACGCCGTCCCTGTGTTCTGCTGTGGACAGCTTTGATTGTGAACATGAAGGATGGAAACAGAATCCAGCTGAAGGCAGGAAGTGTGTCTGCGTGTGTGTCACTACATCATTTCTGCCTGGCTGTCGCCAGCCACGCCAGCTTACACACAAATGGATAAATTGTCTTCTAATTGCCTCCTTCTGTTGAGTAACCACATCGTTTTTCACCAAGTGGTGTTTTATTCAGCATTTGTCTTCTGTCCGTTGAAACACACCCTTTCTCTGTCTCTGTCTCTTCTTCCCCCCTACTTTTCTTTTCTCTGTTTCTATGCCCAAGCTTAGGTTTGCAATGGCTGGTTATTTCAGGTCCATATTTCAGCTCAGCAATAAATAATTCAGCTAACAGGACAACACAAAGGTCCTCAGCGAGAGCCTGGATGCTTTGCTCCAACCTGGGTTGCCTGTCGTTTGGAGAGTCTGTCTGAATAATGGATTTGAGGTGTATTCTGGTCAATGTCTGGCAATAGGTGCACTCACTGTGTGTGCACGTTATCTCTCTGATTTCTCCTCAGCGGCCATTTAAACACAACCATACATTAAAGATGAGTCTCCTGAAGAAGATGAGTTTTTGCTTGATTTTATGTTCCCTCATATTTTCCCTTAAAACGCTCTCTGTATTTCTCCATATTTAATGCTCGTTTTTTCCAGCTGCTCCTCAGCTCCATTATGAAATGAGCCAAAAATATTTATGGCTTGGACCAAAATGATTATTGGATTTCTGCATACAAAGTATGGATGCTGCTTCAAGAATGGCCACAATTAAGTGCTGTAAAAACCCAGACAGAGGGTCAATGGATCAATAAGAATGAAGCTGACCCCTGACCCTGCTCACACCCTTGCTGTGTATGTGTGTATTTAGTTGTGTAGATTATGAGACATACAGTATTGTACATAGAGTTGAACGATTTGGAAGACATATCCACCTGGGATTAGTTTTAACTGTTATTGCAATTGCCAAATGATTTATGATAATGGAGAGAAAGATCTTTGCGTCAGTATTCTTATTTTCATTGAAGTGTAGTAAAATGATCCTGGTGTGATTTTTTTGCATGAATCTGTTGCAAACAAAGATTTTATCTTAAGTCTTAAGTAAGATTTGTAGACTGGGACATCTCTGCAACACCACAATACTTAAGGAGGTGCTGCACACTTAATTTTATCAGTGCAACATTATAAAACACATCAATGCTAGTGTGACTTCTCTTTAATTTCAATTTATTACCAAAAGTCTCTGGGGCACATACTCTGTGGGCCCATAGATGTGTGAGTTTTTTTCTTTTTACATGGAAGTTAGCTTCATACGTCACTGAGCAACTTTCATAGGAATGAACAGGGCGTGGTCCCAACGTTGTATTCAATTCTGTTCATAGATGGGTTCAGAAATCCATTTTTGTATGCCAACCAGAATGTTAACGTCCCCTTGCTAACACACGCGCACACACACACACACACACATGCTGGATTTGCAGGATTGGTTGTTGACAGTTGGTGATGAAAGCTAGCACCACATATGTCACCTGCCTCCAGATCAGCCAATAGCAGGAAATTGCAATAGCTGGGTTTCAACAGCAGAGATTTTTTTTTCACTAAAATGTCAAGATTTGAATTAATCAATGACATTAAAAAAATAACCTTTTTTTAAAAAAATACTTATAGTACGTTATTCTCACCATCTAGGAAAAGAAAACGCCCCATACATCACAGTGTGATAAGCCCTTTAAAAACACAGCAGGTTGCACAGATTGTCGACACAACAACTCAGCACCCCTACAATTTAATGCAATATTAGAATAGCCATGAAACACAACCTGATGCTTAAAATCTCAGGTTTTAAACCTGCAGTCTTTCACCTTTCAAAAGCTGTAATGTCTGGTAACTACAAACTACAACAGTATGCTACAACAAAACCTTAAAGACAAGCATCACAGTGCTATCTATGAATCTAGATCAGCTGCTTATCAGCTTTCTTTGGTGCTTTAAACACATGGTCGTCATCAGTGGAAGGCTCAGTTGTCATGGAGATGCATCCACTGACATGAAGACCAAGTGATACAGTTGAAAGCTCCAGAAGAAGCCAGAAATTAGTTGGGATTGTTCTGTCAAACAACCAGCGTAAATATATGTGATCATTTCAAAGTATGTTGTTGCAGTTTGGCTGCTCACTCAGGAAATGGAATGGACGTGTTAGCAGAACAGAACTATTAATTTGCATTTAGAATGTAAATAACACTTTACATGATAATAGTAATTTTGAAGATGGCAAACATAATATCACTTATCCTCACATGTGAAGGTCGGAGCCATGCCTCAAACAGTTGTCTGTGTTAAAGGCAAAGACGACCGGCTGGAACATTCAGCTGGGAATTTGGTATTCAATCCATATTTGTTTTGCATTTCTTCTGCTGGCAGAGAAAATAATGCCTAACATTTACAACCCTGTAATCCACTCCAGTGCTGCTCATGAGGAGACTTTGGTCCTCTCTGTATTCATCTGCAGCTACAAGACCACTTAGACTCAGCAGGTGTCCTGTTGTACAACCCAGTGTATGTGGGTTTGTGCCATAGATGTGTGTGTGTGTTTGTGTGTGTGCTGCGGATGAGCAGTGGCCTCCAAGTGTTTTGCTCTGACATGACATTTTGTCTCCATCATGGCGTGTTGACTGGAGAGAGTGCTCAAATAACAGCTTGATGTCTCAATAGGGAGTCTTTTCACACCCGTGCGCACACACACATGCTGGTGGGTGTTTATTGCATAGCGGGAGTGTATATGTTCTGTGTCCTCACTCCAGCTTCAGCATTTCTGTTTTGTTTTCACTCACCCCCTCACACTGCAGAATGCTATCCTTTCTATTCTTGTGCACTGCTTTGTCCAAAGTGATGTCTCATTAGAACCAACACTCTGCCAGTGCTTTGTGCTGATAATATTTGAAGAAACTAAAGTGGACAAAACAATTCAACTACACACCAGCAAGAGCTTGAAACTGCCTTTTTGGTACAAAAAAAAAAAAACTGATCAGACTCCTGCTCAATAGACAGTTGCTGTCATTTTCATGCCTCTTTCTTTGTCGTGATTGCAAAAAAAAAAAAAAACACCTGAAATTTTCATTAGTTGGATTAGAGTGTCATTGCATACACATTTAAATAAAATCTGATCAGTTCAGTTTTGATTATTCACTTTGTTGTCGTCTGACTCTCAACATGGCAGAAACTTCATACTTTCCCCTCAGCGTCTTTCGGTTGAATTGACAGTCTGATTAGATTTTCAGGCACCTTGCTGCATATCTTTGCATCTTAATGAAGAAAAACTGATTTACTTCAAGCTGCTATAAACCTGTGATACTCATAGAGTTCATGTGAACACCCATGTTACGTGAAGAGAACATGTAGAAATGCATGTTAAGAAATGTGTTGATGGTTTAATGCAAAATGGCATGCAATTAGTGAAAAAGATAAAAAATAATTTTCTGTGTTTCCCAGGAAGTAAATGACAAGTTCAAAATGTAGATACAATTCAAAATAATGGCATTTAGCTTGACTGTAATTTACCAGTATATATTATAGTCAATAAGTTGTTGTAGTAGAGTGTTGTTGTAACAAAGATGATGGATTGACGTTTTGAAAGTCACTTTAATTTTCATCTGGTGCTACCGTTAGCTTAAATTCCTCTAATACTTTGGTTTACTGTTTGGTTTACCGTGCTAACATGATAAACTAAGAAAGTAACCAAGATAAAACATCATACCTGCTGAACATCAGCATGTTAGCATTTAGCTTTAAGCTCTGTTGTGGCTCAGCACCATTTCATGAGTTGCTAGCATTTGTCTTTGTACATCATATTTTATTTTCCCAGCAGAATACATAGACATACATACATAGATTATTGTAAATTACATTAATCATACAGTGCCAATGAGAGCAAAACAGTAAAATATCAAACACTTGTTGCTTTTGATTTGAATTAATCATAATTTTTTGGGGTTGATAAAAATAAATAATATGAACAGAAGAAATAAAGATTTTTCCACAGTATTCCCATATAAATGTATAAATTACTAAACATGCTCCATTACTGGTCCCTTTTTCCTTTACTCCTGTCTTCTCACTATATATCCTTTTGACAACCTGTTACATCAGCCTGTCTCACAGGAATAGTGAGATTATCTTCACCCCCTTTTAATCTTTGTGCTGCGGCTCCTGGGGAAAGCTGATGTGATCCCTGCTCAATTATACATGTTATACAGTCTTTTGACACATATTTTCTATCTTCCTACACAGAAGGGGAAAGGTTGTAGGGCAACACTTAAGATCTGTGTGAAAAGTGGTGGTTTGTGAATTAACTACCCTGCAGAGGCTTTTATGCACTATTAAAGTGAAAAAAATATCTATTTTATTGTCGGATTAATCTCAATTTACTTCACTTTTCTTTTCTTTTCTTGATTTCTTACATTTTCCAGAATTATTTTCTACAATCCCCAGGGACCGCTTGGTCCAAAACAAGCAAAGTGTGTTTTTTTTTCTTGTGTGGTTGTTTGACTTTATTGTAAAACAAGACACATGGAAAGAATTTCGCGCTGTTAATCCCTTAAAAGGTTAAATATTTAACTTGATTATAATCGTGAAGGACATTGTCAATAAACAAAGCCACAAAGCAAATAAACAGCCATTCATAAACAGGATAACAACGTTGTAAATCTTTACATATAAATAGGGCTGAAATCAGATCAAACAAAAGACAGAGACTCCTCCCAAATGAATCAAAAACACAAGATTAGGGATTAGGACCCAGATGTGATGTCAAAAGCTGTGCAGAATTAAATGAATACATTTACATGTTGCACATGGTTATGTATATAATGCATTTTTAACAAAAAATTCTGGCATTAACTGTAACAACAGTTTTCAGGCGGGGAGGTTGTTGCTTGGTAGAAACATAGATGTTCTTTATGGGAAGAAAACCAAAAAATAATACAACAAGTAACCCACAGTAAGTGGATTCTGTTACTTTTGGGCTGAGCCAGGCTAGTTGTTTTTTTGTTTACAGTCTTTATGCTAAGCTAAGCTAAGCTAACCAGCTTCACATTAGCCTCATATTTACCATACAGACATGAGAGTGGTACCAGTCTTCTCTCAGTGTTTGCCTCAGTAAAATCAGATCTTTCTCAGCTAGCGCTGGGTATCATTTCAAAAATGTCGATACCAGTACTGATACAAGTGCTCTTAACATGATATCAATACCAATTGAGTACTTCATTCGTAATTTTTTTGGACTTTTTTTTTTTACAAATATATTTTGAAAGTGCTCAAACATTTATTTAATAACTGTACAAACTTGTACAACGAAGAATTATTTGAGCTGTGTAATTAACAACCACTGAACATAGCGTTGACAGATGTCAGTAGGGTGCTAACTTGCTAATTAACACTAGCTAAAATTAGCACACACACCTACAACTTGCCCCAAATGATTTTCTTGACAATAAATGTTTTAACACACAAAGATTGATTACTGTTAACCTAGTAACCATTTACTGCGTACAAAAAGAACCAATGGCAGGTATCGTTTGACAGGAGCAGTTTTCAATACTACTCGTTACCAGGTTGTTACGGTCGATACCTGAAAGGTATTGACTACCGATACCCAGCCCTATACTCAGCGCCATCGCCTGGTATTCAGTTTTCTATGAAGAAGTCTCATTGCTCTCACATTCGACCTGATTACATTTTAAGGTGGTAACTGGAGAAGGTGTTGACAGAGCGTCCAAAGATTAAATGCAACCTCATTGATGTGACCTTTTCACGGTTCTCGCTATATTAGGGTTTCAGAGAGATCATTGCCTTGTGCAAAGTCAGAAAATGGCCACACACACACACGCACACACATACACACAGTAACCTGGTGTACTCCCTGGTGAGCGCCTTCCACTCGCAGGCGACATAATGAGGGAGCCATCTTAAGAAATGCGCCTGGTTTCTCTCTGCTGCCTTTGGCTCACAGCTAGTTATCAGGAGTGGTGGAGGCTCATTCTGACAAGGTTTTATCTGGATTTGGAAATTTAAAAAGCACTTTATGAGACCTTAACTGAACCCTCTATGAGTGAAATCACTCAGATACAAGTTGTTCATAGAGCGAAAAGTTCTTAATAACCAGCTTGTAGATAAAGAAGAGTGTGGAAGTGCTCTGCACGGTCAGATATCTGGTACTCTGGGTCAAAGCAGGGTCATATTGATTGATTTTTCACACTTGTGCTTCACATAAATGCCCTTTGCAGCCATTTAAGTCACTGAGAATACAAACAGAAAACCAATGTGTGTTTGTAGAAAACATACCAATACAAAAAAGGACACCAAAATAGAGCATACAACCTCAGCTCAGCCAAACCAGCAATCTCTATTTTACAGAAAAGTATCATATAGAGCTCCAGTCTCCATCAGCTGCTATGCCATTCTGTGACCAGATTGCTTTTCCGCTGGAGTTTTAAGAAAGGCAATATCTGTCCACCTTTCCTGAGCTTAGCATCTATCCCATGCCATCATCATGCTTTTCACTCAGGCAATCAAGAGTATAGCCTTCTGGGACAGAAGCGGTCTGCTGGGCGCTGGAGACAGCCAGGAAACCAGCAGCAGTTATGGTGATGTGAGAGTTTAGAGTGGAAAAACGAGCTGCCACCTCTGCACCCTGGGACATGTTGTTTACCAGTGCTGCTGGCTCACCTTTCTTCTCTACTTCCTTCTCTGTTATTTCCTGTAATATGTCTCGGCTCTCCAGCGGATATTTTAGATGCACTTCCAGGTGATCAGTGCCCTCTTTTAAATATGAATCTACTACTTGCTACACTTCCATTTCCAAACACTTCACCCTTGCCCCCATTTATCCTCACGCTCTCTCAATCCCAGCCCTCTGGTGGCAATCAGACAGTCTGCTCACGAACAGACCAGCTGGAAACCTGCAACATGAGTCAAGCAAAGTGGCTGCAGGGCTGCGCTCATGCACACCTTCAATTCTTCACTGGCTGTTTTTTTTTACTTTACAACCCCTGCATCCCTCCTTTTATTTCCCCTTTCATCCCCATGAGATATCTCTTACTGTTTTTAACTATTATGGGCGGTACATGATATTCAGAACATTAACACCATTAAACTACTATTTGCCATGTAAAGATCAAGTGGGGAATGGAGCCATGTGCCCTCATTTCATGTTTTAATCCATATTTTCTATGTTAAAATGCAAACAACAGCAAATTGCCTGCATGCATGTTAGTGCACGTGAGTCCCTGTGTGTGTCCACGCTGCCCCTCACTGCATTATTGTTGATATCTGGTTTCCCCCCAGGATACAATGTCATGGCGCCAAAGACTCTTTGTGAAATACCAAAGCCAAATCAATGTAAAATCAATGTGGAGAGCGTCAACATTAACGGAATGACATTTCCCACATCCAATGGTTGTAGTTGGTCCCCAGTTGACCTCTTTAGCAAGCTGTGTCTTTAATATTTTCTTGGTTTTGTTTATCTATTAAAATGTTATAGCTTTCCCAAACTTTGGAACATAGATATGCTAATTATGATTCAAAATGTTGTGATTGATATCTGATATTTTTTAATTAAAAAGATAAACACTTTTAAGAGGGAGGACCCCAAAACACCCCACCAAATAAGTGCACTTAGGAAAAACTGACTGTTTATTTGAATTGACTGAAAACTATACAATACCAGAGTCAAAAGATGCTAAATAATCACAATCTGTACATTGATTGGAACTTTGTTTTTTAAATGACAAAATTATGTTTCAAAATAAAATAAATTAGTTAACATTTTGCTGAGATGGCTGCGTCTTGCTCATAGTTCTTAAAATAGCTTAAAGCAGAGTGACAGTGGTCTCAAGGGATTTCCTTTTCCTCCCTCATCCTGCTGTTTACAATATCCAGGGAGAAAAGGCAGACATGAAAGTCAACAGACAGAGCACCAGTATTTAATGTTTTGTAGTTGAGAGACGTCTTACTCTACCGTCTTTCTCTCACTAGAAAGGCATCACCAAAGAGCTCAGTGTCACACACTTCAATACTACGGCACCTGTGTGCTCATTAATCTCTACTCTTGTAGTGTGGTTGCCGTGGCAACAGAAACTGTGAGAAAAAGAAGTCAATCACTCAACTGAATGCCTTGGTGCCAGCAATCGAGAGTTGATCTGTTGTGTTGTTTGTTTCCTGCACTTTGATCGTCAACGTGTTTTAAACGCTCGAAGGTCTGATTTTCACCTCTTTAAGATGTTAGAGGAAAGAAAGTGTGATTTTAATCATTCAATCGATTTCCCACAGGTGCAATCAGCGGCCACCCTCCAATCGGCTGTGTTTTGCACACTGCCTTAATCATGTGGTTGACAATACAACAGGGAGATACTATCTGTGTGCATAGCATTACCAACAAGCTGTGTAACAGAAAAGCATAACAAAAGTCATCTATGACCTGTGAGCTGCAGCACTGAACAGCAGCAGCTAACAAAGCTCACACGTCATTTAATCTGTTAATCTGTTACTGAAGAAATAGTTATAAGCATGTGATCATGTTTGTTTGTTATGAATAAAGCTTGAGTCAGAAGGGGATAGTTAGTACTTTGAAGTAGCATCAACAATACGAAAATTACAGTTTTGGGGTTTTTAGGGAGATATGTGTGACATCAACAGTTTGTTGGTCAACTATGGGAGACATTGCACATGCAGAATGTATGTAGCAGACAGATAAAGAAATAGTTACATCATGTCATGGTTCCCACCATAGAAACCATCGCCAAGCGCCATGCGTCTTACTCTGAAGAAAAAATGTTGAGTTTCAGACAGCTGTTGGTCTGCTGCTTCCAGTCCTTGTGCTAAGCTAAGCTAAATACCGCCTGACTCCAGCAGAGCACTTCTGTCCATGTGTGAAATGTGCTTTGTAAATTAAATGTATTGGTAGGTTTCAAATTGCAAACTTGCAAATCTGGTTTATTTTTTTCATATTAACTTTTGAGTTTCTCTGCACGATCCCTCATCTCCTCCTACATTATAATTTGGTGAATTGATTCTAAAGATTGGATGCTGATACAAAAATAGATTAACTTAAGTGGTCGTCAGTTTGGCCAAAACCTTCCAACACTTACTTTAACAAATATACTCCTCTGGCACTAGAGGTATTTTAAATAAATCGACTTCTGCTTCAGCTGGCAGACGAGAGATCATAACCAATTTAGTGTAAGTTGCTGAATGTGTTGTTTTTGCAGATCCACTGAGAGGGTAGCTGATCGGTCTGATTACTTACCTTCATTCAAACGGCCGTTCCCCTGAGCCTCCAGCACACATTAGTGATGGCCTATTGTGGCAGCCTGCGGTTCTGACAGCTTGTGAGCCGGTCTCAGGCTGTGGCTGAGCCAAAATGGTAATCAGAGATTCTGATAGGAGACAGATTGAAGGCTGGGTTGATGCATAATGCAGCACCTGTTCAGTCTGCAGACGCCAGAAGATATCTCCATATTTATAACGATTAATCTATGTATGTATAGATAGATAGATAGATGAATAGAGCAACTCCAACTTTACTTGTTTTGCCTCTTTTTTCCCTTTTAATCTCTTTGTTTTTTGTTTTGGTCTCTTTCTTGTTTTAAGTTTCTTTGTGGTCACATTGCAGTTCTTTTTGTCTCTTTATATAGAACTTAAATTTAATCAGTTGAATCATATTAAGATATAGATCTAATTTCCAAGAGATGCTTGAGTACAAAATTGTAATAAAGTCCAAACAATTGAAAAAGGTCAGTATTGGAGATAAATAACAATGATCCAAACAAATAAAAAACAAACAAAGAAAATCAAACATAAAACAACAATTTAATGTAATAACAGTCACAGTTATTGTTTGTTATGCCCCCTTTTTTTAAATAGTCGTGAGTCTCTTTGTACCATTTTGAAACTGTTTGGCATCTCTCTGTAGTCTCTTTGTGTCTCTATGTAGTCATTTTTCTACTTGTTACGTGTCTCTTTCAGTGACATTTTGCAGGTGAGGCCTGTGCCCAGGCCAGATCAGTAATTCATGGATGGATGGATGAATGGATAGACAGTAGATAGTAATGACTTTTCTATCCAAAGTAATGTTGAGATGTCTGACATGCTATGAGAAAGAAAATGTGTTTTGATTTTCCCCTCACAGTTCATTTCTCATCTGTCTGGATTGTCTTTCTGTCTCCCCAGCGCTGACACCAAGCTGTTATTCATCCCTGCATCATGGAGGCTCAGCCTGGTGCATCATGGGAGATCATCAACGGTGTGACAGATACAATATATGAGGGCTGAGAGGTCGTCATGGAGACTGACAGCTACACCTCAGGCCCAGCCGCCACTGACTGGGCCGGGACGGTGGCCGGCCTGGAGGGAGTGCTTCAGGAGCAGGGAGGAGGGGGGGGTGTCCCCACTAGCCCGGCGTCCTGGTACACGCCGTACTCGCTGGGCTTCCAGGTGTCGCTCACGGCCTTCCTCATGCTGGAGCTGGTGTTGGGTTTCAGCAGCAACCTGACGGTGCTGGTGCTCTACTGCTCTCAATCCAATTTAGTGGACTCTGTGAGCAATATGGTGACAGTCAATCTGCATGTGCTGGATGTGGCGGTGTGTGTGCTGTGTCTGCCCCTCACCCTGGTGGTTGTGCTGCTGCCTCCAGGACCAAACCTGGCGCTGCTCTGCTGCTTCCATGAGGCCTGTGTCACCTTTGCCAGCATAGCCACAGCCATCAACATCCTGGTCATCAGCTTGGACCGATATGACATCTCAGTGCGGCCTGCCAATCGGCTTCTGACCACACGTAGAGCAACGCTGCTCCTGGCTGCCGTTTGGGTCACCTCTGTAGCTGTGTTTTTTATCCCGTTCTTGGAGGTGCAGTGGTCCAATGGAGATGGAGCAGAGGAGAGAGGGCAGGTGACACCCTTGTTGTTGTCCTCACATGGTATCAGCGCCACAGTGGTGCCAGCGTGGCGTAACCAGACACTGCTGTGTGTTGGCGGGCAGGGCTACCACACAGGCCTGGGTATGTATTACCATCTTATCCTGCAGGTACCCATCTTCTTCACCACAGTGGTAGTCATGCTGTTCACCTACTCCAGAATACTGCGGGCTTTAAACATCCGCATTGGCTCCCACATAAAGAAGGGCCAGCGGTTTAAGGGGCACCCCAAGAGGCAGAAAAAAAAGACTGCGCTCAGGATGAAGGATGGCGGGGAGGTGGGAGGGGAGCAGTGCACCACAGATGGTACCAAACAGCTCAGCCATCCTCCCCTCATCCCTTCCCCGTCCCCCACCCCCACAGCTACCTCCCCCCCTGCCCTGTCCTCTTCCGCCCCGCTCGTCACCTCTGACACAGGCGCCGCAACCGCCATGCCCACCACCATGGGTGTCCAGGCCTCCGTGTCGGCCATTATTGCCCTGAGACGGGCAGTGCGACGGCACAGGGATCGGCGAGAGCGACAGAGGCGAGTGTTCAAGATGTCCCTCATCATTATCACCACCTTCCTGGGCTGTTGGGCTCCCCTTTCTGTGACCAACGTGCTGATCCTGGGCATAGGCCCCAGTGACGCCTTGGTCAGCCTACGCCTCTGGTTCTTAGCCCTGGCCTACGGCACCACCGTGTCCCACCCTCTGCTCTACGCCTTCACCCGACAGAAGCTGCGCCGTGCCCTCCGGGCCAAGGTTAAGAAGAGGGTGGTGTCCCTGCTGCAGGTAGACCCTTCACCAGGGGGCACCGTCATACACAACTCCTGGGTGGAGAACAGAAAAACCAGCCGGCAGGTGCGGCTGGAAGCAAGCGAAGGTACTGACCGCTGCCTGGCAGAGGTCCTGTGAGACTGACTGACTGAGTGTAATTAAAAACCAGAATAGAGTCACAGGTGTGTTCCATAATGAAACTCACTGGTGCATGAAGCCAGTGTTAGACATGTGAAAAACACATTTCCACCTCTGGGAGATGTTTTAATGTAACCACCAGCAGCAAGCTTATGCTAAACACAGCTAACGTCACCTCAGGCAGCAGTGAGAGCAGGATGCATTCAACACTGTGGTGCACACAGCCTCTGAAGAAAATTATACAACAACAAACACACAAGTGTATATAATTTGCACTCTGTCAAGTAGTGAAGTCTGTTTACATATGGAGCTGTATGATAGAGCGTTATAGTGGTGCTCACCTAAATGCTCCAAAGAATGTGTTTAGCCAGCAGATGATCTGATCTGCCACCCACTCAAATGCTCCAAGGCAGCTTTAAAAACATGTTAATAGACTTTTAACAAATGAATACTCACAAAACTCTTTGAATGTATTTAATATTGTTTCTGCCTTAATTCTGCTCTGATGTATATTCGGAACTAAAATGGGGACATGTTGGACTTTTAAAAGCTCAATAATGATATGATGATGGCATGTAAATATGTCGGGCTTAGGAGGGGAACAAGTCAGAGAACAATTAAAGGCTAGTCTGAAATATTAAATGCAGTTTTGCTTTAGCTTAAGTAGTTATTAAACGGTCAGTGTCACAGTGTTTGAATAAAATCTTGCAAAGCTCTTTCATATAAATGCAACTCTTTTTCTCCCCAATTTGTATCACATGGTGTAATGTCTTATTGATGTTTAGCGTATAATGCTTGGGGAAGGAAAGCACATTGATTAGAGTCATAGTTTGTCAAAGTCAAATTTTGGGAAATAGGCGTCTTGCAGAGAATTCGATGAGATGACAGATATCACTCTGGAATGTGTTGTGAAGCTACACCTAACAGTTATCAGCTAGCATTATCTAGCTAGCTTGGTGAACAAAATGCAAAAATGAACAGTCAGCAAACTCCTTAGAATGTCTTTTAGTACAGGGCTGAAAATAGTTTTTAAATTCTTGCCATCACTTTTACCAAAACCTTAATCTGTCCCACTTCATTTTTATTTTTTTTACCACTTTCAACATGATTTAAATAGCAAGATATTTAAATCATGTTGAACGTGTTTCAGCCAACCACAAGAATGTGTGGAATTTCACTGGTGTAATTTATTGTTCCTGTCCCGACACAGGCAGCGCTTACTTACATCTGTGGATCAGTTGTGGAAAACGTCCCAGTGCATTAAATCAAACGCACCGATCCCCACAGCTACCGCCGTGTTTCGGTAGTCGACGCGCATGCGCACTCACGTACTGCTGAGTGAAATCTCCGGTTGTTAGCTCTTTTCCGAGCTGTTCTGTAACGTTAAAGTTGAATAAAATGACCAGAAGCACAACTTCTTACTCTCACAAACAATTTGGAATGAGTTAAAAGGAATTTTAAACCGACAAAGTAGTTTTCAAGACTGCATATTGCCAGTGGATATATTTTCTGACCCAGATTGCGGCTGTGACTGGTTCTGAATGAGGCTTTATAGCAGGTAGCAGCTCTCCCATCTTCCTGGTGCTGCGTGCCGCCACTGTACCTGACCGTACCGGCTTACTTTCACCCCTGGCTGCAACACTGAGCAAGATATTTTTAGGCAATCAAAATGTTTAGATTAACTTTCCTGAACTCAATCACAAGGTAACCCCGCCCATACCTTGCTTTATTGTCTGTTTTACTCTAATTGGGAACATCATTCACAAAAGTAACATCGTGCTCTACTGAAGAAGACTTAAATGAGCAAATGAGAACATAAAAACTTTGGGAAAATGCTTCCTGAGGTAATAAATAAAGGGGAGACTCAGGGTCATTTTCTCATAGACTTCTATAGAACCGGACTTCTTTGCAGCTAATGGAGTCTCCCCCTGCTGGTCATTAGAAAGAATGCAGGTTTAAGGCACTTCTGCATTGACCTTACTATACAGCCCAGGAGATTGCTGCTTGGCTTCAAAGTAAGCTAAGCTAACCAGCTGCTGACCAACTTCATATTCAGTGTAAAGACATAAAAGTGCCATGAAACTTCTCATCAAACTCTCAGCAAGAAAGCAAACTAGTCCTTTAAATAGTACAAAAGAAAAATAATTTTATGATTTATTAAATGTTGACAGAGTTATGGGTAAAGTCAGCTGGCCGTGCTACAATAGCTGATTCGGATGACACTGTAAAAAGAACAGGACAAATAACAGTAAAACCTCTCAATATAATGCAGTCCAGTACATCACCAAAAACTACAATCTCATAGAGTTTAATCAGCACCTCTCTGACACATTGTCAACAAAAACTGAATATACACAGCCTTAGGAAAAAGAGTATTCACTGCAGGTCTATTTATTTGGACTACATTATATTTCAGGTGTCCCTGTGGTTTAGTTCTCTTTTGGATTAACGTCCATGTACATGTTGTAAATACTGAGAAGATTAAATTTAAGTCATGTAAGATCCACAGTACAAGTCACTTGGTCTGTATGTGATTACAGACTGAGTTTTCTAGATTTAGAGGAGTGTTTCGGGTGCAGCTGGCTTGTCCAAACATGTAGTCCCATGTGTCAACTCAACCTTAGTGTCCAGCAAACACAAGACTGTCACTGACAGATCGTGGGATTATTAATAGGACTTGTGTTTCCTGTTGACTTTGTTCTACCTGCTTGTGTGTTCACCGCTCAGACACTGTACTCACACCGGGACACACACGATTGATGTGTTCTTGAATGTAAACACCTGAAAAGATATCTATTATACTGTATGTACACCAAGAATATGCTATATTTGTAGTTTTTCTTCATGGTGTTGTTTTTACGTGAATGTATCACCATGCAATGTTGAATTATATGAATAAATATGAAATACTGAGGTCTGGATGTGCTGCCTTAGTCCTCTTCTCATGTCTGCATGCATTCATGTCTACTATATGTTGGTTCAGTGACAAAGAGGCACTGTACACGAGGTAAAATGGCAAAGAATACACCACATTTATGTCTAAAAAAAACCCTTGCTTCGGGTGTATTTGTGATGGATTGTCCCCCCATGAAGACTTTGACTTATGAGGAAACCTGCTGTGAGGGGAATATCATGAGGACAATGTACACCACTGTCCATATAGCTCACATGATTATTCCCTTGGCAACAGAAGGGACACACTGTGATATACTGCGGCTAAGAACACCAAGTCCTCCAGGACACGAGCATAAATTGTTGCAATTAATAAACATTTCACATTTAATGGGGTCTTTGTGGTCTGTGGTGAAAAGAACTACATGTTGCATATGATAAACTGTTTGTGCACTCATAACAATCAGAAATCAGCCAATAACATAGTGAGTGGGCAGTGCAATGTGTATGTGTTAATTTTAGCATGGTCTTGTTACTGTTGGCATGGTGAAATCAAACTTCACTACTGAACTAGCTTCGAATGCGAAGCCATCCTTGGCTTTTCAAGTGGGTGCATCCACGTTGAGTATGGGTGCCCTCAGTAGGCACTGAGCACCTCCAGTACCTGGCAGTGATCATGTCATGCTCCTCCCAATGAGCTATACTGTACGCATTAGATGAAATGCTGCCAGCATACAGTAGAAAACTTTGCGTGGGCTTTGTGTTGCGTGGGAGGGAGGCGATACAGACCTCTGCAGTATGGGAAAAAGGTCATCCATGTGGGATGAAGCCTGCAGGGCAAAGTAATTCAGCAGCACGTAGACCCAGCTAGAACAATCAGGCCACTGCTACTACTTTTGATGATTTTGTATTTTAATAGAATTTTTGATTCAAATCAAACAACAATTAAATCTCCACACGGGTGTTGTTCATTCATTTATTCATTTTCTGTACCCGCTTATCCGAACCCGGTTCGCAGGGGGCTGGAGCCGATACAGGCAGCTGACATTGGGCGAGAGGCGGGTACACCCTGGACAGGACGCCAGTCTATGGCAGGGCCAAGTTGTGGTGATAATGACAATAATACAGACATCAGATTCAGAGCGTCCTCTGCAGGTATTAACTGGCATTGCACTTATTACTGTATGTGCTAGCCGAAATAGCTCAGTTGGGAGAGCGTTAGACTGAAGATCTAAAGGTCCCTGGTTCGATCCCGGGTTTCGGCAGCAAAGGGGAAACTTTTGAGAGCACGAGCACTAATATCTGCTATGATGGTAAATACGTTGTCAGTGGTCTGTGAAAACTGCTACTCTATCCGTTTTAATGAAAACATGGCACATTCTCGTATTTGTGATCATCTTGTCACGGCATGCAGAATCTAGACATTAAGGTTTAATTTGACAAATTACAGATTTGTAGAAGTTTGAAGAACTGATTCACGCAGCAAAGATGCTTTAAGGCAACTCACAACATTTTGCAGCATGAAACTAGACGTCTAGAAGACCTGAGAACAAGAAGCACAGAAAATCTGTCAAGAAAAGGATGAAGAATCATGTGTGCTTATTAATGTAAGGGCATTGGACCTAAAAACAAAACAAAAAAACTACATAAGAATTTCTTGTTAATGCATTCACATGATATTTATTAATCAATGATTAATCAAATATAATTTAAGTAACTAAATTTATGTAAACAACTCGAGACAAACCATCTCAATGTGCATGTTGCTGTGAATACATCTCTGTTCATGAACAAATGCTCTGGGTTATGTTGGCATTCTTTGCATAGCTTACTTGTATATAGTAGTCTGATTTTACAACAGTATGTAGTATCAAAAGGAAGCAGGGAAACCCCACTGCGAGGCAAACAGCATGATGATAATCTACAGTACAGTGTCTTGTGATGATGCATCAGCTGACAGGCCACTGGGCAGATCCTGCTGCTCGTCTGGACAAACAGCTAGACATTGTTCTCATGAATCTAGACACCATAAAACTGTTATTACAGCTATATCAGCTCAGAACACTTGAACTTTAAGTCATTAGTAAAATGCCTGAGAATATTATTTGGGCCTGTCTGCCCTCAGTTCAACATCTGCAGCCACACATACTTGCATCATGACTGACCTCTTCCATCATGGACTCCCGGTTCCTTTGGCGTCTGGCAAAATATGTTGCAGCATCTGGGCCATATTCTGCCCAGTGTCTGCCACAGCCTGCCAACACCCTGGGATTTCAACTTTGTGATGTGAACATCCTAACTTGCACAAGTGCAGCTTAAGGTCAGATGCTTGAGTATCTGCTGAAACATGTGGGGATCCAGTGGAAATATATACAACACTTTCAGACAAAAAGGCCCCAGCTGAAACCCACTAAAACCACATTTTTTATTTCATTTTACAGCTCTGGATTGACTGTTTAGATAATAGTAGGGATAATAGTGTTATGGAGCACTGCATTTTTTGAATACAATGTGTCAAAATCAATGTTGCTAATTTTTTCACATAAATCAGACTGTGAGAAATACATTTTAGAAACCCTAGTATTTTAAGTATACAGATTTTTTCCCCACAAAAACAGAAGTGGCATTATTATAATAAAAACGGGCATATAAGAGTAAAATGATATTGATATATCATTTAAGTGACATCAGAGTAACTTTGTGAAAAGGATATATCTATATATTTTCCACCGTTTATCATACTCAACCGACCTCTGGTGGACATTTTAACAAATTGCACACTTACTAAAAGTGAAACAGGCGCCGAAATAGCTCAGTTGGGAGAGCGTTAGACTGAAGATCTAAAGGTCCCTGGTTCGATCCCGGGTTTCGGCAGCATATGGGACTCTTTTGAATGCACCTTCAGTAATAGTTATTAAATTGAGGAAACAACCACGCGAAGAAGGTAGAAGTCTCACAGACATATATATATATACATTTTGATTTCTAAGTTTGTATTTAGTCGAACCATCAAATGCGTGTCTGTCGCGGGTTCGAGCACAGTGAAATCGGTTTATTATATATTCCTTTGTGAATGTGACTGTTAAAATATACTTTCACGTATTATTTCAGTGTTCTTGATTCATTCGCTGTATTTATTATCTTTGTTATGTTATGTTATGTTATGTTATGTGTATCAGAGAACGAACCTTTATGGAGAGGTAGTACATTAAGCGGCCAGTAGATGGCAGGATTCATGCAGAGCTTCGGCTCTGTAACGGAGACTGAGACAACCACACATAGTTATAACTCCTGCACCTGCAGACCCTGCAAGCAGAAGTGGCTCAGTTACCCTAGAAAGGTGCACATGCATGTGTCAAATATTTATTACAAATGGCTTAAAGTATATATTAAGGGTTTCTTTACCACATAAACACAGAATAATGCACACTCTAGTGTCAGATTAGTAAAACTAGTGCTTGTTTACTTAAAAGTGAAAGTATTAATATCAAAGTACACAATACTATGTTAGAAGTACAAGTCCTGTATTCATTTCAGAAAAATATATATTATGCTATTATATATATTATTATATGATTACATGACGTTATGGTAATCTATGTTGTCAGACATGTTAAACTCATTATATTGCCTATCTTAATATGATGGGGGTGGGTGGTAGTTGGGAGTGGCGGGTATCCATTTATGTGCATAAGCAAAATTAAATACATAAAATAAATACTTTTCAACTGCACCTACATTTAAGTCATGGATAAAAAAAAATGCAGCTTAATAGCAACACAAACATTTATGAGAATAAACTATTATACAATATAACACCAACTTGTGTCACAAAATTCAGGTCACATCAGACATGAGATCATGCCAGGAGAGCCTCAGCAGGACTGCAGCAGGTTTATAGGACCTCCTATGGTACACTTGGACATTCTGTCCGTCTCTCAGCTGTTCTGGTCTGTCTGAGTGCCAGTTGAGGCATGTAGAGGCAAGACAGCCTCGGTCCAAGAGAGCAGGTCCAGGCCACGGGGCATCGAACAGGTCAGGGATTTGCGTCATTCCCATTGAAACCTGAATGAATGGCCGGACGGCTCTCTGTGGTGAAGTGCTAATCAGCAGTGCACTGATGATGAACAGACAGAAAGTGGTTCAGAAAACTAACAAAGCAGGAGATTGGCAGGAGGGTAGAGAAAAGGTGCAAAATGTTCTGGTGAGATGCAGGAATGTGAGGAAATGATGTGTGTGTGACTGCAGAGTCTCAGACACGATCAGGAAGAGAAAAAACAATATGGAGGGAAGTGAAACATTTTAACTGGCCTAGCTTTTGTAGTTCAGCCCCATAAAAACCTGCAGTAATAACAGAACTTCCTGCAAAATGAGACCAATAGTTACCTCCACCTGTCTTTCAGCAGGATCACTGAACAACTACGGGCCTGATTTTCATGAAACCTGGTTTGGCGTGTACTGAGGAAGAACACATTACTTTGTGGAGTGGATCAGAATTACAGGCAGATACACAAGGGATTTTTCCCTTTTGTTGCCATTGCAGGATGGCCGTGGTCGAGGTCTGCACTCTCTGAGTTATGTTCTAGTTCAACTTGTTTCTGAGAATCGCTCCCTGCTTTCGACGTGATTATCTAAACATTGTCCACAATAAGATCAGTGAAGGTAACATTTTGATTTCGAGGAGGACTTTAAAGGGACATGCTGTATTACATTTGGCAGCTGTGAAACACTGTGTAATTGTGTTTGTGTATCTGAGGGGAAGATGCTGCGCTCATAATGTGTGTGCTTCAATGCACCCCTGATTGCTTGAAGCACATTAGGAGACACAGATTGGAAAGTAATTGTGTGCCTTTTTTTTCCTAATGGACATTCTGCTTTCTCATTTGTTGCTATGTAATTTGTTGCCGTGTAATATCCTGTGCTGTTGGTTATGCAAGATCTATCCTGTTCTCTCTCCCTTTTGATTGTGCCTTGCTCTGTGTCTCTCCGCGGCTGTAGTTTGGTTTCCTGGTGGCTTTGTTCCCACTGCTCTTGGAGACCTACAAAGAATTCCTGAAGATGCCAGTCAAGCTCCAAACCAATTCACTTAGATGGTTGAATGAAATCCACAGGTGGAGACCGGTCCAGACAGCCGGACGGATGCATGGTTGCAGGGAAGAGGATGTTTTTGCTCTAATTAATCAAAACCCTATTCAGTGGAGTTCCACTTCCAAGCAGCTCCCACAGACGTCCCAGTCAACTTGGCATTGCTGGAAGGCTTACATAACTTCTAAGCAGCAAACCTTCACCCTGTTTGTGTCCTACTTCCACTAGAGGTTGAGCTCTAAGTAGCAGACTGGTTGATCTCAAACATATATGTCAATAATAGAGTAGAAAGATAAGCAATGCTAGAGGAAGTTACAGTTGCAATCATAGAGAATGATGGATCATATTGGTTGTGTCATAGTCAGCTGGGTCATTTAGGCTTGCTGTATATTTATTTCTGTTTATACCTGTGGTTAATTCTCCCTCCCAGTGGGAGGTGCTGTTTTTTTTTGTGTGTGTCTCTTGCCCACCAGGTGGTGATTGGACAGGAGCTGATCAGGGCAGCTGATAAAAGATGGCTGCTGAAGTGTTCTCCTTCTCTCTCTGGCCCTTTGTCCTGACACCCAGCCAGAACTCGTGTGCTGTGCTTTTGTAGATTTGATACTAAAGTGTTTGTTTAGTCTGATGGTTCAAAACCAGATACTTTTGTTTAAATGCAGTCTTGGTAGGCAGGGATGAGTAGCTTTTTTCTTTGGTAATCATTTTTCTCCTGTTTTTGTGTTAGGGAAGCAGGTAAGACCCCCTATATTTTCCTTCATATTCATTTGGTAGGTAATACAGATACCCAGAAGGAGACGTTTTGTTTGTGTTGTTGGCTGTGCTCACCCTGAAGAGATCTACCATTAGTTTTGTTTAACCAATAAATTGGTATTCGACTGCAACACTCTGATGCTCTTGTTTACTTGGGAGTTGGGAAAGGGGACATTAGGAGCACTTTATGCTACACCCAGGTCACCCCGAGGCTGGGTCCTAACAGTATATTCTGAGTTTTACAGTGAACTTGATAGCACACAGTTCCCTTTTACACATTTAACACACATAAGCATCCAGCTGGATTTGTGTTTCCACTAATCATGTAATCAAGTATTCAAAGTCCAAAGTGATGTCTCTAAATTTTGTCTTGTTTTGTCAGGCAAAACCCAAAGATGTTCAGTTAAAATGAAATATTTTAAATCTATTATCAAAATGATTGGTAATAATTTGAGCTTTTGAGCTTGAAATTGCAGTTTATGTGGAATCTGTTGAAGCAGTGTTTACATTCACTGGTCTTCCCCGGCCCTGCAAATAGTCTCTGAGTATGAAAAGTATGAAAGGTCACCAGTTGCTCTCATCAGCTGCCAAGCATGCTGATAGATGAGTTCAGTCCCAACTCATCACAAGTCTGTGAGAAGAAATATGGCTCTCCTCTGTCCATCACACTCCTTTGTTTTGTCTGGACGTGTTAAGTCACAAAACAGAAATGTCACATTACCCACTTCACTGCATTCCATCAGCACCTTTATGTCAAAACAGCTGACAGCAGTAAACTATTTGCCTCTTGTCCTCCTATAGCCAAACAATACACAGACACACAATTTTGGAAATATTAAAGACAATGGAAATCAATGAATGGAGGCCAAAACGTATTTGTAAGTCATTACATTTTGTTTTTTATTTACATTTTTCAATGTCCCAACTCCTGTAGAATCCGGATTGTACCAATGACTGTGTGGGCAGTCATGTTCATTGACAAGATGCAGGCTGAAGTTTGAATGAATGTGTCTGATCTTCCAATAATCACCTCGGCTGAGTTCCAGTTCCTAATCAAACGTCCTGTGCAGACAGTTATTTAGAGGGGACGAGATATGAGTTACAGAAAGTGTGATTTCTATGTTGACTTTAATTCAAGTGGTTTGATCAATATCCCCCACATCCTGCAATAGCAACCTTTTTTCAATTTAAATAAGTAATATATGTTTTCTGATGTGGTGACATATCATTGCATGTGGCCTATGTCTGCTGTGTAATTGTGTTCAAGGGGATGATGCTGGTCTTATAATGTACAGCTGTTAGTTACGGTTGCTTGAACCACTTTTCCTCAGAGGTAGGGGAACAAGTTCTAAAACATGTGGAGAAACAAGTTCAATAGTTGACAGAACAATACATAGAGTGTATGTTGAAAGTGACATCCAGGAAGGACTCAAGTAAATATGTATAGGTGTATCCTACCAGTGCTTTAATATGCCTTTTCAGGTCCAGAGTCCATTTGAGGAATATGGGGGTGCTGAATGTCTAATTTGACATAGAAATGCTTGCTTTCTCATAACATATAGCCTATTTTGGTATAAATATCAACCAATTAATGATATTGTCAATAAAAATTAGAAGCAAGGATACAGTCAGAAGTTCTAGTTTCTACGATGGTCCTGTTGTTCAGCTCTTGTTGCATAACCCACCATGATGCACACAGTCTAAATGTGACAAGGGAAGGTTGTCTAAGGGAACAGAGTATGACCTCGCTCTTGTCCTTAGAGACAAAAAGACGGCATTGTCTTCTCAGACTGAGTAGAAAGTAACAAACCCACTCACTGCTCCATGAACAAGCTGCAGACACAGAGGGGAAGCTTGTTCCTCTGTGTAATCTGTGTAGATGCTGCTGTTTAGATTGCTGCTGTTCTTTCTCTGAACTGCGCTGACCTTTGCCAATGCCTGGGCGCTGATCTACGTCATTAAATCAAAGCGACAATTGAGAGCAACGAGACTGAAAAAAGCCTTTTTTGTCATTCAAAGTACACTGTGCTCCCTGCACGAGTGCACGCGTTCCCAAGAATCCAACAGTTGTTTTCAAGGTTTAGTTCAATTCCTCTGTTTTTCCTCCTCTGCAGGGTCACATGCAGGGTGCGAGCCTTTCACTGACCCTCTGCTCCGCATGTTCCAAACCACATGAAGATCACTGACGTCATCTACCAGAGATGGACTCTACCAGGTGCATGAAAACTCACACACATCACATTCACTGTCACCCTGCGTCTTTCCCCCTCGACACTCTGAGGTCGTAAAGGTTAATGATCGAGGTTTTGCTCGTTACCTAATGCACCATGCCAACATTTGTCAGCAGAGCGGTCACTCTTTCCAGTGACAGCATTGTTGTGATGGTCAAGCAGCTTTCTTCCTTTTCTGGTGCTAATGTGTGCGTCACTGTCGGTGTGTGTTTGAGAATGTGTGTGTTCTCTCTCACATGGTTGGAGGTGCATCTGTGGTTTTCCCACCAACTGTCAAAGGCTCTCGTATATGAGGAAATCTAAAATAGAAGCGGTGTAATGCATGCAGGAGAGGAAGAGAGACGGCAAGTAAATACTGTGGGGTTTGGTCCAAAAAACAAACATTTTGCAGACAGAGAAAGTGTCTACTTCACAGTCTCTCATCAGCGCACACACACACATACACACATTGTAGGATTGAGTGTCCCTCTAAAGTGTTTTCTATTGATATCTGTCTGGAGTCTGGCAGCTCGACTCCCCCCGCTGCCTCTCTGCAGACTCACATTCATGACCTGTTATGTAACTCTGCTCCTCAGCCATTATAATAGATATAACAACATGATTCAACCTAAAACAGATATCCTTTCCTTATCACATTATTGTTAAGATGTCACATCATTTTATTGGTGAAAGTATTGCCGTCACCATAATGTTAAGGAGATTATTTAATTGCTTAAGCAATTAAAAAGAGAGAGAGAAAAAAATATCTTCATCAATGTCTTTGAAAAGTTGTGATGCTGTGTAGAATGTAAAGAAACTAGATGCACCAAATTCAGAATTTGGAATGTAAATTTGCTATAAACAAAAGTTTATAACTTTGAATATTAAATATAACCTCTATGAAGTTTTTGCCTGAACTAGTTTGGAATTGGGGTTATATTTTGTGTTGTCCAGCTGCAGGCAAGAACCTGAATATATCACACTGATATGAAACTGAGCACAGAACCAGAGAATGTTTGGAATATTTGCTTACAAAATGATTTCAGTAATGAAGCCATAGTTGTTAATTGCCTAAATCAACTAATCATCTGGGCCTGTTCGTCTTACAAAATGTTCGGTTTGTTAACTTCTCCTCCACCACATGGGTTCAAAATGCTAAACCACATGAGGTTTGAATCATTAGATTTTTTGAGATGTTGATTTGGTATCCTGCAGCTTTAATTAAAATCCAGCTCAGCCAGTGAGCGTGCCCTTTTTCACGCCAGTCCATTAGAAACCTCAGAGGTCTCCACTAATGGATAGGACTCTTCTTTGCACTTACGTAACACAAATTATAGTGAGGATTCCCCCGCAGGCAGAAGGGCTCTGACTGGCTCAGCTGGCCTCCCCCATACTGTGATAATATTTGGTGTGATTGAAACTGGAGCCAGGTGGTTGCACCGATGATGACAAGCTGTTTTTTCGTGGAAGATAAATTTTAGCACCACATATTTCACAGGCGCTTCTCATTTTCTGTTGCACGATCTCCCACGGCACATTCATGCAGGCTGACACACACAGGTTTAGTCAAACATTTACAGTATATTATGTTTCCATCCATCCAGTGAGACATGATTCACTTTCTAATTAGAAAATCTGCAACAGTTGAATGGATTTATCAGCTAATGAAAATAATTACTAGTTCCAGCCCTTATAATGAATAAGTCTTGGGGCAGAAAAGTAGAATTTGTCCATCTGATTTTGCCAAATACCTTACACAGCATCATCCAAGACAAAAAATGTCTTTATAAAACCAACATGGGGATCAGTGCTAAGCAGGCGTGTTGAGGGAGGGCTTACTTCAAAGTTATTTGACAACCAGTCTGTCTTTCTAAGTAGCATAATGCCTGGATTTATGTCATATGCAGAGTTTAACTGGCTGAGCAGTCTTTAGTTCTTGAATGTGGAGGTGTACACGTTGTTTCTTTCTTCATGGGGAGATCTCCTCTGACTCCTGGATTCCCCCTGTTTACCTGAGAGCAGCTGAACTCTAGAAAAGAGATGCAAACTGCTGACAGTCTGTGTGTTATAGTGTTGATAAAGCTGTTGGCAGTTTATGCAGGCTGACGGATCTCGTTAAAAAATACTCTCAGACAAAAAGCTGAATAAATCAGATGACGCAGTCGAAAGTTTAGAATTGTCTTCTGTAAAAGATCCTGACAGGCCGGGCTACTACTGGCTACTGCTGCAGGTTTACGGGCTTATTTTTGCGTGATAACAAAGCACACAGCAAGTCCTTGCATGGTACACTTGCATGTGCAATCTAAAGTATCCAAAGTGATTGCAAATTTGTATTTTTGCATAACAAAATCCCAGTGCTGAGCCTACCTAATGCTGCTTTGACATAACATAATGGCAGTGGTGGAGGACGTACTCAGAATAAGTATCTTAGCAAAGTAAAAGAAGCAACACCACAGTGCTGAAATACTGTTACATGTTCAAGGACTGCATTTAAAATGATGCTTTCAGTGAAAGTACAAACATGTGAATAATAATATAGATTATTGTAGTATATCAAAAAGTAAAAGCAGTATGATGTACGTATATTAGAGGCCTATTAAATCATAATTATTGATGCATTAATGTGTACATGAAGTTAATGCTGAAGCTGGTAAAATTGGAGCTTTCAACCCTTTCTATTAGATAAAGTCCTATCTGTGTAATAGCCTACATCGTCATTCATTATCAAGGAACTAAAGGTATCAAGTAAATGCAGTGGAGTCAGAAGTACAATATTATAAAATTCCCTTTGAAGGAAGGAAGTGGACTCGAAGAATAAAGTAGCACAACATGGAAATCCTCCAGTAAAGTCACATGTCCTCACCTTAAATGTACATTGAAGAACAATACTTGAAGGTATTGTGACAGTTCTTTCTTTTTTGGCGCCACTTCTCAGTCAGTTATCCCCACCTCTTGAGCCACAGGGCTGCCGTCTAAATCTCTGCCCCTGTAGTCATGCTGCTTCTCCCAGTCAATCATTCAGCTCCTGTTAATCTCCCAACCCTCTGATCTGAGAGCTCTTATTACACATATTCATACACACTGCCAGGTTTATTGGCACCATGCTAAGTGGGATTTAGAGGTGTTAGCTGGGAAACCAACCAGTGTGCTTTTAACAAGCTGGATATGTTTTTTATGTGTATGTGTCTGGGCTGATTTACCTTTTTAGGGCATCTCAGTGATCCTATGTATAGGTCTATACACTTCAAGTCGTTATGGAGACATGGTCACATACCTTTATCTTGACTTTCAGGCATATGAGGTCACGCTCAGACGAGGCCAGCCAACATTGGCTTAGTGACGGAAAGATTCTTTGATGAACAAAAATGTACTGTGTCAAAAAACTTTAAATAGATCTCCTCATACCTCTCCACGGCGGTTTGTCTTAAAGGGATAGAGTCGATTTTCATGTCAGTGTACACGGGCAGCAGCCAGTCGGATTTTAACCACCTAAAGATATCAATATCAATTCAAGTGTATGATATGTTTAGAATGATTTTGCCACTTTTCTTTAGCCTTTGGACAACCCTTTTTAAGTTTAAGGGGAAATGTAGGTTTTATTCAAAGTCACCAAAGTCCTTTGAGAAAAACAGTAAAAATCTTTGTTCATGTTATTGTGGGATTTGGTGAGTGACACAAATGAACTATCTGAAAGAGGCAGTGGTAAACCAGCAGCTCTATGTTCTGCAAGTAAAATGACTGTTTCTGTCAAAGGAGTCTGGTGTTTTTAAAGACAACATAGATGGATATAATGGCATTATTTCATTTTCTGAAAAGTGAGATTTATTTTTTGGGGGGTGGCTTAAATATGTTATGCTTCTGTCCCTGTCCACAGCAGTACATTGCTTAGCTTCTGTGCCAGTACTCTTGCCTGCTTCTCCAACCTGGAGACATGCCGTGTGCAATTCTCTGTAGGTTATACACCTCATACAACTTCACACACTTCAAAAAAATCTGAACTCTCCCTTTAAAGGAGGTGGTCCTTACATCAGAGAGGAGCTCCCCTCTGAGAAATAGACACTTGTTACTGGATATTGTTGTGTTATGGAGAGAAAGCATCACTGTGCTGAGTCCCGAGTATCGAAGCGTGTCCCAGGCCTGGAGCCAGCAGCGCTTCTTTGACCTCTCTGAATAATTCAGGTACTTACCCCAATCCAACAGGGTGACTCTCAGGGCTATCGTTCTCCTTCATGGCCTGGACTTACCAGTTAGTCACCATCCCTCAGTCATGGAAAGTGTGACGAGTTTTAATCCGGAGGCTGCATACAATAATCTCCTCAGTGGCTTAATTTTTGTGATTAGTAGCTGTGAGCCTGGTTTGAAAGGAGAAGTATGGTTCTGTAATGATCGGCATCGAGGTGGACTACTGCTGGCCCATGCCAGGGAAACCAGTTGGATAGAAACTGAGAGCATGGTATTTGTCATTGAGAGGGTAGCGAGCATAAAGCTGTTCCATTCGATGAGCGGCGACCTGCTCTGAGTAGCTGTGGCACAATCCTGGGCCTCTGCCAGCTGCATTCCTCCCTCCACCTCTCCATTCACACACACTCTCATTAAGTGCCCTTTTGTTGAGGGATTTACTGAGTTTATATTTAACCTCTGTTCACTATCACTGGACTGTTGAAGCAGTTGTTGGCGCTGACAGCTCATTCAGAATCCATATCTGTGTCCGTCTGGCGTCTGACTCCCGTCTCTGTCTCGCCACATTTGCATGTCTCACGTCTCTCTGTTCCAAGGACTTCTCTCCCCCTCAATAATACAGTCAGTCTTTCATCTATTTTTGGGCCACAACCCAGTCACTGGAATAAATATTGTCTTTGTACATTTTTGAAAAACACGTATATGTTGAATCTCAACGTTTCTCATTCCCTACTAGTGATGCACTGGGTCACGACGCATGGTTTTAAACATGTCTCATGGGAACTCAAACAAAAACAACTTAGTTACAAAAAGATCAGGGTTGGGTCTTTTAAAAGTACTTCTGCATGTAATTATTGGACGCAGTTTTAAAGTGGAGATTTAACTTTTAAAAACCTCAGACCTTCTCCCTTCACGGACTGTGTTGCTGCTGTACTGTGTCCACAGCCCGGTGAGTCTCACACAGACACATGTCAGTGTATCTGTGCTTTGCAGAAACCTACAATGCCAACATTTGTTTCTGGGGACTGGGATGTTTTTTTTGTCAATGCAGGACCAATTTTCTTCCTGTGGAGTCTCCAGCTGTGCTTCACGTGCAGCACCTGCACAGTCAGAGAATGACTGCGTCAGTGTTCCCATCATTATTCTGCATCTGTGCGCTCATGCACTGATCATGCCTTGTCCGACTCTAATCATGTGTGTGTGTGTGTGTGCTGTGATTGAAGAACATGCTGTTCCTTTGCCTCACAGGCATGAAAGAGTTGTGCAGAGTGAATTCTAACGAGCTCCTGACTGGTTGAGAGTTCAGTTGTGGGGTTTGGCTTCTGGAGAAATCCACTGTAGCAACTCTCCTTCATGATGAAAACACTATCAGGGTAAAAGAGGTCAGTCACATGGAAACAGTTTCTATTTTTAGGGTTTGGTTTGTGTTTGTGCTGGTGTGTATGCTTAACCCCGTTGACCTTTTATTGAGCAACATGTTACTTTTGTGTATTTATTATGCAATCAAACAGAACAGGATTTAAAGCAAAAGTTTTCACAGTACAATTAAAATACATTTGTGGGGCGTCCTGGTGCCACACCTGGTAGGATGGATGGCCCGGGTTCAAATCCATCTCGGAGCCCTTTTCTTGCATGTCCTCCCTTTACTATCAATAAAGATGTAAAATGGCCAAAAATACATTTGTGATTAAAAATGTGTTGCTGCAGTTTAAAAACTTTATTTGCAAATCTTGACTGGCAATACAGACATGTCTTGGATCTGTAAGCTTAAGTGAATCAGCAAAGCAAAACTGTTCGATTTGCAAATTAAACTTTTGGATTTGCAAAGAAAAGTTTTGAGCAACAATATTACATTAAACTGTAAAATTGTTTTTGCATTTGCTGATTGCAGTGTAATAGCTTTCTCTCAAATCAATTTTTTGATTGCACAATAAAAACACAACAGTAACCCCATGTAACTCAGTGGTGCTCATGCATTTCTGTGTTTAGCAGGTACACAGAGCCTTGCAGGGGCAGTCCTCAAGCATACAAAGCCAGGCCAAACGTGTTTGAGACTTGTTTTTTTTTTTTACTTCTACCACCAGTCTTACTCATCTCCACCCTGTGGGCTCGTTCTCCACTTCCCCATTTGACCCTGACCCTGTCTCAGGTGTGGTTGTAGTAGCCTTGGTCATGTAAGTGTTGTGTAACTCACAAAGGGGTAAAAATGAGCTGGTACCTGATGGTCTGATTTATTTGAACTAAACACCAGCCAGCAGGGATCAGACTTCTGAATATCAAATAATGTCCTGGCTCTGGGTAGAAATAAGTGAGGGTTGGACATTGTAAAAGGATTTGGACAGAGAGTTGGTATGTCCTGTGTTGGGACTAACTGCCTCACCAGGAAGTCATCGGGGAGATGGCCTCTGGGTCGGATTTAGAAATTACAGCTATGTGACCTTCTGTTAGAGTTTCCCCAGCATGTCTGTGTGTCATAACATACGTGTTACATCAGAGCTGAGATGATCTGGTTATTCTGTTGCTACACCTTGCACTAGTCAGTAAATCCTTTTAATTGGAGTAATAAATATTTGCAGTTTGCGTTATTCTGTTTGCTGGTTAAATGATTGCACGGTCCTAATAAAGAATCAATCGTCTTTATCTGACATTCAGATTTAGATCTTGAACATCTTCAACAAATTCAGTCCAATAATGCGAAGTTACCCCATGGTATCTGCACTCGATACCCTCAAGGTATTGACTGCAAGAATGTAGTATCAAGTAGTATTGAAATTTCTCCAGTAAAAACCAATATCTAGAAAAAAAATGCCCTTTTCAATGGTTTTGCTTGAAACCAATCAACACAAATGTTGTTTGAATCAATACGACGTGTGACTGGCCTACTGCAGCTAAAACGCATTCTGTCAGTGGAGCGGTGAAGTGGAGTAGGGTGTATTTGGTGGAGTTGGTTGTTCTGTCTGTAATGTATTTATGTAAAAATCATTTGGATGGAGAAAGGTGGCGATGGCATTTTACACAACTGAATGCTTCCATTGACACGATAGGAAACAAATGAAGTAGAAAAAAAGGTGTCAAATGTTGTCCTCTGTTGGTATTGATATTCTTTAGGGTCCTGTTATTATAATTTTTAAATGAAACTGAGCTCTGGCTATAGGCTACATCTCTCTACATGCTGCATCAAGGCCTATAGGCGGCTTCATGCCTCCTGTTGATTCAGATGGAGCGACAGATATATTATGCATATTTATGCAAGGGTGTACTTTTATTTTTCTGTCAGCTGTGTTACAGAGAAGAAGCTGCGGTACTTTTCCACTGTGCATCATTTATCTGTGCTTTTTTCTGTCTCTCTGTGGGCCTCAGGTATTGTTCAGTCAGCCCACTGGAACTGGGCCAAGCTTCTCCCATTAGCACCTACTCAGAAACCATCATCAGGCCCAGCACCACAAACCCCAGGAGTCCCCGCATCCCCTCCATCTCCCTGCTTATGTATCACCTGCTCTGCTCACTATCCAGGTACAGAGCTTCAGCTCAGGAGTAAAAAGAGACAGAAAGTGAGAAACGTGTTTCCACTGCATGGTACGGCTCAGCTTGACTCGACTCAACTCAGTGTGACTCACTTTTGGTACTGATCCTTTTCTCTATTTTGTTTTCCACTTTGAAAACTAGTACTGAAACTGTCATTTTTTAAATATTTTGTCGCTATTGATGGCAGCTTTTTTTTTTTTATTGCAAGTTTGCGTAACACTAGTGACAATTCTCTCTGTCCAATCAGTGGTCTGGAGTGTTTCAACAACTCCACAAGATGTTACAAAACAAAATACAAGATGTTATCTACATCTTTTGCTTAAAAAAAAGCGTGTTGATTAGAGCTGTACTATGCATTGGACAAGGGGCCCAAATTTTTAACATAATTGATGGATGAGAGGTTAATGGTGCGTACCACAGTGGATCGCAGGTTTTAATGAGAAGCATTATGAGAAAAATGTGCACACTGAGAAGTTTCTTTTGTTAGATGTCAATTTGAATGCCTACATCAGGCGAGTTTGAGGGCATGAATCGCCCTTTGTGGTAGATAAATGCTGCTATTTGGGATAATATTGAGGACTGGATGTACGCTTGACAAAGAGTTAGAAATTGCTGCATTAGTGCAGCCTGGGATGCAGATTTTGTCTGAAGAGGGGGAGGGGGTCTTCAGAGGAAGGTTTTTTGGACGGGCTCTTCTGTAATCCTCTGACATGTGCGCTCTTCCTCACGTGCACACACAAGCACTTCAGTGCAGAGCTGTCTGTGGCACAGAAACACACTGCACTGCTGCCAACGCAGCCCACACCGCTTTATATCAACAGCCAACGTCCCAGCCCACACACACTGTAAACACACTATGCATTTCACCCCAGACCCCACCATCAATCTCCACACTGTTCTCTCACTCATGCTACAGTGGAGCCTTATGGCATTTACCATCACCTGCTGAAATTACACATTTTAAACCCGCACCATAAGGCCACACTGAAGGGTGCTGCTTCCCACTGTTTTGTAGCAGTGGGTGCTGCAGTAATTACAGGAATCATGTTGTGGAATCATTAAGTGTGTCACATTTGCTTCCCAATAAAATTATTGTATATATAATATTAGAAAAAAAAAAGACTACATCAAGCAGGCCCAATAAGGGCTACATGGACAAGATTTAACACCTGCAAGCATGCAAGTGATGGATTATTTCCCATTATGTGATCATGGGACTTTCTTATGTTTCTTGTTCTGAGTTGAGATGCAGCCTGCACTGCAAGCAGAGTTGAACCATGTAGCAGCATATCACAGTAGCACTCAAGACTCGTGTATGCTCACATTTGTTTGTGCATGCAAAGAGTCTGCACCAGAAAGCTTCTAAGTTACTGTAACTGTACTCCGTCTTAGAGCTTTATGTTACCGTATTATGTTTTTGCACGTGCACAGCTTTTTCCAAGGATTAATATTTATCTGGGTAGCAGTCAGCGGGCGCTGGGACTGTGTGCCTTTGCATGCTGAGTTGATTTACAGTATTGGGTGTCCTGGATGAAGCAGTTGCTTCTCTTCTCACACCAATGGTCACATTTCCTATAATATGATGATATCAGATTTCAAACTGTGGCTTCACCTTTCCTTCAGTCCACCCACTCATTCCCCCGTCATGCAATCCTATTCTTCCTGCTTTTAGTGTCCCAGTCTCCTACTTCTCATTTTTCTTTTGTCTGCACATTTTTCTTCATATTCTGAAATGCTCGAGTATTGCTTTGTCATGCTTAAAAAGCAGTGTGGGTGGTTTTGATTGCAGATGGGGGGTTTTCCTGCATAATTGGGATGGTTTAAGATTTATTGTGTGAGCAAAAATGGGATGTTTTGAACCAATTTGCATTGTTTCTTATCTTTTTTTAAATCAGTTTGGGTGGATTTTGAGCTCATATTGAGCTGGAAAAAATCAAACCAATCTGGCAGCACTGTTGAAAAATAACATAAACATATGGCATTGCAATAGCCTGTCCTCTTTGGGCATATAGAGGGCTGCCTCCACATTCTGTGTAACTACGCACAACAATGTGAGTGTCTGGACAGAGCTCCTGTCTGGTGACACTCAGGGCATGCCATTGTGTTTGTGTTAGTGTCCAGCTTCTAATACTACAAAATAAAGTGTACGAGTGCTGTTATTTTTGGTGAGAGGTGCCTCTGTTTATATTTGGTGTGAGAGAGATGTGCCAACGTGTTGAAGGATACGTGCAGCCCTCGATCCGTCACCTCACGTGGGGTCGTGCATGCCGGGAGTTGACACACTTTGGAGGTGAGGAAATCTGTATTGACACAAACATGCAGGTACACACATACACACACACACACACACACACACACACATCTTAAATGGCTCCATATCATGACACATTTCCCACCACACAAGACCATCTTGTGTGCTACCACAGTCCAATTTCTAGTGGAAAGTGGATAACGTAAACTAATTCTCCTGGAGCTGATCTGGCTGACTGCCCATTATGACATTTGCAAATTACTTTTTTGAAGTTTTGAAGCGACCAACACCAGATCCATGTCTTGCTAAGTTACAGCGAGCTGGCTAACCTCAGCTTGCTAGCTCACTAATGTTATTGTTAGCAAAATACTATCTTCATGGAAATGTTGGCACGACGAGCTCACCAAATGTGCACCAATGATTAACTCAGTCTTTATACGTCACAGATATGGACGGTACATTCTTTATGCAGTTCTTTATCGAACACTGGTGTCATTAATAACAAGGATTAACAGCTTCAACTGTTAATGTATCCACTGCTGGTTATATGTAAACATCTGAAAAAAGTAAGTTTTACCATGTGCTTCTTTTTTCTTTTTAATATACTTTTGCATTGTGTCAGAGGTAGAAATAGATGTTGATTTGAAAAATGGCAAACCACATATGAATGATATTTTAAAAATCAGAGCCGAAGTGTTTGCTATTTGAAATGCATTGGAAAAGCTACCTTTGTCTGATTACAAGTCAGACCAGCATTTCAATTCAAAAGTGTCTTTGAAGATGAATTACCACTGGATGGAAATGCCTCTGACACTGCATTCAAAACAGATTCACCCCGGTCCATGCCTCTGCAACTGCAGAATCTGCTTTTTTATTTTGCTTTGTCCGTTCTGGCTGGCCTTCAAGTGTTCCCACTGTCGCAGCGCTGCATGCCGAGAAATGGATGGGGTGCTGAGTGTTGTTGACATACAGCTGTGTCAAGGTCCCTACCTTTAGGACCGACCGAAGACAGGCTTCAGCCTCAAGATAGCTGAGTTAGGAGCCTGACTGGGCTCTCGTGATACTGATATGTCAACAGGTATCACTTGCTCACACGATGTAACCCAACTCGAAGGTCCCTGCCAAATACAGAGTGACTATAATGGTTATCTGGGGGTGACCTCATGTTTACCTGCCCACAGCCTTGCTCGGTCGAGACTAGCCTGATGTCAAGACAACCACATATAATATACATACCATGTTGTTGTCCCACTTAACTGTAATTTGTGAGCTCATATTAAGGGAGACATTAGCAGTGAAGTCCTTTACAACATGGGGGCATGATAAATAAACAAAATGAAAATGCTAATGCTCACCTGCAAATATTTGATAATATCAATATTCATATTGGCAGTGATGCAAACAGTTGTAACACTTGTTCAGTAAAAGGTTTGAATAGATTCATGCCAGCTCATTCGAGTTCCCCCCGGTAAACAGTTATGCAGTGCATATGTAGAGTGCAAATGTAGCTTTTATTGTGAAAGGCAAGAAGGAGTATATCTGGATTATACTGCTTTTGTCAAGGTAAAAAGAGTAATAAAGTTTGCCATCTTGGTTTTAATTGCAGAGCATCTGATTTGTTCAGGGGCGTGCGCATGCGTGCATGCGTGCGTGTGTGTGTGTGTGTTCATGACAAAAACAATAGTTTGAAAATAAATTCTGATGTGTGAATTAACTGCACACATGTAGAAAATCGTCCCTGGTGTGCAGAGGCAGGAAGACTTTAAGGAGTGAAACTATTACGTCACATTGTTTCTGCAACATCTGTTGTTTTCATGGTTTTTGTGGAATGGACCGCTCACTCCAATTCCCATTGGCTGCACAACTGCTGTCTAAATGTTGTGATTGTGTTGTTTTCCTTTGGGTAGAATTGTCCTAAAGATTTTTTTCCTAGCGTGGTCCGAACAAAGCAAATGTCTGTAGGGGGAGAAAAAACTACTCTGCTGTCCTATCTGTGAAGCTTCCTAGAAACTGAACCAAAGCGCGGGGTGAGCCAATGCCCTTTAACCTTCCTCAGCTGCAGAGGAGGAGCACAGCCAAAAGGCCATGGACACGGTCCAGTCCAGGCCTGTATGAGGAGAGTGACAGAACAAAACAACTTACAATAACTGAGGAGAACAGCATAACACAAAGGGAATGAATGCAGAATAATAATGACAAATTAATTACTTATGTTTACGCCTTAAAATGCAGTCAGTGAGTGATGAGCCTTGCTCCAGTAATAAAACCACAGTGTGTAAGAAGCATTCAAGAACCCGTTAGCAGTTCTCTACCAGACTATAGAGCTGCGAGCTACGTTGTGTCTTTGGCTCAAAGCCAGCTGAGTGTCTGTCTAATGATTCTGAGAACTGAGGACAGTTTAAGCCCAAATCCAGGAAGTGTGTGACGTACACATCCCTGTTTCCTGTCCAGTGTCGCTGAGCTTTACGCCTTCATAAGTACTCTATTCATTCAATGACTCATCATCAGTCACAAACTTTGGCAGTACTACTGGATTATCAAATACCAGGAAGACCTCCTTATACAGTCTGTACAGTAAGAAGGTGTCTCCTTTGCTTGACTTGTTGGAGAGTTCCCCTCGTTGTCGGCAGAGCTGTGGGTCTAAATAAGTGGATAACTAATGTGATCATTTGCTACTGGCAGGATATTGGTGTCTTTCAGAGCCAGTTATATCTGTCCCTCTTTCCTTGGAGCATTCATAGCTTTAATCCCATCTGCCTCCCAACGTAGTGCTTGCTCCAGTTAGACTGCTCATTTCCAAAAACATAATCAACCAGCATAATCTCCACAAACTCCACATTCTGTATGACACATTTTCCATTATGCCATATTCCTGTTTCACCTCCCTTTTTCCTTCAGTCAGCTATAGGACTACATTAAGGCTTCAGGAAATTGGCCTTTAACATTTCTGGGGATGAAACATTAACATTACTCAACATTAACACACTGACCTTATTAGGTTTCGGTGTGCTAGTAAACCAGTGAGTTGGCACGCACAGTACTTGGGCCATTGAACTGGCACACCTAAATGGAATGCAGCCATTATTAATGCTATTAGACATGTATACCTGTGTTTGGCAGGTCAAAGTGTCTGCTCTGAGAAAGATCTCACTGTACCCGATAACTGTAAATTTACCAGAAACATCCACATGTTCCCAGTCCCATTTAATTGTACACAAGATACACCTGTGATGAAGAACATGACATAAGTACATAGGGTATATGGATATGTTAAACTAACTAACTCTGACATTTTACGTTTTACTTGTCTTCTTGGTTAAAGTCCTGTCTTTCTTTAGGCCATCCATCAATTTAAACCTCCTCCCTCCACAGACTTTTCCACTCTTTATACTCCATCACCTGACTTCCTCTTTTGTTCCCATAAAAGTACGACAGCCACTAGAAGTCACTGCTTTGTAATATAGGTGCATATGTAATCGGTTAGTAAGTATGGGTCGTAATTAGCTGCTTGTACAAACAACATAAGGTGCCAGTTTTTGGGATAGAAAGCATCACATTTAAACATTATCTGCTTCTGTACATAATTACTGGATGCGGTTACATTGCTGATGTAGAACATGAGTAAAGAAGTTTTGAGCTGAACGTTTGATTGTTCTATCCACCTCCTTTCCTGCACACTTAACGCATCTGCAGTCTGTATGCTACATGAACAAGCTACAGTCTGTGGGATAGCAACAAAATTCAAGGCATGGATTTACTACGAACAGCCTGACTTGGGATCAAGCAGGGTCTGTATAATATCCCATCCAACTATTTTGGCTATTTGCGTTCTGACATGCAGCTCTTCTGGGTAATGTCTGCATAAGCTCAGGGCTGTAGTGCATGTGTGAAGGATTCCTATATCTAAGTGTTATTGACATGCTCTTCACAATATTGGCAATATTGTGAGGTCAACATCCACCATAGTCTATGCAAAAAAGGCAGAAATGAAGGATTTAATAGGGCATTGGAATATTTTTGGTGTCATACTTGTCATTTAAAAGTTAAAGCCTATAATCATTCTACTGCTTCATCATAATCTTTACTCATACTATCTCCTCCTCTTGTTTCCTCTCCCTTTGTCCTTTTGAGCATCTTCTATCTTCCTGTTCAGGAATAGACTTGAGATGTTGGACAGGAAACATCTCCAGGATGGGTGTGTGTGAGGGTGGGATGACCTCATTACGGACACCCATTGCCTACACGTACACACATGGATTCATGTGCACGGCTGTCACAAAGCAAAGCAGTCGCGCCCCACCTCTCGTTGTCGGGGTTAAATAGTTTTACCTTGTATGGTGTAGCTCTACTGGCAGTATTGCAGCACCACTCAGAAATAAACAAAACAATATATTTGAAGACTGTTAGAGATATGACATTTTACACCGCTCTGAATAGATTACCCTATGAGGGCAGAGATGTTTTAATAAGTGAGGGTTATCTACTTCAGCGCACGTGCTTTGGTCCTGCGGTGGCAGCCCCTGAATTGTTTCCGTTCTCTATGATCCCTGTGTTTATTTGTCTTCCTGCATTTGGCATGGAGCAAAAAGTGTTTATTTATAGCAAGTCTGTAGCCTAAATTACTTCCAGCACATGGTATTTTTAGAGGGGGCTTAGGTGTTTGGTGACCCGCGATCATTTGGTTTGTGGCTTTATTTGGTGTGATGTCATGTGAGGTGATCAGTGTGTAAAATGACCACACAGGTAACATCAGCTTCTGTCCGTGTTAAGGTCATGGCTTTTGTGTGTTGTGTGCACATGAATATGGCTCAGTGTGACTACAGACGTTTCACCTTGGCCGCTGCGTAAATCGGTCCAGGTAAGTCCAGACTCATGCCACCTCGTTCAGATTATTTGTCTCATCCTAAATCTTTTAAGGCTCTTGAAGCAGATCAGGTCAGCAGTACAAAACACACAACAAACTAGTTCTCAGAACCACGGAAAACACTGAGCATACACATAATTTAATCACAGGCACTTAGGTTTAAAAAGTAGTTGTTTCTAAGTTGTTTTTACTGGAATTAGTAGCCATGTGTTAGACCAATCCAAACATATTTATGTGTGTTTGTGTGTGTGTGCTCTTTGTTACTTTCCCCTTCACATGCCCCTCTAATGACTCTATCCATGCTTTGCATTTGTTTTATATCTAAATTCACTCAGCACCTCCAAATTAACCTCCGCCTCCAACGTCAAGGGCCACACAAGGGCAAAAGACAGACCTCACCCGCCCTTCCTCCCTGCACTCCCCTCCTCTCTCTCCCACCGAGACATCCTTCTCCTCACAGGTCCTCTTAATTCACACATATCTGCCGATCACATTTCTAGGACGTGTGAACGTGCTGTAAAGCCCTGTGGAGCTGCCGCAGCCTTGATTCAATGAAACATCGACCCACTTGACCGACTCTCCCTCTGTTGCCTTTGATGCCCTGTTATTTTTATTGATGGATGCGAGCTCACAGATTAACTATGTGGAGACCACCCCTTTGATCTCTGCAAATGTGTTAATCATGCTGAGGATGCTCAGCAGCACTTGGTCTCTGAATAACTCTGAATATGTAGCGCAAGGTAATGAACGGTTAAAGGACATTTAAGGTAAAGTAAAATAAATAAAAAGAAATAAAAAAAAGTTTGAACCCCTCTCCTTGGCCTGAAGTGTGAACCAAAGTTGTTGTGTCATATTCTACAGGTTGGAAAGAGGGGATGGGTTTCTATGTCTTATAATGAAATAAAAATTTGGTCCATGCTTGTATATGTGATAACAGAACAAATGCTCTCAGGTAATCAATGTGACACCACTGTTTACAGTGGTTGTGCATTGAGCAATGTCCACTTTTGATAACACACCCTTGAATATAATGTTGTAATGCCAAGAATCCTGAACAAAACAGATTCAAGGCTTCGATTCGAGCTTTTAAATGACTAACAATGAAACAGTTTAGCAGGTTTGTGTCCCAATGTAAAGGATATTGGCAAAAACAACTGTATCAAAGCCAATAGATATGAATAAGATTATGTTTGAAGGATTGGTTTAAAGGTATAGCTACTGTTTCTTTGGAAGCTCATGTAATTTCAGCTTTGAAAATGGCATTCCATGAAAATGTGTCTTTGTTATTGTTTGATGAACTGGTGACATTGACTTTGTGTGTGACCCTCTATACATACAGTATATTTTGTACTTTATGGGAATTCAAGTTGGTTGAAACATGGACTTCTTGTCATATCACTTAAGCCAGCTCAGTTCCAGCATGTTTCTTGCAGAGTCTGAATCTAACTTGCTGTCATAGAAGAAATTAACATTGTCATTGACAGGCTGAAGAAAACAACCAAGGACTTTGAAATCAATTTGTAAAGCCGATTGCTTGATGTGCCTTATTAGACAGATTAAAATCTGTCCTCTCCATTTGTCAAGGCTGCACGCCTGTGGGGCTGGATTCCAACTTCCTGTTGGCTGCGTATGCCAGTGTCTCTGTTTGCGACTGGCACACACTTCATTGGCACTGTGAAAAGTCCCTGCTAACTGCCCCGTGCTGTCCTCGACCCATTTCTGTCAAGGTCATGGCTGCCATTTCCTTGTCTCTCATTTTTATTTCTGTTACTCTCCACAATATGTCACATCCACTGCAAAGTCCTTCATACATTTTCAAATTGGGATTTAATTGGCACATCTCCACTGCATGGTTACTGATTGAACGGATCCACTCACTGTGTTTGTATCTCTTTGATGATGATGTCGCACGTCACTATGTTGATGAAGATGAAGATGAAAACAGGAAAAGTACCTGGTACCAAAAATAAATCAGTTTGAGTTGAGTCAAGCTGTGGCACGCAGGGGGAATATGGCAAATGTTGATATTATGCACCTGTTTAATTCTTCTGCAAACGCTGAATGATGGATTGATTGATTGATTGATTGATGTTTGTTTGTTTGATTTACATACATTCATGATTATTTATGTTTATGCCAGCCAGTCTGTGAGTGAGTGCCTGAACTGTCTGAGTTAAAACAGTAAGTGTTTTATTTATTTCAGGATAAAAATTGGCACCCATAGTGGTTATTCTGGTCTGAACAATTTCATCATATGTATGGAGAACTATGGAGGTTATCTGGATTTTAATGTTGGCTCCTTGACATTGCCAACAATCTGCCACTGTCAACTTTCTGTATGCAATGCAGGTGTCGACATTTACACTGACATAGCTGTATGTTTACGCAGCAAGAAATCATGTGCTCAGGGATTACTTTGATCCTTGGCTAACAGGTCGCATTTACTACCTACAATCAAATCATGCTTTTATGCTTTTTTATGCTCAGCCTTCGGACAACACAAATAGAAACATATATTAATGAGATAACCTGATGAAAGATATCAGAGCAGGGGTGTTTGTAACGGGTGCCCTCACAAGACCCACCTCACTCCAAAGCTTCAGATGTGTTTGTGTGCTTGAACACAACTCGTGTGTTTAAGTGTAACTGTGGCTATTTTCTACTCGGTTGTCATGGCCTATTTTTCTCTAGTGTTCCAAGAGGCAGGATTAGAGAGATTAGTGCCGGACTTTCTGACTCTGTTCCTTGCACAACTAGCCAGTGTCCAACTGTAATGTATAGCAGACACACATACACACAAACACACACACCATTACATGACGATATGTTAGATGTCCACTAACATGAACCATACACTGATGAATATTTGATAAGTTTTGGTAATTCATCATGCACTCATCAGAGGTAGACTCACATGAAGGGAGACAGTAACGAGTGACTCAGGTGTTATTTTGTCTGCTACGATAATCTGTGTCAAGAAGGGCAAGAGGTTGCGAGATGAGGATTATAGTTTCCACTCTGGCTACAGCACAAGTTCTCAGCAAACCCCCGACCTTACCTGGTCCACATCCTGAACTCTGCTGCCATTTAAATGTACATCTTCTACACTGTCTGAAAGAAAAACCAACAGTATTTTATCAAAGGTGCATACAAACCTGTTTCACGGTAATGCTTTGATCTCGGCCCTCAGCACCTACAGACCTTCCTCTGGTGCCAGATTGAATTTTAGAGGAAGTGTGTCTAAGAGATTGCACAAGACAGCAAGAATATTTACACTTGAAAGACTGGTGTAGCCATAAAAGCATGGAGTGTTTGGTTTGAATATTTCAGTTTTAACATCATATAGCCTGTAGAGTTAGCTCAGGGTTTGAGCTGTTTCTGTCTGCAAGTTCTCTTTGTCCATCCTTTTATTTTCACCCAAGGAAGTGCAGTGTCAAGTGCAGGCTCTTTACATCTACAGGCCCATCGTGTAACAGTCTGTTATGTCCAGACTGTATAGTGTATCGAGAGGAGACCTTTTTAATGTTACACCACTGAATGGCATTATGGGTACAGCTCGCTCTCTGTTTCTCTCTACAGTACATTTAAGAACTGATGAAGAAAGTGGCCGGAGATGTAACACTACAGCAAATTCAGACGTTTCAAGCATCAGTAAAAAAAAAATCTAAATCAAAATTACTTTATTTATCCCATAGGGGAAGTTCAGTCTTGTATCTTTCAGAATGTCCCTGGAAATAGCCTGGTCCCAAACTGCTAGCTGGTAGCAAATTACATATATTGACAATATTTCAATAGGCCTGTTTTGGATTTAAATCCAATCAACGAATATCACTTCTTCTGAAATATCCGGTGTGCTGTCATGAATGAATTAACCGGTGGGAAATTTTCTTCACTGTGGCATCCCTACACTATTACCTATTAAGATTCCAGTAGCTACTTTAAGTTTACTATTCATCTCCAGGGGAAAATATAAGGGAGGAGTGAAGTACAGTGCAATGGGTGTGTTTACTGTGGAATCTGGACATAACTTGTCCGGCCTCATGGGGGCTGGAGGGGCTGGGCTCTCACTGACTATATAACCAGATCCCAGCTGCAGCCAACTCTGGGCTTCACAGTAGTTTAGTAGTTTGCACTTTCGCGTCACAGCAAGAGGGTCGTGGGTTCAAATCCGGCTTGGGGCTCTTCTGTGTGAAGATTGCACGCTCTCCCCGTGTCAGCGTAGGTTCCCTCCTGGTCCTCTGGCTTCCAAAGACATGCAGCTCAGGTTAAATTGTTGATTCTTAATTTCTCATAGGTTTAAATGGTGTGAGTGGTTGCCTGCCCTGTGATAGCCTGGAGAGACCTGTCCAGGGTGTACCCTGAGCCCCCTGCTGTCTCACCCAATGTTAGCTGGGATCGCCCCCTGAGATCCAAGTTCGGTTCAGAAAAATGAATGAATTTCCACTCCAGCTTTGATGTAAAATGTAAAAGCCATGCTGATTCCATCTTACCTAATCCTTTTTGTTTATTTGTTAGTTTTTTTTTTTTCAGTGCAAAACATAACACACATAAGTGCAACCATGTGACAATGACAGTCCACCTCCATGCTTGTTTGTTTGGTCATGCGAGTGTCTGTGAGATCCCACGTGCACTCTGAAATCGTTTTGCATAAGCGTTGTGTGTGTTCCTGCAACTTGAATGAATGTGGTGCATGTGTGTGTGCTCTTCAGTTAAAAAAAATAAAATCTGTTGTTATGTCTGCTGTTTTCCTATGTTTTTAAAATCAGTAAAAATATTTTAAAATCTTCTCGCGTGCACCAGGCATCATTCTGTTTTCCTCTCTGTCTCTCTCCCTTCCCCCAGACTCCCCCCTCCCACCACTGTCTTTGTTTGCTTGCTCCTTTCCCTCAGAGGGTTACCACCCAACAACCTGCTTTGGCTGCTCCTGATTGGTGGATTGCTTGTGAGGGGGGTGGGTCCAGTTGAAGGCTTGTGAGAGCTTTACCAGTGGAGAGCCAGCTCTCAGCTGTCAGAGAGCATCCAGTCTGCAGTGGAGGCACAAGCAGGATCTGTCTCCGTCTGCTGTTGCAGCACTACTCCAAACAGCATTTACAGGACTTCCTGATTCTATTCAGCAACAACAACTGCCAGACAAGGAGTCAAAAAAGGAATTAAGCATCCACTAGAACTTATCTTTTTATTCTGTTTCTCTTCTATTTCCTCCTTCCTGTCCTCATGCCCAAGGAAGTGTGGTCAGGGCCAGAGGAGGATGGGTCCGGCTGTGGAGGCTCAGGTCCAGAAGGCCATGGATGCAGAGCAAAAGCAGCAGCAGCATCAGCAGAACCAGCTGCAGCACCAGCAGTGCTACATGGAGAAAGGGGTGATGCTTGAGCCCTTCCTACACCAGGTGGGGGGACATTGCTGCGTCCTGCGTCTCGGGGAGGAGACCATCTGCAAACCCCTCATCCCCCGCGAACATCAGTTCTACAAAAGTGTGCCTGCTGCAGTGAGGAAGTTTACCCCGCAGTATAGAGGTAAACCAGCTATCCTTTTCTAACCAGTGTTGTGTTGTGTTGTGTTGTTGTGCATCTCTCTGTCTTGATTTCACTGCTCTGTGTGCATGTGTGCAAGTTTGGTGGGAAAAGCTGTTTTGCAGGTTGTGTGTGTAAAGTGTAAGTTAAAGTGCACAATTTGACATTTTTAGGAAACAGAGCTAGCTGCTCAAGTGGTGTTTTTAGGTGCTTGTGACCGCATGTGCCAAATTATGCCACAGGAGGGTGCTGCAGCTGAGACTGCAAGCGGGCCTCCTGCAAACAGGCCAGCCAGCACTGATTTCCTGTTTGTAGGAGGCTGCACTAACACAGGTAAGTCAGGTTTGATCCCCAGTGTTGTTTTGTGGCACACAGCCAGCTGTGTAAAAACAATGCAAAGTGAGATTCCTCCTCGCTTAGATCCATAAAATGTACCATTGGGTTTCCTGAAAAGTCAACATAGGCTGCACTCTGGATGACTGTGAATTAGTCCACAACCTGATGGTCTCTCCACCACCAGGTGCTTTTTATCTGCTTCAAAAATGAAACACAGCTAAATAACATTGGCAAACAGAGTGTGATGGGCTGGTTTAACATGTGACCTCTTATATGGCTTATGGTACCGATACATTATTCTCTCACATGCTTTGTTTTTTTGTCATCTGTGAAAATATTAAATTAAACCACAACAGAGCCTCCACAAAACTCTTGATCATGGACATGGATTTTGTTAAAATTTTGTGCCAACAGCTCTTTCATTTCTTTATCTTTATCTTCACTCACATACTCGTATATATCCTCCTCTCTTTTGCCTTATTTTCTGTCTCCCACTATTTCCCATTATGGGGAAAGGCTTTTTTCTCATACAAAAAAGCTTACGGAAACTTGTTGTTGTGTTCGTCATCTGTAGTTGAAGCCTGTAAACTAGCATCATGTCATGTTTATTCTGTGTATGTGCGTGGTGATACTTTGTGGTTTTGTATGATGTATATTGCCCGTCATGTTGTGTGAGATTCCATTTTATGCTAATAAACTGTTAAAATTTTGCAGCCTTGTGTCGTTTGTGTTTGGACTGTTCTTTTCTCTAAACTGTTGCTGTAAGATTTTTAACATCAGACCTGCATAAGAGCATGGTTTGTTTTTGTGTGTGAGTTTACACAATTAAAACCCACTTAATGCATATTGATATTGACTTAATGATTGAATGATGATAGCTTTGTCCATGTATTGTTAGGGCAGTTGTCTTACAGAGATGTGGATGTAGACAGAAACTGCTCTGTAAGTGCAGTATCAGTACTACTTTTGTTATCTTTATTGTGCTTTGATTCTTGATGAGAGATTCTCTTCGCTACTCTGTGACAAAGATGTTTAACAGTTGTCCCTCTGTTTCCTGCTCTCAGGTGTGGTGTCAGTGAGCTTCGAGGAGGATGACGAAGGGAACCTTTGCCTCATTGCCTACCCGCTCCAGAGTGACCCAGCTGCTGATCAGGAGAACAAGGACCCCTCAGCCGACTGTGATCCAAAGGGTCAGAGCTCAGAGGACAGCGAGAATCAACATATTCTCCTAAATGGGTGCGTATAATATCTGTTGTTTAAAATGTTATGAAAAAATTATCTGATTGCTGTTTTGAAGGAAGCTCACATTGTCACTTTGTTAAGTTTAAGCACCAAAATGACTTGGTTTAGGTTAAGGTATGGATCACAGGTTAAGTTAAAAAGACTACAGCCGTATGTATCTACTGGGAGGAGAAGAATGAGGTAGAATGAGACATATCTATGTACAGAAGTTAGCTTAAAATAACATTAACTTTTCGTTTTAAACATGAACAAGGCCTCCTAAACAAACTGTCCAAAGTGCCACTCTTTTAAAGAATAAGACAGAAGATGAGATGAAAATAAGATGTCCCCACAGAGACAGCAGTACACTGAGGGACATGTTACTCATGATAAAGCAGCAGGTGTAGTCAATGCATCAACAGGCGGGGAAAAGTGAGTCACTGTCACACGTAAATCGAGGCTCATGTAAATGAAATTGCAGATGATGCATTGATCAGTTGAGAACAGTTACACAATCATAGTATATTTCAGACACAACCTTTATTCTTCCATGAATGGCAAAGCTGTAGCCCGCAGACTCACATTAATCGACTGATGACGCACACATTGACTTACACATACAACCTAAGGCGAAACTGGCTCTAAATACTGTGCGAGGCTGATCCTTGGCCCTGGCAGCCAGTTGGAGGGTCACAGCCTCAGGGTTACATAACTGCAGTAGATGCATGTACGTACATCAACACAAACACAAAACTTAGTTTGGAGTGGCCTAAACAACTGGAAGCATGAACGCGGCTGACAGCAAAATATGTGAAAGGTTTAATCAGATGATAGTGAGATAAAGATGCTATTCTATTGGGCCCCGCTTTATATCCTTTACAACAGTTCTTTGTGTCTAAATGTAATGTTTTCTCTCTCAGCCTGCCGCCGAGTGTTCGTAAGCTGGAGGAGGAGGCTGAGGTGCACTACTACAGACTGGAGCGCAGTCACAGTAACGGTGTGCCACAGCTCAAACACATCCCCTGGACCCTCACAAGTCAGCAGCACCACCTGCAGAGGTTAAAGGAGGCCATGCACTGCAACCAATACAGTATCCTTTCACTGACTGGGAAAAAGATGGTGTGTTCTCCCTGTTTGGCCAACATTCAATATCACGGTGGAACAAGACTGGATTAATTGTGAAGAGGTTCCCCTGACAACTAAGCCACCAGGAAGCCTCACAATCTGCCTGTTTACATGCAGTTGAAATGTGTACATGTTATCAGTAGATCTAATATGTACCCGAGGCCCTTTATCTAAGGCCATTTGTAGCTATCAGTGTCTTTGGAGTCATCATTACTTACCTTTTGTTGCTTGACTTGCCTGCATATAAAGTATTTTAAGGATTATAGTATTATTCAGACTGGCGTGAAACCTGTGGAGGGAAAAGCCTAGACGTACAAAGTTTTTTAATCCAACCCTGTCAAGCAGTTTAAGGTGATTAGTGTAGAAGAAGGCCACAATTTTTAGACTCTTGCCTCCTTGACTCAGTTTACCAGAATTCATCCTGTTGGAGAATCTGACGTGGCGGCATACATTGCCGTGTGTGTTGGACCTGAAGATGGGCACGCAGCAGCATGGAGACGACGTCACAGAGGAGAAAAAGGCCAGAAAGATGCGCAAGTGCCAGACCAGCACAGCACCGGTAATAGGAGTCTGCCTCTCTGGCATGCAGGTGGGCCTTTAGCCAAGACTGGTTCCGATGTTCATAGCTATATGACATAGCTAGACATTTTGGGAATGATGTTGACTGACTTTCTGGTAGAGAAATAGATTAGATATATACCAGCATATACCATAACTGTCTGTTATATGTAAAGCCACAGTCAGCAGCTGGTTGGCTTTGCTTAGCACAGAAACTGAGAGCTTGGAGAAACAGGTAGTCTGGCTCTGTCCAGCAGTTATATATCCACCTACCAGCACCTCTAAATGTCTAAAATAGCTTCTTTGCAGATGACATCATACATCAGTGTGCTTTCTAGATGTAGGGCAGGGAACTGGAGGCAGCAGCGCATCCATGTACATGTTGGAGATTAAATCGCAGTATGAAAAGACAGTAATTGTCGCACTCAAGACTGCAGCCGTTTAACGCTGCTTTGGCTCCAGCGTCGTGTACCAAGCTGCACAGGAAATAGTTAGAGTCCTTTTGAATCCTGGATGCTTTTATCAGACTACTGTTAGAAGTGTAGTAGATCAGGAGGACAAGGTCTTTTGTCATGACCAAGCAAATTGGTCATATTGTGAGGCTTTTCTTCCCTGATGCCAATATTAGTGTCAGTTTTCTGACAATACCTTCTGCATGCACCTCCAATTCACGTAGTATATTATCACTTCCTGCCCTCCATCTGAATTCTGTGCGTCATAATATTCATGTGATTTCACACAAGCTATAAACAGATTATATTGTGTTTGCCTCATGTTGGTACTAGTCCTTTAATAACCTGACTAAAGTGTGTGATTTAGGAATCTACCTGGTAGCAAAAGTCTGAAATTAGCACTTGTCATTCACCTGTGAAATGAAATCAGTAGTGGTGACTCACTGGCCTTCTGTGTTTTTTTCCATCCCCTGTATGTCTCTCTGTCCCTTCAGGTGTACCGGTGTGACACGGGCCAGCTGATGTTCATGAACAAGTTCCATGGCCGCAGACTTAGTGTGCCTGACTTTAAGGAGGCTTTGTTCCAGTTTTTTCACAGCGGACGCCATCTACGACGTGAACTCTTGTCCCCGGTGCTGCACAGGCTGCGAGAGCTGCAAGCTGCCCTGGAATCCTGTGAATCCTATCGCTTCTACTCCAGCTCCCTGCTCATCATCTACGACGGAGCGCATCACCAAAAACACTCTGAGGACAACCTCTCTGACGAAGAAGAGGAGGAGGAGGAGGAGGAGGAGGAGGAGGAGGAACCGGACATGGAGGAGGAGGCGGGTGAAGCAGCAGGTGCACTTGGTTTCCCTCGCAGGTCCTCCACATCTAGCGACGGCAGCGTCAGCAGTGGGAGCTCAGCTGTCGGACAGGCTCGCCTGACCCGCTCTGACCCCCGAACCCCGTTGGTGGATGTGAGGATGATAGATTTTGCCCACACTACCTGCAGACATTACCAGGGGGACAGCGTGGTGTACGAGGGCCTGGACAGTGGCTACATTTTTGGTGTCCAGAACTTGATCACCATCCTCTCTGAGCTGGAGAACCGCAGCGCAGAGTAAAGACTGACACTATCAGACACACATGCACAGTGGCGTGGAGGGGGAAGAGCAGTACTGGACTACAGAAGCAGAGAGAGATTTCTCCTGTCTTCTTCAAAGTTCGACCTTGTTGTAGCCGGCCTTTCAGAGGACCCAGTTCCTGTTTCAGCCGTTGGTGCTTCTCTATGTTCCTGTTCCTTGTGTCCATCTACGGGATATGAAAGAGACCTGCACATAACATAGACGAGCCATCTGTGTGACTGATGCAGTGATTTACTCATTGTCATCCTTCTGTTTAACCCATATAGGACGAAAGGGTAGACAGCGAACAAAAGCAATTTGAAGTCTGGAGACAGTAGAGATTTTTTCCGTATGTCCGATTCCAAAGAAGGTTTCCGCATTTTGCACACACAAACACATTCTGTTAAACAAGTGTGTGTTTACTCTGAGACAGGGCTATGTGAGAGAGCAGGGGTTGAGGACAGAGCCGATTCTTTTTTTACCTGTTCATTCTGCCATCCTTCTATCCCTGTTCATTTTCACTCAAAGAGACTATATTCATATAGGTATCAGGGACAGATGATAATAGAGTTGTTTCTTTATTTTACATGTTTCATAAAATAAACAGAAAGTTGAAAAAAAGAACGACGAGTACTACATTCCATGCTATTAATGTTATAATAATGATATTAATAAATATTGTTATTGGACATGTTTGGATACCTCTATGTTTTATGTATGTATTGTCCACAGTCTGTTGGGGAAGACAATAAAGACTTGGGTTTGTGTTAACATCTGTATCTTCTTCTGTATTTGCTTTGCTTGTTGACAAGGTCAGGAGCTTTGTAATCACTGGGTTAAAGGAAGAACCCACAGACTTAATGACATGTTAATGCTGTAGTGCTCAAATGTTGTGTAAATATCCAGGAGAAAGTCCCTTGGGTGCATACACAAGCACATGATGACACAGTAATTAATATCTCTAGAAATATTTTGGAAAGTATGATAGGACTGCATCCAAAATGAGCACACCCACTCCCACCACCTGCTGTGCAGACAAATAACTGGAGCAAATGCAGAGCCACAGGCCTCTGAAGTCATGTACTGTGGTGGAGTGCAGCCAAGATGCAAGATTCCCCAAACACATCTATAGACGTGTTGCCCTCAGCCTAGTAGAACGTATCTGTGTAAAGAGACAGGGGTTTCTTTCTGGCAGAAGGAGGATGAAGGCAGCCTGGGCCGCCTCAGCCAGTCTTGGTCATCTCTAACCAGTCTGAGGCAGACAGAGAGGACCTGAACAATCTGCTCTCAGAGTCACAGGCTCTGTGTCATGTGAGCAGTACGGGCAGCCTGCTTGGGGATGAGCTATTAAGCAGACACAGGCTTGTGTCAACAGAGAGCACGGGCCATTACCACGTCAGTGTTTTTTCTCTGGAATGTACTGTTCTGCTGTCACAGACATCCATCTCAATTACACATCAATCTGAAATACAGGGCCCGGTTTTATATTCATGCACAACTTTATAACTCTGACCGTTTATCGGACATCCAAATGGGCTCCCTGTGCCTCTCTGTGAGGTCATGGAACCACAAGGATTTCTTTCAGCTATAATCGATCCGTAAAGATCCATCTGCGTCACCGAGAGTGACACCATGGCATCTGACCAACCAGTATAGTAATAATAATGATCATAACAATAGTTGACCTTGCAACATAAAATCTGTCTGTCCGTCCGTCCGTCCGTCCGTCCGTCCGTCCGTCTATCTTTGTAGTAGTTGTTTTGTATCTCTTTGTAGCTGCTATGTGTAGTAATTTTGAGTCTCTCCCTAGTGTCTGAGTCACATCATTGACAGTCTAGTTTGATTATATAGGTCATATAGAGGCATCAGTATTAAATTGAGACTGTATCATAATCAGAAAAAAACCTCCTTGTAGTACATTTAAATAATCTTTCTCACATATTGGTTAGAGTTCATCATATTATGAAAGCTGTGTGCTTGTATCAGTTGATGCTGAAAATAGTGGCCTCCTGTAAGTCACCATCTGTCACATGCTTGCTGGGTTTTGGACATGAATAGTTTTCCCTATGAGGTCTGACATATACACATTCATACTGCTTATATGAGTGGCTCTGTTTAGACAGTAAAGAACACATTGGAAATGGGTAATCAACACATCTTTTAGAAGAATATATAAATTGATATACTGTATATATACTAAATACATACATGATTACTCATCTTGACCAAGTTCCTATTTGGCTTGGGTGTAAAAAAAAAAAAGCGAAACATATTTCAGTAGGCTGTTATATACATATAATAATCTCTACAGCAACTGTTGTCTGCCAACACATATGTTCTGTATGTCGTCTCAGTCTGCGACCTGCTTATTCTGTAATCCTGTGGCACTGTACAGGACAGTACAATGAAAGGTCAAATCCTTTACTGAAACCCAGTACAGGGCAGACACTTTAATCTTTAAGAGTCTAGGTCACGGCAGGGTTAGGGTGGTTTATGAGCACATACTGTTTACATGCCGGTTTCAGATCCCGATGCATGTTTCATGGACTGCCAAAGGTCAATTGCATGCAGAAGTAGGACATGCATGTTGTGTTTCTGTGCTGTCTGATAGCTGAGGGATAGAAAGACTGATGGATGAGAGGATGGTTAGTGAAGAATATAAGCTCTTCCATTTGCACTCTACTGGGCAGAGGGGGGTGTTAGCCAGTGTTGCGTAACAGCCTCAGGGTCAGTGTGCTTCTTTTAACCATCATCATGATCCCATTCTGTCATCACTTTGTGTGTGTACATGCACGTATATTAAACCACTCCGATACCAAAGATTCACTCTTATTCTATACCATAGCATCTGCATGCATACCGCTGTGTGACATGTGTGTGCATGTGCGTGCTTGTAGGCCACTGCTTTGTGAAGGTTGCCCCAGCAAGTGGAGCAGTTGCGTAACAGCAGTTAATATCGCTATGGCAACAGCAGCCTTTACTGGGAATGAAATAGTGTCATAGATTTAAGGGCTACCAGCACACCCCCGTTCACCAACATATGAATACACACCATTACTACTCCATTCATTCATCAGATCTGCTCAATCAACTCATGAGCATTTAGTCTGTTACTGCTCTCACATTGTGATGCACGCTTCCATTCAAAGCACACAGGCCTGTGATTGGTGCACATGTCACCTCCAAAAACAATCATTTCATTACTTTGCATTCTAAAGTCTTCCTTTCACAAGCGAAGTTCAAGGTCATGCATGGTGCAAAATTAATTTCCCTTGTTTGTTCTCTGTGATAGACTCATTTCCTTATCTTTCAGCAGTTGACTCATTATCGGCAGCAGACTGATGATTATCTCATAACTGTGAAGCACTTAAGGTTATTACACTGTTGAAAGGCAGCTAACTATTCCTCAACTCTTCTACATACGTCGTCAGTGCAGACCAAGTAGAAAACCTCTGGGCGACTCCAAACAGAAGATTGTATAGAGGTAGAAAATGACCCAACTTCTCACTTGATTTTTTACCTCAGTAGATATTTTATTCATTTGGTGAACTATGGTCCCATTTAAAGTAAAATAGACTATCAAGTCAGGTATGCTTTAGGGCGGGACAACCTTGGGACTGACAGGTGTTTTCAGCTTCAAACTCTGACCTTATCACAGTGTGTTTTCACTTAATCTAAGCTAAATGTAACATTCTGGTTGACTTAAAATGTCTTGATCAGTGTTCAGTCCTATTGAAACAAACTAATGAGTCCGCTGTTCATTTTGAATTACACATGCCCCTTGCTAAGCAGGATAGCTAGCAAGGGGCACCCACCAAAATGCCAAACTCAAGACTTAAAACCCATAAACCAATGGTTGACGTCTTGGTGACTGTCCACTTTTTTTTATTACATTCTTTGGTCCAGACTAAATATTTCACTGGCACAGCTCCATTTTCCTCTTAGCTATTTGATGTTGATGTGATTTTCCCTTGACGGCCTCATAAATAGAGATATGACAGGACACGCAACCATCAGGAAGGAAAGCTGTGCAGAGCTTGCTTTTTTTTGCATGAGTGTTTGCATTTTGTGTTGTGTGTCTGTGAGACTGTGTGTTTCATACCTTTTGTAAATCCTTGGCTCTATTTTTCATTTTCTCACTGAATGTTTGCATGAAGCCTGATAGATGACAAATAAATGAAGCCTAATTCCTCTCCCACATCCTCTCTGCTTTTCATATGCTTACTGACATACACAACAACAACAACAACACATGGCCGAGAATATTACACAGCTGTTCCATTTTTTGCATCTTTGGTAAAGCAATGAAATCCGTGAACAGAACCAGTCTATGTGGTCTGCAGACTAACTATCTGACGAGTCCTTCATATGACCCGCTGCACCATGTCATCCTTTCACTGCCATTTGAGAATTGCTCCATTGTCCGTCTCACAATTTAGCGTGCAAGCATGCAGCGGACTCTCCTGCTCCAGGCTGTGACAACAGAGTGGGGGTTGAAACCAGTCTGAACTGCTGTGTCCAAGCTACTTTTTCGCCACTCAGTTTTCCCTACAGGGCCAATCAGTAATACCGAAACCTCTCATTAGGTTTTGATTTATCTTCATCTGACGAGTTTTTGATTAAAAGAGCTGTTTATTGAGTAGACTGCAGCGTGCTGTCAAAAGAAAGTGAGAACTTCAGGAATACAGCCAAACCTGATTTGAAAGGTGCTAAATTGAATTTATTGAATGGTGACAAGCTCTGCACAGGCAGTTACATTAACAAGTCAATGATGTAACGAGGGAGAGATGAAAAACACAAAGACATAATGCTGGTTCATTCCTCCTGCTCATAACATAAAATCTCATGTGATTAAGATGGTGGTAGTTGTAGGGATTAATCTCCTGACCTGCTCAACATCTGTATATGATTTGATTGGGACTTAGCCACCAAAGAAGAAGAAGAAGTGTGCACCAAAGTTGGCTTTCAGGTCAGGTCAGAAGAGATTAAAGGCAGCTGTGAGGATTGTGTTATGAGAGGACAGATAATGTATGCTACAGATAAATCCACAACACTCCCTCATAAGGCTGCATTTGACTGACAGCTGTGTGTGATTACTGCTGGCTTAGCTTTTCTTTGTGAGCCCGGTTTCACATTCATCCCACTAGAAACTTTTCTTGATGTTTTACTGTCTTACAACATTGAATGAAAGTAGATTTGGCTGCACCTGTGATGATTACGGTGTATAAAAAAAGTAAATAAAATAGAAAAAATAATAACTTTTATTGAATTGTAGCTTGTAATAATCCTTCCTAAGACCAAAGGATACTTCTCTGAGGCAAACGAGCATAGAAAAACGAGAATCCTTCCTTTTTCGACACATACAGTATGAGAGAAGAT
>CAFUXE010000127.1:196236-219386 GCA_903364295.1 Serranus cabrilla | reverse complement strand
TTTTTTACAATGGATCTATTTTTAAGTTCAGCTCCCATTTGCTGCCCTGATTAAACGACCACTGAAATGTTTAGAATCAGGTCAACTCACAAAGACACAGAGCTGTGAATCTGAAACAATGCTACATCAGACAGGGTGGACCTTGTCATTATGGCTTGGACTTGAAAGTTAAAGACTTGTGACTTGACATGAGACATGATAACTCAAATGACTGTCTGTGTGCATTTTATGTTTTCAGTTTCCAGATCTATATATCACATAATGGGAACCTGAAAAAGATGCCGTGGGTTAATTTGACATGGGGTCAGAGTTAGAGTAAGGGGCCGAGATCATGACTCTGTCTGTCTATACCAAGAACGATAACTGTAAAGAAAACTTTAAAAAAAAAAAAAAAAAAAACTACTTTAAAAACTATTACAGCAGGACATTACTGACAGCCAATCAAAATCCATCCAAAGTCTCAGCACCCTACGTTCAATCTCTATATAATAACCAGAAATAATTGTAGCAAAGTGTTTGTATTGAAATCAATAGCATCTCTCTCTCTTTACCTCCCTGTGACGTCATCACACTGTAAAGTCTATGGCTGACCATCACATCCATTTCTTATAATACATTCATGTTTAATTTCCTTTTCTGTACAGGTTAAGGTTAGGAAAGAGGTCAAAGGTCAAGGTTAAAGTGAGGTATCCATAACAACTGACAACAGACCCTTTTCATGGCAGACATGGCAGGAATTGCATGGGTTAAAATAATAACATTAACAATGTCACCATTAGATTAAGTGTACCAGTCAGCCAATGCACTGGAACTGCAGCCATCGTTAATGCACCTGTGCTTTTTCGTCTTTGAAGCTAAGACATAGTTTATAAAAAAGAAAACATATACCGTATGAATACAGATTATAACTGAACAACTGAATCATAAGGGACTTATAATGCTTCCAGGAATAATTTGTCATATAACCAGAGCAAATATTACATCATGATGTAACAGAAACCTTATAAAATAAAACATTATTTATCAGGGGAAGATCAAATCACACCATGACCCCATTCAGAGATAAATCATTCAATTCATAAAATCCTTCCTCTCTCGCTTGATCCTGCTCTCACACAGAGCAGCCTCTGAAGTTAAACCATTTTAAACTAACAGGACCAATATCTAGTAGCTCAGGTTTTAACCCTTAAATAGAATCTCATTGATAAGATGACAGTGCACAGTGCTCGGAGGCTGCGTGCCCAGTCAGAGAGGTCGAGATAAACAAGAGAGCAAAAGCAAAATGGAGCCAAGATGTGATAGGAGTGTTGCATAACGGTGGCAGTGACGCTGTCTGCCGGGCGTCAGGCCTTGACCTGGCCTCAGGGCCCTGTTGTACCCACAGCATGCTGGTTCACTCTGTCAAACTCATTTACACTGACCTCTTAATTAGTATAATGAACCATCAGAGGCACAGATTAACAATAAACACACTTGTTATTCAAGCTCAGCCATAAAGGTCAAATGAAGGAAGACTTTCTGCCCTCTTAAATCACACCATGGGTGTCACTCTGGCTTGCATTACACTATGACACTGCCAGGCCTCGATTGGATTAGCTGGGGATTACAGCAGTTTAGGTTTAGGCATGAAAAACAGATAAATACTGTGAATACATAAAACCATTGTGAAACAGTTTTTTGACACAATTGGCTCATCCAAACTGAGCCTCAGCTGTCCACAGTCTGATGCGCTGATAGTGGTAAACAAGCGTCAGACATGCTGTTAACTTATTATGAAATGAAATGAAAATGAAAATACACAGCCAAGGATTATAATTTAGCTCTCCCTATCCTTCAAACTACCGTGGGACTGTCTTTACCCACTGATATCTCTGTCTCCTCCCTCTACTGAAGGACAAGACTGTCCTCAGTGGTGGGTTTACATAAGCGCTTCATTTACATAAACAGTGTTTGGGTGGATGAGCGTATGATGTGTGTGATTCTCATTCTCAGCTGGTGAATTCTCAGGACTCATCGTGATCCAGAGAACACTGATTGACAAACATGTGATATGATTATCTAGAATTTTTCAACCAAAAATGAGAAAATGTAGGAATGTCTTCATTGCTGCTAGATCTATGTCCACTGAAAGGCCATCTGTTGGGGTTAAACAGGGCAAAGACAGTGTGCAGAATGCAGATATTTCAATTCAAGTCAATTTTATTTATAAAACCCTAAATCATGAATTTACCTTAGAGGGCTTTACAGTCTGAACAGCTTCCAACTCACTCTTCTTTGACCCTCGCATCAGATAAACTCCTTAACTCTAAAACAATGAATGAATAAAACAAAAGGGGGTGATGTCATTTTGTTTCTGACAAGCTGATAACTTCACTTGTCTGTGCACTGATCCCAGGCTGAGTACTTTTTGTGATCATTAAAGGCCTCTAGTTCAGTTTGGACCCTTAAATATTCTGTATATATTTGCAACCAAACTAGGTTGAGAATGGTTGAGGTTATGTTAAGAGCATATGGGTAAACCAAACAGGGGCAGAGTATTTAAGTTATGCAACATATAGAACATTCTGTATGAACATTTATTATTAATTCCTACAAAAAGGACTCACTGGAATTTGCAGGAATCCCTTAAAATGTGCAAAGCTTCCATAAATCCATGTGTCAGGAGACGTTCATGTCCAGCTGCTGGCAGTTATGTCTGGAAGTAGTCCGTTTTTTTTAAACATAATCCTGGTCTTTCTTGCTAACCTTCGCCATGAGGTTTTGATGCCTACATGTGACCATTTTACAAGATTAATGACATTTAAACCCCCAATCATGATGTTGAAATGGTGATGTGTGAAACAGCAGCTAACAATGTGTTAAACAGAACTCCATGGGATTTATTTTTATTTTTGTAAAGACTTAAAACAAATCCAGTAATGAGAAAATGTTGACTGAACTCACATCATGTACATGACTTGCATGAATAACTTACTTTAATTTTTTAAAAACCAAACCATAATCTTCTGGTTTTGCTGACTAAACTTAACCAAACTGCAACAGTTTTGCAACAATAACTATGTGTTTCGACTGTGACCATAATCCTGCGTGAAATTTTCCTTTGAAACATAATTAAGAATGGAGTCTGGTTGTGTGGGAATATAATTTTCAGCAAACAGAGTTGCTTCTGCTCTTGCCAGTAACTCAGACTGTTATTTCATGTCCATCCATTATGTTCTAATAAAACTGCCCACTGACACATACTCATGCCTCCACACTCACAGAAGGATTCATTGTTTACATTTATTTATCTCTAAAAATAAGGAAGAAAGGTCTGACTCATCTGCAACAGAAGCAAATTAGCCTTATAGCCATGCAGAGACATCAGTGTGTGTGTGTGTGTGTGTGTGTGTGTGTGTGTGTGTGTGTGTGTGTGTGTGTGTTTGTGTCTGCTCATATATCCGTTTCCCACACCTCAGACAGACTGTATGTGTCACTCTGAATAAATTCACTGTGTGGGGGCATATGTGTCAGGTAATGTGTAGGTGAAAATCAGTATGGTGTGATTTTTTTTTACTGATAATGAAGTCAGAGCACATTTGAATAATATGATGTATTTTATGACAGCGGAAGTGTGTGGAGAGAAGTGGCTTCAGTCGATTAACACATCAAAGGAGTTCACTTCTGCTTCTTGAATATTTATAATAGAGCATGTGATTTAAAAAAGGAACTCTTCCATTGAGAAAGTTATAGGCACTCTTTGTTTTTATTTAAACACTGTGCTGCGTGTCAGCATAGTGGTGCTAAAAGAGATTCATTGACTTTATTAAAGCAGCTTGAAGGAGTTTTTAACTAATTATGAACCAGTCTCGATTTAATATTTATGCCTCTATACAGAACATCAGGGAGAAGATTGCCTTATTTCTATATTTTCCACAATAAATCCAGCTAAACAATTGAAACCTCAAAGACTTGAAGGGCTTATACTTACTTTTAACGCAGCATGTACATTTCTTTTTCTTTTCTGATGATTTTTTTTTTTTTTTTGACATTATATTTTGGTTTAATGGCTGATACTGGGGCAGGATCAGCAAAGAGAAAAGAAAAGAGTTGACCAAAGAATAAACACTAGCAGCTGCAAACAATGTCAAACTTGCATATGATGTTTATAAAAGATGTAAATATTATTTGCAGGTCATGTGCATCCTGTGCTCAAGGCAAATGTAGAATGTAAATGAAGTGGAGATGACTCTTTCCATGTTGGAGGTGTACTATGAAACATTAGTGAGTTTACATAATTGAAGGTTGCAGACAGACACAATGTCCTCCACAGGTACACGCAGGGACAACCTTACTGAAGGGGGGGCATTACTAATTGGATCAGCAGTCACGCTTTATTTGCATGGATTTTTCTTCTGTACAAAAAGATTATAAATGTGTTTGTGCATTGCCACAGACTATTTGCATTATCTGGTGCCAGGGGACTGATTGTCTACGGTGCATTAGGCTGTGTTATCCTTTTCGGATCATTAAAGAAGCACTGCAGATTAAACAGTTATTGATGGATGGAGTGTGATTCATTTAGAAATATATTCCCACCAACTAATAATAACTTCTGTTCAACATATCAAAGCTGAAGTCTTCTGACTGACAGGAAGATACAGTAGATTTTTAAACAGGCTATTCAAAACTCCATGGAAAGCAGAGACTGGAGGGGGTTTGTTTGGTATTTGCCTGTCCTCACCTCTATGTTAGCTCACGGCTCTGTGGTCATTATGTAACCACATGAACAAATATCTCTTTATCTGAGGGCAGATATGCAGCCTCTGAATGAGTGTGTGTTTTCAGCTGGAAAACAGATCAAGTGATAGATGACAGGAGGTCCAGAGGGTTTAGACTGATGAGATGAAGGCTCCAATCACGGTGCTATTGTGTCATTATTATGGGTCAGTGGTTAAGTATGCCACCAACACTGTGCAGCCAAAGGTGCTCACCACCATTCAATAGCACCATCACCGACCCAGGACCTGACAACTGTAACAAATGATGAAACCCCCTCATTACAAACAGCCTCTCTTCAATTAATCTACACAATATAAACTTAACTTTTCATTGTTTTTATCTGATTTAGAAAATCAAATGACATACATACACACACACACACTCACTCACAAGTACACAAGCACCGATACATGTGAAACAACACTGAGCTCTAGTGGTGAAACGATGGCACGAGAAAATAATTAATAATTGTATTAAAACTAAATGCATCATGAAACTCTCATTCCACTAAAAAGTTTACTTAAGTAACAATAAAAAAGTAAGCATTGAAATATACTTGCAGTCGACAAAGTAATCATACTCATTATGCAGAATGTCTCATTTAAGAATAATGTATTGCATTATAATGATTTATACAGTAAAGTTGCAGCTGTCCGGTAAAATTTAATTTAATCTAAAGCTTCTGCTGGATGGCTTAACAGTTGGAGTACTGAGATAACTCACACTTGCATGATGAAATTAAAAGCCATGGCTCAATCAGTCGTTAAGGACTAATAATGCAAGCAAATGGAGAAAGACTGGTGGTTACTTTATAACAGTTTTGTATCAACTGTTTTCATTCTGCAGGTTCTGAAGTAAAGACATGTTTATTCATAAAAAAATTAATACATCCATGGCTCATATTTATATGGATTGCCATTAAAGTCAATATTGAATTAATAGCTCACATAAATGAATAAATGTGCATATAAAATATATAAGCAAACCTTTAAATTATATAAATTAAATATTTTTAAAGGATGTTTTTCAACGTGCTTTTATTTATTTCACAGGACTTTGATTTCACATCTTTGATTTTATTAATGACATTTTTATCATGATATATTTTTGTAGTTTTTATTTGCATTATTAAGCTATATATTTACAATAACTGATTTATTACTGACTTAATTGTAGATCTGTAGATAATAGGAAGGGCTCAAACATGGAGGCGTGTAGCCTACAGTTCAGACTGACTGCTGAGTCTGGAGTAGGGCGCCCTCTGGCGGATGGGAGAGCTCTGTGTTGCAGATTAAATTATAAATGTTAACAAAATGTAAATCGTGCGTTTTTTGATTTGTTTGCATTTGTCTGACACCCTGAATGGGGTGTCTTCATAGACCGGGCGGTGCACGTCGCTCAGTGCGCAGCATGTCGTGTTTGTGTGTCTCAGAGAAGTGACGTGTGTTAGCGGCTTGTCTGGTGACGTGTCTCTCCTGCTCTCTCTTTTCTTACGGAGCGGCTGATGGAGCCACACTGACTCCACTGAGCACTCAAACTGGTACCAGTAACACGGCAGGAGTCGGCCTAAGGACACCATGGGGAGTATGTGACATTCTTCTTTTTTATACACGTTTTGAGGGCGGTCGAGAAACCTGCTGTCTTTTTTATCTCGAACAATAATGGACATAAAGCGCTCGTCGCAAAGCTAATTAGCTAACCTTGGATAGGTTAACGCTAGGTGGCAAGTTGTAGCTAGCTCATAACGGGGCTAATTTAAATCAAATTCTGCTATTGTGGGAGTCAGTAATACTTGCTTCATAGTCTGAACGTATTTCTAACACCTTGCCTTCCTCTCTTTCAGAAAGGCGTTTAAGCTTCCTGTTTTTAAGTGATTGCTCAGTCGTTTTATGATTGAACGCTAGTTAGCATCAGGCTAGCTGTAAGGACTAGGATAGTTAACTGTCAAGACAAGTTGATGCTGCTTTCTTCTCGTCCTTCAATGAGCATGTTGTTAGAGTTTCGATGTCAAATTGACTAGTAGAGTACCAGATAAGACATCGGTGGCATATGTTAAATCGCTTGCTGTCAAAGTCAATTTCAGTGATTGACACAGCTGATCAACACCAAGACGAAACACTCAGCAGCCAGCTCGCAAGCTGTCTAAAAATGACTGCATTTTGGATACTAGTTACTCCAACCTTGTTTAAGTTTATCTGTTTGTTTATCCAGACATTGCTTAGAAAATAATGCTTGTCGCTGGATTGGCCAGTTGACTGCTGGCAGCTGTTGGTCAGCGTTAGTGATGACGAGGCATCTGAAGTAACCTGGTTTAAGAAGACATATAAGTCAAGATAACACAAATATTTCTGATACTGCAAGTGAGTGCTGGAAATGCAATGTTACTTCTGTCATTTAACCTGATATTCTTTCTCTGCAGTTAAATTTTTGGAGGTCATCAAGCCGTTCTGTGCGGTCTTGCCAGAAATTCAGAAACCAGAAAGAAAGGTATGTCCAGGCATTTTTACATTTACCGTTAAGTAGCAACACATCTGCATTGTGCATATATTAATGAATATGAATGACAGTTGTTCCTTTTTTCAATACTTGCAGATTCAGTTTAGAGAAAAAGTGCTATGGACTGCCATCACGCTATTCATCTTTCTGGTGTGCTGCCAGGTCAGTATATGTGGATGACAAACCTCAATGACAATCTGTTTTTTTTTTTTTTGTTAGTGGTGATAATTGTTTGTGACACATATCTTTTTCTCAATTCAGATTCCTCTGTTTGGCATCATGTCGTCAGATTCAGCAGATCCCTTCTACTGGATGAGAGTAATCCTGGCTTCCAACAGAGGTGCTTGAATTGTATTTATTAAATAGGGTTTACCATGTAGTTCTTTTCTGTCCTGTGCAGCTCCAAAAAGTACATATGGCTCAGTGCTAAATCCAGTTTTGTTATCTGACCTGACACAATCACATTATCACATGGGTCAAAGGTCAACAGTCGTAGGCATCTATGCATTGTTTCTTGTGCTGCTGAAGTTGTTGTGTTAACTAAGACTTACAATGACACTAATGCTGTTCAATTCCAGGTACTCTGATGGAGCTGGGCATCTCACCCATTGTCACCTCAGGCCTTATCATGCAGCTGCTGGCTGGTGCCAAGATCATTGAGGTGGGAGACACTCCCAAGGACAGAGCCCTCTTCAACGGAGCTCAGAAATGTAGGTCTACTCACTCACTACTCGTATTTGCTATTTTTAGACAAATTGTCACGTACCTTTGAAACTTGTATTATTTTTTTATTTGCTTTGAAGATAGCAGATAAAACATGCTGTTCAGTTTTCAGTAACATCAGTAGAAGCTGTCCCTGCAATATTGCTAATTGCATATCATCTTTTCTGCCTTTTTGCAGTGTTTGGAATGATCATCACCATTGGACAGGCCATTGTATATGTTATGACTGGCATGTATGGAGACCCTTCAGAGATGGGTGCTGGGATATGCTTGCTCATCATCATCCAGGTTAATAACAAAGCTATTTGTGTTTATTATTCTGATTTTGTGGGTCAAAACAGTTTTAAAAAACCCCGTAATGAACCCTTAATTGTTACCTGCTAAATAACAATCGTCAGACAATATATTTATTAACATTATTTATAGTCTATCATTCAACCTTATTTTAAGCTGTGTTGAGTCAGATGATGTGTGAAGCACTGACAGGTTAAATATAAAACATTGTTGGCTTTTGAAATTTTAACCATCTCCCCAAGTGAGACAGAAAGAATTAAAAAAAAAAAAAAAAGTAAACTCTGAATGGTTCATGTGACTGTTGCACACTCTGGCTCCATTTGCATTACATAACAATTAATGGTTGTTGATCTTGAAGAAAGTCTGAGGACCAAAACATCATGTGATTAAAAGAAACTGCATATGGAGCCAGAGTCTACAACTCTTTTTCTGACTATCAAGTCTACTTCTAGTAATCAGAATGTCACAACAATCCTTGGTGTGTGTTGCTTTTCTATTATTTGATTCAGTGTGACTGTCATAATGTTTTATCTGCCTTAATCGTCTCAATACAAACCTCTTGTTTGTCTCTTCAGCTCTTTGTCGCAGGTCTGATTGTCCTGCTGCTGGATGAGCTGCTCCAGAAGGGTTATGGTCTGGGCTCGGGTATCTCTCTCTTCATCGCAACAAACATCTGTGAGACGATCGTCTGGAAGGCCTTCAGCCCCACCACTGTCAACACAGGCAGAGGTATGGGTACTGGGAACACACACATTTTGAAGCTGAGTGATGATAAAGCAGATACGTCTTCATCTGTAATGTAGTGGCCAACTGTAACTCCTGTTGTTTATCCAGGTACTGAGTTTGAGGGAGCCATCATTGCGCTCTTTCATCTTCTGGCTACCCGCACAGACAAGGTGCGCGCCCTGAGAGAGGCTTTCTACAGACAAAACCTGCCTAACCTCATGAACCTCATCGCCACCGTCTTCGTGTTTGCTGTGGTCATATACTTCCAGGTGAGCTGGCAACAACAACTCAGTATATACAGTCCAGTGCCTTAACTGCTGTTACTGCACTAAGGGGACGACGTGTTTTTGAAACAAATATCAGCATACTGATGAACACACTTTGTGACCTCACCAGGGCTTCAGGGTGGATCTGCCCATAAAGTCAGCACGCTACCGTGGTCAATACAACACCTATCCGATCAAACTGTTCTACACCTCCAACATCCCCATCATCCTGCAGTCTGCCCTGGTTTCCAATCTCTACGTCATTTCTCAGATGCTCTCAACACGTTTCAGTGGCAACTTCCTCGTCAACCTCCTAGGAACCTGGTCTGTAAGTATCACAAGTGTGTTTCAGCGCGTCCAGTGTTTAGCGTTTAGAAATTGTTTACAAAACATTCCTCAGGTGCACCAGCTATGCGCTGGTTCAAACAAAATTCTAACATATGTTGGAGTTTATGCGCTAACATATTAAGGGTTGCACCAGCTGAAATTGTTCCAGCAAAGATGTAAGTTACAACATAAATCTTTAGTAGGTGTGAAGTAAAATGGTGGTTGTCATGCCTCATTGTTTTGAAAGTTGGGATAACTGGGAGGATGAGGAGGAGGGATTACTTCAGCTGATTAAGGTTGGTTATTATGTGCCTATTTGTTGTTGTTTGGTAGTTGTCTTTAGTTAATTTAAGGCTTGTTGCTATAGTGTTGCAAAGTGACAGACATTTGGACTTAAGACTTGTTTTTCGCACACACTTGGTGAGTACAACAGGTGGTAGCCTACAATAGTGAGTACAAAGTATAGAAATTGACAATAAAACAACTAATAACTAACTAGTTATTAGTTGGTTAATTTAAACTACATATAACAACAGGTTACAGGAGATTTTATCTTAATTATTTTCATAAAGCGGGTACAATCAGGTTCTGTCTCTCGTGTTGTAGTTAGTCATGAGCATGCAGCATCTCACTAACCAAATCTTCTTTTGTTTAGGACACCACGAGTGGAGGACCAGCTCGAGCATACCCAGTGGGCGGTCTCTGCTACTACCTTTCACCTCCGGAGTCGTTTGGTTCTGTCCTGGACGACCCAGTTCACGCAGTCATCTACATCGTCTTCATGCTCGGCTCCTGCGCCTTCTTCTCAAAGACCTGGATTGAGGTGTCAGGATCCTCTGCCAAAGATGTAAGCCTGCGTTTGTACAAGCGTTTGCAGCTTGCTGTGTGTGTCAGTCCCACATGAAATGACCCTGCATCTTTCACTTTGTGTGTCTCAGGTGGCGAAGCAGCTGAAGGAGCAGCAGATGGTAATGAGGGGACACAGAGAAACCTCCATGGTGCACGAGCTCAACAGGTACAAAGCAAACAGGGTTTCATGGTGCAGCATATGGAAAGTTGTCCTCCAGAATATTTCTGTATATTGAACTGATTTACTCTTCACAGGTACATCCCCACAGCCGCTGCCTTTGGCGGCCTCTGCATAGGAGGGCTGTCTGTCATGGCTGACTTCCTGGGTGCCATTGGTTCGGGTACAGGAATCCTCTTGGCTGTGACCATCATCTACCAGTACTTTGAAATCTTTGTAAAGGAGCAGAGCGAAGTGGGCAGCATGGGAGCACTGCTTTTCTAGAAAATACCAACCTTGTGACACACATCAGACACAAAGCATCCACCCTCCATTTTTTTTTTTCCGCATTTTTTTGCAATTCGCACAATCAATACATTTTGCAGCTGGGATAGGTAATGTTTCTCCGCCACCTGTGTTTTCCACCATTACCTCGCTATCAATGCTGAGAAAACGGTCTGAGTTCCTCCCAGTGTTGCGCATAGTATTGTGAGTCTTTAGTCCTTTTACTCCAATAGCGGTGACCCATCTCTCTGCAGGCTGCCTAACTCTCCGCTGACTGTCTTATCAGCTGAAGAATGCCGCAAAGATCACAAGTGTGAGGTGCTGTCTCTGACTTACCTCAGGCATTGTTTATTGCAGCATGTTCAAGGAACACTAAGACAGCGACAACATGTTTAGTGCTTATTTCAAGCTAAAAAGCACTGCATGGACATTTCGGGGGAGTTGAAAGAAAGCCATGTCATGTTCATCACAAGTAGCAATCATGCTTGATGTTTCTGGGGCCTGAAGTAGGATGTGGAAAGTAAAGTTAATGTGCTTGTACTCCTGCTAAGGTTTCTGGTAATCTCAGAAAAGCTGTTGGTGGTCTTTATTTTACCTTTTATTTTGATATTTTAAATGATGGACTATGTTTATATTCACTCTGGTCTTATTTAGGACACATTGTTTGTCCGCTGTGTCTGGGTCCTCCAAGGAAAGTGTTTGTCTGTCATCATGCTCTTTTATTCCCAGACTGAATCGCTGCACAATACTGCCGAGGTGGTCGGGATGAGGGTGGGTTTGATAGGGACGAAAAGGGGTTTCATTTTGGTTTTTACTTTATGTAACAGACATAATTGTGTTATTAAAAAAACAGGATTTTTTTTTCCAACGTGCTTGGAAATTGTGTTCTGATTTCTATTGTCTCCTTGCTGTGCCTCCTCCTTGCATGTTCTGTAACCACTACGAGGATGCTCCATGTGCACACAAAAAAAGAGAATAACACACAGTGGCATAGCAGCTAAATGGGCTGAGACTTTTAAACAAACTTGCAGGAACAAGCTTCAGCTGCAGTTTAGTTCAGTTCCTGTACCTTGTACTAATCACTTCCACTAGAGTTTGCTGTTGGGTGAGGTATAAGATAAAAATGTTTTACATAGAGAAAAGTAAAATTTAACTCTAAGTGGAGATTTTGCTGATCAAACAATTCATTGCAATCAGCAACCTTCCCATGTTACATTAAATGTGTATATCAAGTGTTGCTTTAATTGGGTGAACATTAACATATACATTCAGTATATATATATAAAAGTAAACTATATATATATATATATATATATTAGTTGTTTTTTTCTTCGAAATTCACTTATCAAATCTGGGGCCTTGTAGCTTTAACAGTGTGATCTTGGTTAAAGCCTGTAGTTTACTGTGGCAGAAATTAATCCCCTCCTGAGGGATGGAATTAACAAAAAACACTCCATGTCCACTGATCGCTTTGGTACAGAGTGGTGGAGATGAGAAAATGTCAATGGGTATAATGTAAAGTTGTTAACTGTCATGGTAGGTTAAGTCATGACTCAAGTTTATACGACTGTAACTGGAAGAAACTTCGTAAGTCAAAATTTAAATAGGGAATTACTGTTGAAGCAAGTAAAGTAAAATAATTCACAAACAATTTTATATGACTTTTAAGAGTTGACTGACTTTAATTGTTACAAATTTAAGATACTCGAAATAACATTCAATTTAAATACCAAACAATTTTAGAAATGTAGCTTTATTAATATGAAATGTCCCTAAATAAAAATTAAAGTTATCAGTGGCACAGCCTTACAGTCTATGGGCACAGCACATAATCGACTATCGCATTAAAAATATGAGATAACATTATTTTCTAGCCATGCCCGGCTAATGTCTATAAAATATAAAGTTCCAATAGGATTTTGCCACGTGCTATTACTTTACCAGTTCCACATGACAGACGTGTGTGGATATAGTTTATATAATCCATTTATAATATTGAAATATTTAGTTCTAAAAAAGGTCGGTGACGTCACTATCGTGCGACCACATGTGACCAGAGGGTCAGAGAGGTAGCCGGGATCGGACGCCGGGTAGCTTGTCAAATGAAATCCCAGCAGTTGTTGAGTAATTCCTCTCACACTGGACATCTTTCTACACAGAGGGTGAGGCTCGACGGACTAAAACACCGACAGACATGTCGTACTGCAAGCAAGAGGGTAATTGTTATCTTCTTTAATTCATTTTCACTCGACGGCTGCAATGTCATCCAGCGAGCCACCATGCTAGGCTAACTTTCTAGAAGCAGCGTTAACTTACCGTACATTACAGGTTAGCTATGTGGCTAGCTGCGGGGACAGCGACGCCTCCAGCAGCAGCAAAGGTACATTTGTTATGTGGTCGGCCATTAATAATACACTGCTGTCATTTGACACGAAAATCACACAGTAGGAGCAACGGTAAGCTGCGATCCTGATGGGGACACTGTCAGGCTAGCATCTTGCTGTCAGACGGAAGAACAGGTTAATTTAAGTCAAAGATAATGGCATAGCGCACCCCCAGGGGTCACTGTCAAGCAAATGTAACGATATACTTCAGGACCAGGTTTTCTTCGTTTACTTTGTTGTTATCTGTCATGATGTTTGTGTTTTTGTCATTTAAGGTAAAGATCGCATCATCTTTGTGACCAAGGAGGACCATGAGGCTCCCAGCAACGCGGAGCTTATAGCAGATGACCCCAATGATCCTTATGAGGAGCAGGGTTAGTCATTTAGTCATTGTGGAAACACTGTTTACCTCGTAAAGGTATTCTGTTATTGGTCACAACATACAAATACTTCATAATTGTAGCAGGCTGTGCCATGTCAACAATCTGAAAGTTGCAGAAGAACTTTTAAAGAACTGAATGCTAACTTTCAGGTTTTGTATTTGTTTCATGATTCACTAGTTCAGAGTGGTCTATTTTTGGGTCTAGTCTGTGTGCTTGGTGACATACGCAAATAGGACCAAACCAAGTAATGACAAATCAGGGTGGAAAAATCACAAGCATTAACCAATAAACAGGAAAAACTACCCTTCACTCCAAATTCAGTGGCAGCAGCAACCTGACCCAGCCAGGGAAAGAGATTTCAACAAAATGTGTGTATTAAAGAACTATTTTATCCCTCAAGCCCCCAGTCTGAATAACATGCAGGTATCTTAGCTGGTCACTGGCACGGTTGAACTTTAATCTCCAATTTGATTTTGCTGTTGATGATTGCTTGTTTTATTTGTTTGTTGTTCTGTCTCAATATGATCAATATAGTTTATAATCACATTGGGGTATTATATTGTATATAATTATATTGTTTTATACTGTGAATTTTATGAAGGGGTGTAACCATTTAAATTCCAAATCCAAAATTGATTGAAATGTACTTCCACTTTCAGTTACTGGAATAGAAATCTGGAATCTGCAACCAATTCAATTTGACCATATGATCTTAGTTTGGTACATTCCCCCAAACAATATGGCAGTGCACAATGCAAGACTCCTTATAGTCTGACATTTTGTAGCCATCAGTGCTGGAAAACACCTCCGTTAAAAATGGAAAAGTAAAATGTGATTTGTAGAATCATGACACCCCCTAACTGGTGATGCTGATCTGAGTCTGGCTGTATTCATTTGCCTCTGTCTGGTTTCTTTAGGTCTGATCCTGCCAAATGGAGACATCAACTGGAACTGCCCGTGCCTTGGCGGCATGGCCAGCGGACCATGTGGCTCTCAGTTCAAGGAGGCCTTTTCCTGTTTCCACTACAGCAAGGAAGAGGTGAAGGGCTCCGAGTGCATCGACAACTTCCGCAACATGCAAGAGTGCATGCAGAAGTACCCCGAGCTCTATCCTCAGGAGGAAGATAAAGAAAGCTCCTCCCAGGCAGAGTCCAAATCTGGTTCTGGCTCCACTGCTGCCCCGACTGAGGACTCTGCTTTACCCCCTGATACTGACTCTGCCCCAGCCACTTCAACATCCGAGTCTGCTGCCTCATCTGACAGCACGTCACCTACAGACAACCAGACTGCCAGCTAAGGTCCATCAGCTGTCATCCAGGCTTCTCTGTGTGTGAGCACTGCCCAGCATAACTGACTCTCCATTGGGAGCTCTGATCGGTCCCTCCTCCTGTTTAAGCCCACAGAGAGAGCTTCCTGACGTAGCTCTGACACTCACTGGGCAAATGTTATCAGAGGACGACTGTGTGAATGCAGAGAAACATAGCGTATATACAAGAGTATAGGTTTGCTGAGCACTCAAAAATCATTCTATAATATGATTTAATGACGGCGGGCCAGGCCATCTGCTGCAGGGACATTAGTTGAAGGACTCACTTTATATGCAATAGGAATTTAATTTGCTGTGCGTTCTCATGTCAATCAGAAGAGCTTGTTTGTTAAGGTTCATTGTGTGTGTTCTGTCAATGCTGACAGGCCAGTAACATTGCTTACCACTGATTCATTTTCACTAATTCAATTTGACTGAAATCTAAGCAGAAATCACTTGATTTTTTGATTCGAGCAACGTTCAGCATTTCTATGGAATTACTTTGTGCATTTCTCAGCTCAAGACAGTTTTGACACTTACTACAACAGTTAATCCCTTTGCTTTCCATCACCTGAGAGACCAAAACACAACCGGCTGGTTAGAAAACAGGCCTACTGTTTCAACTTCTGTACAGTCAATGTTACATTTAAGGGATAGTGTGGATTTCTAAAATGGGTTTGTGTGAGGTATTTATCTAACGTCTACTAACGGTGTATAACCTGCAGTAAATGTTGTTTGGTGCACCCCCAGTTATGGAGAAGTAGGCAGGAGTACTAGCACAAGCAATGTACTGATGTCTTGTCTACTGCAGCCTCAATCGTTTGGTTGTGTTATTGTTGGTCGGTGGTAAATCTGAACTTACCCTTTAAAACACCAAAATAACACAAACTCAAGGTAAAGCTACTGGCTTTGTGCGCCGACAGGGGTCACCAGGAACACCTGTGTTCTGCAGAGTAAAACCCTGTATTTGTCAATGGAGTCTGGTGGCTTTGAAGAGTGTAAAGCAGGTTCAGTTTCCATATTAATGTACTTGCCCGTTTTAAAGAGTTTTATTTATAAGCAGTTAATAACAATGCTACTAAGTAAGTGATAACGCTGTCTGCTCTTGTTGTGGCACTCCACTGGCAGTTTTTGAAAACCTGGCGTGCCTTTAAAAAAAAAAGCCTCAGTTTTATCTGCCTTGCTCTTATATCTGCATCGAACTGCAAAGTTAAAGTTTGGCGCACTGCCTCTAACAGCTTCAGCTCATGCTTCATATCTAGGTGCCTGATCTGTACTCGACGTTTGCAATTATCAATAGAGAAGAAAGCAGCATGGCTCAAGTCTCGTAGTGTGCGAAGTTGCTAGCTCGACTTGGCTGGAATCCTTATAGTTGAGCCCTGATACCCATGCTGCTACTCCTGCCTGCTTCTCCAAACTTTGGGCGTGCTGACCGCTTTCACTGGAGTTACTACACTGGCTGTGGATAAGTACCTTATACCACTTCAAAATATCCAAACTAAACCGTAAAGAAGTGTTTTCAGCTTTGTTTGTTGACATCTTTGAGGAACTTCATCTCCATCTGTTGTTGTATAAACAGTGGGCACCACAACAGTCTGTTAGCTGACACTGTATCTGGCCTAGAACAAAGTGGTTCGTCACATTTAACTGTCACTGCATAAATGTTTTTGTCGTCTTAACACTGTGGAAAGTACAGTTGGATACTTTGGTCGCCATTCAATGACATTCAGGCCTTAAAAGAGTTGTGTTTTTGTCCACATTAAATGATCGTCAAACACTTTCCATTTACATTTCCCTTTTGTTTTTCTTAATTCAAAGCACAACTCCCTCTTATGTCAGTGATATACATAGAACGCCATTATCATATTTTACATTTCCTGAATATGAGTAATGTGATTCAGTTTTAACATTTTATTGAATCCAAATATATAGGTTTTAGCTTTCAAACTGTATTTACCATTTATATCAAAGTTATAAATAATATTTAAGAAATCCAGTTTGACATTCAAAGAACTTTGCCCACCACATATTTTCTATGTACAACTATTCTAATCTTTTCTAAGAGATAAAACATTGAATGAGAGAATTATTATACTCGGATCTTAACAAATCCAAGTTTTCATTTCAGTCTTTATTATGCTTTGCACACTCACACATTGTGAGTATCTTTCTTCAATGTTGTGTCCTGGACTGATCATGAGTTTGACTCAGCATGTTGTTGTTCAGTGATTTCCAGTCCCTTCTCTGAATTGTCCACTGACTCAAATTTCCTTGGGAGTTCCTCTGAAGTCTGTCCTGGCTTTTTGGATAGATGTTCATGTACATCCATTCCTCAGGCCCTCTGATATAAGTAGACCGAGTCTGGGTGTCCACGGGACCACGACACTCTGCATGGTGACCAGCAGACGTCCTGTCCCAGCCTCCTCTGGGCCAGCCAGCAGGTACTCCATACCTGGTGAAAAAGGTAAGACATTAGATCTTATTAAGGGTTCAAGCAGCGACGCTCGCTGTCATTTTCATGTCTTAATTCTTCTGCATCTTTGCTCCAATGGTCTGACTTTTTCTTCTTCATATTAGACAACTCATCAGAAACTAACTGCCCCAAAGCTAAAGATCATTTATGGACTTTGCTGATCTTAAGTTATGTTGTGCTTCAAGTTTAAATAGACAAAATTACCAGTTTTGCACATGAGATGTCATTGCCTCAACCAGTGAAAAGTCGTGTGCAAACCATGTCTCCCCAGTGGTGCAGTGTTAACAGTGTAGAAATTCATGGATGTTTTCAGACGGTCATTGACGTCAATCTGCTTGGACTCTGCTCATTGCTGCCTGCGGCTACATTCCAATAATGAACCAGTCCCTTGTGTATCTGGGTGAGCTTGATATTTTCTAACTTCTGTGTCACTGTTATATTCGTCTTTCAGTCCTCTGAAAGGAACAGCAGTGAGCTTTGAGTATCATATCACATGGTCATGTCCTTTCCTTTGTCATGTTATGTGCTCGTCCTACCTGGGTTTAGAATGGGACAGGTGCAGCCACGACTAGTCCAGGACAGAGGATAGATGCTGATGGTCCCCAAATAGAGCTCTGTCTGGCCTGATCGAAGGACCTTGCGAACTTTGACCTGCACTTCCGCGTGGCTGCCTTTGTCATGAGCGGACAGCACACTGGCCTTGATCACTGTCATGGGCCACACAGAAATACACAAGACTGAGGAGGCATTTTGAAGCAAGTATAGATAACAAATTATTAATTTACTGTCAATTTTTTCTTACCGTAATCATGTTTGGTCTTACAGAGGTCAGATGCACTTCTCAGCTTTTTTTCCTTACAGCTGCACTTTCCTGTGTACAGACAGTAAGTTATGCTCTGAACTTTATCTCTACAATTACAGTGTATGAAACACTTTGATCCCACAAATGTAAGCCTTGCAATGCTGATGAAGGGGACAGTTAACTGCTCACCTGTGTAATGCAGAGCAGAGACTGCGAGCTCCTTCGACCGCTGTACCTCTTCTTCTATGGTGAACATGTGGTCCAGATCAGGGATTTTTCCCCCAATGGGCACATTGAATACCTGATTATTTGAGTAGCTGCAAAAGAGTAAAAAAAACCATCAGGTCGGACTGAGTTAAGTTTTATCTTCTTAGTAAACAATTTTTCAAATGATTAATCATATGGCTAACCTGTCCAGACACTGCCCGGTGGCTGGATCACAGCTGTGAGGGCAGGTGCAAGGTTTACAACCCTCCTCTCCAAAACCCCAATAACCAGGCAGGCAGTGGCTGCAGCCTGTGCCGCTCACGCCAGATTTGCAGTGGCACTGCCCGCTTCTAGGGTGGCACCAGGGTCCCTCCTCTCCAGGACGAGGAGTCAAAGAGCCCAGTGGATCACACCAGCAGCCTGACACACAGAGACACAAATTCAAATTCTGAATTTACAAACTTATGCCAGCAGATGGAGCTGTAAGACGTCATGGCTCTTTTCTATTTCAACCACAAAGCTCCATAACTTTGATTTACTTCCACTAAAAGCAGTCATGTTTCTCTTACGTGTGCAGGCGTGGGGGGAGTTGAGAGGGAGGGATGGGTGCCGGTGGTAGCCGTGGCGACAGCGCTGGCACCTGCGCCCGACTGTGTTGTGTCTGCACTCGTCACAGACACCCCCACTGGTGCCACCGGAGGAAAGCCATGCCCGCTGAGAGAAGTGACAGCTGTCTGCGTGACCGTGGCACTGGCACTCTGAGGTCACAGAGAGGTGTGATGTCATAGCGATCAGAGGGATAAGAGAGAGACAGTGAGGACGTCAAGATGGGAGGAGAGAGTCTGTCTTTGTTCTACAGATGAGGTAGCCTTAACATATACTATCGTCATATTTTACTGTATTTCCTGTCAAAATGATTTACATCCTGTGTTGTCACTGACAATAAAAAACACAAGGTAGGTACACTCTATATGTATATGTATACTACACAGGATTTTCATAAAAAACAATGTACAGACTCATGGAAAATTCCTGCATATAATGCCTTTAAAGACAAGACCTTCAAGGCATACAACAATCCAAGAACCTAGAACCAAAGTTGCACTGACTTCTTGTGACCAGTAGTGTGGGCCCTTCTATGACAAAGTCTTAAGAACACGGTTTAACATGGTTTCGTTGTATGCTTGGGCCTGATTTAGAAAATAAAGTATGGAAATGATATTGCTCATCCACAGTGGAAAACTTACAATTTAAAATTGTGTTATATGGTATATGAGAGCTAGGTATTTATTTCACTGTTAAACAGAGTTTTTACAAAGTCTTGAAAGTTTGCAAAACACTTAATTGTTACTGTAACGAATATGCTTAAATTGAATTTAAAAAAATTCTTGATTTTCAACACAATCTGATGTTTTATCTACACAATTAATCAAGTAAACTAATGTATTTTAATATTTGAGATAGAACATTCACTGACCTAAATGAGAAAGTAAAAGAAGTGAATGAGTTTCCAGGAGCACCAATTTTGGAATGTAAAAATGTGGATCTTTTTATAATGTGGAAACATTCTTACGGGGTAATCAGATAATGAAGTTCTTTTTTAAAACAAAAATAGATATATAAAGTGCTATACTCACTGTATTATATGTATGTAAATCTTATTTCAAACTTGCTTTCATCCTGATAATTTAGGTGTAAAGCTACAGGCTTTGATAGTCTGGAAATTGTTTCAAGCCCCTAAAATCTGTAAAAACTCTCTTCTCTGGCTTTGTGTTTGTCAGCGAGTTGAATATCGTGCAGCCGTGTTGGTGGTCACTTACTCTGGCACGGGTTGGACTCCCCGCTGCTGCTGTTGGCAGGCCTCCAGGGACGATCATTGTAGAGCGGAGCGCACTTCTCACAGTGATCCCCTGCTGTGTGGTGAGTACACAGGCACCTACCAGACACCTGGAAAACACATCTGGGGCTGCTCAGTTACTTCACCTACACACCTGCTGTCTGGAGCTGAGACAGCTTTAAAAAAGGTTCAGGCGGGTGGTGTAAAGTATAAATCAGGCTATTTAAAGATCTTTAACGGAACATTTTTCCATCAGTAAGTACAACCTACATCTGGACCTAACATCCTGACATGAGTGTTATACAAGCCTGTAATAGAACACAGGCCAGTGCAAAAAACTGAGAAACTTTCTCCTTTTTACATGCACACAGGAAAACCACTCACCATGTTGCTGTCCTGTTTTGTGTCTTGGCTGCTGTTGTTTGGTACACAATACTCAGCATGACCATGGCACAGGCAGGTCCCTCTGGCCAGTAAAGTATAAATAGCATAAGGTGCCGAGGCGGGGCTTTTTGTGGTGGATGTGGAAGGCAGAGCTGAGGCTGATGGGGGATTTAAAGGTGCCAAACAGGTCTGAGCTTTCAGCAGTGTGATGCGGAGGTTAGTGAGGGTGAGGCGGGTGAGGGCCTCTGGACTGTAAGCATCTAGGGTTTTAGCGCTGCTGGGGTCTAATGTCCGTAATATTACCTGGGAACAGACAAACAGAGCACCAGTTAGCACTGAAAGAAAAGCTATGGATCTGCCAAAAGATTCTTCTTTGTGCATATTCCCTTACCTCGCCCCCGCTGCAGGGTGTAGCACTGGTATAACGGGATGTGCACACAGAGTCTGGCTGAGTAAAATCATCAGTCAGACCAAACTCCATGCTGCAATTATGCGCAAATAGTTTCAGAAATTCCCAGGTCTTTCCAAAGTCAGCTGAACGCTCAATGGCCATGGCAGCAGGCCGAGGTGACCTGAACACTAAAACTACATGGGACAGACAGAACCGTGTCTCAAGGTCCAACCGGATCTCAACATGTTGGTCCTGTGTGGTGGTGACCGCAGCTGATGCCCACCAGGTATCTGGATGCAAGAAAGGGTCATCAGTCATGTGAGCAGGTGGGTGCATGTCCTCAGGACGGAGGGGGTGGGGCGTTGCAGGAGAATGGGGGCAAGTGCTGCAAAGGGAGGTACTGCTCCAACAGCAGCTTGAGTGGGTGAGGAGGGTCCTGCCACTAGCCAGGTTCCCCACAGGCGGACTGCAGGCGTGGTCTACACATCTGGATACTGACACAGAGGGGGATGGAGAGTCATCTTATGACACAGAAGAGTACATTTATGTTGACATATTACTTGAAAAGCCACTATGCCTGTAACTGTTACACTCCGTCACTGATACTTGCAAAATGTAAGCAATAGGGTTCTATGTGCATCGGTATCGCACACCGAGGGCCATAGGAAAGTTGGGATGAGAATGCATTGGAATTGTTTTTTTTCTTATGTGAAGCTTAATTTTTTGTCTGATCTGTAAATAGTTTTTCCTAGATTATTAACATAGCCGCTCCTGGTCAACCCATATCAATTTCATGCTTTAAAGATCAACTTCCAGGTTAAGCCCTCCACATTTCCAGTTTAACTCCGCCCAGTCCGAGTACAGTTCCAGATACAGATAATGTAGTTGGGTGAGATATTTGATCTTAATTGGATTTTTTCCAACCATAAAATCATTTTAATAAAAAAAAAAAGAATAAAACGTTTTAATAAATTAATTGATGACTACAATTTTAAAACATATACGAATAGTCAGGTCAGGGCTTTTACAGTATATCTAATGGCAGAAACCCCTTTAAAAAAAGAACAAAAAGAACAAGCACTTTCCATCCCTAACATCATGGACAAAACCAATGTGCTCTTCATTGTGTTTCCCATGAATATTTAATTTGCCTGACCATTGTACCACCGCTGCTTGCTCTGAAGTGACATAGAATCCTGCCATTTCCCCATTGGACAGCATTCATACTCTCAGGTTACAGGTAATGGCAAGACACAAGCAGCCCTCATATCAAATGTATCAACAGGTATGGCCTTTACTTAAATAAATAAAGTGTCACCTGCAAATGGAGAACCGTGGATATTTAAACCAGCTGAGTCACCATAACTGTGTGTCCAATCAATAACTAATCGAACCCCAACGGGAAAAACGAGGAGGCAAGTTCAGCCACAATGACGCAACTGCTCCAGAAAAAGAGCATCAACAGAGATGAAGATGCAGCTCACCTGCTCCGCTCCTCTCCACAACCAAAACCAGCCAGCAGAGCGCCAACAGTATCCAATGGCGACCTTCCCCAAGCATGCTAAACATTATCATCCTTATTTCTGTTGTGTTTACAACATACACGCTGCCATAAACGCCTTCCAGCAGAGATTAATCCCAACATTATGTGGAACCTATTTTAAGCGCATTTCCCTGCCAATTACGCAATGCGCAAAGCGTCCAAGAGGAATCCAGGGATTTTTTTCCCGACGTCCTTCCAGGAAAAATGTTGAACAGAATCCTTGATAAAGTTCAAAGCATCCTCAGGAGCAGAGATTCATCTCTCTGACAGAAGCGGATTGTGCGTCAACGCTGCAAAAGATGGATCATGAGTTAGTCCAAGAATGAACGCTCCATATTTGGCATAAAATCTTTCTATTTTCCATTTGATATATGCTTGTCTTCATCCATTTAGCGCATTTAAAAGTGATGATGATGAGGAAGAACACGATAGGCTCTTTTCTCTGCCAATCAATTAAATGTTCTAATTAATTTACCGCCAACCTGAGAGCTCCGTTACCCAGCCAGCACTCAGCGCTCTACGCGTTTACGCACAGGAGAGGAGTGTGCGCTCTATT
>CAFUXE010000127.1:171381-188118 GCA_903364295.1 Serranus cabrilla | reverse complement strand
CTCTCTCTCTCTCTCCATGACATGTGTGGAACAACACTGTATCCATGACAACCGTTGCAGCGTCCAACATTTACATACCGGTAGTTAACTTCCACTTGGAAACTGTGATTTTCAACTAGGTTTTAACTATGCGTAGGATACTTAACAAGGGCGTTAGAACTTGCAATTGAATGTAAAATAAGGTATGTCAAAATAATTGTTTACAAAAGTAAATTAGCAAACGTTACGTAACGAACTTATGAGTTTCATGAGATCCAGACCGATCCAGACAGGTGATTTAGCCACCGCAAACACTTGCTAACTAGCTTACGGTTTATAGCCTGTAGTTTGTATTTTGATAGTAGTCTTTGATAGTAGTGTTTAAGTTGGCTTTTGTTAATAGGATATTTAGTCGCTTAAAACTTAAACTTAAAATAAAACGTTAACTGTTCAACATACAGTACGTTAACGTACATGCTCCTTGGACAGAAGCAAACATAACTCGATGCTACAACGTTCATGTACTACGTTACCGTTACGTTTTTAATGTTACACTAGCTAACGCATATTTAAGATATAAATTACAGTTCAGATTATTTTTAAAAAAACAGCTAACGTTAACAGGACTACAGACATCGTTGTTAAAACGATCGACCGTAAATGTCTTTAATCTGCTAGAAGATGGAGAGGAGATGTTTACCTGGTTTTGGAGTTCTGGTACCTCACCCCCCCAGCAAACCTCCAGAACCCAAGCCTCCAAAACTAAGTCACAGGTGCAGACTCCCCCCAATACGAAAATGCTCTGTGAATGAGCAGATGGGTATTTACTCAGATGACATCAGTACATTCAAGGTTCAGGTAAAAGCATAAACTCATACTCATTCAAATTCGCATTATCTGCGCTCTGATTTTGACAAAACTAACTGTTCATAAACTGTTTATTGGTTAGTCTTGTACAGCTTTGCCCAAGATCCAGCAGAGGTCACAAGGCCACTCCATATTTCAGTTCAGAGATCTTAACACAACAAAAGGTGGGATACACAACATTTTTAGACATGTCTGCATTTTCAGTCATTTTATCTCATACGTCAACTATTATTTGTCTCTAACATACAACATTTTATATGCTTTGTAAAATATTAGTCCTTCTGCTCTGTTTTCCTTAGTTACCACCCTCAAGACTCCATTTGAACAGCGCAAGCTTTTTGAAAAGTACACCCATGGACCTTTGTCACAGCAATTGCAGAACTCTTACTTCTCTCAGGGAGGAGATAGACCTAAGGTCCAGATACCCTACCAGACTGTTCCTGGCCAGATTCCCCGCAAGTTAGCGGTAGAGAGGTATGCAGTGTTTATGTGCACCATGTATGACAGAAGACATCAAGTGCTGTAAGGTTTTATGTTTTCTGCATGTCCTTATACTGTTTTATATTGCTCTTTTATAGACGTCGAAGGGAATATTTAAAGTTAGACTTTGAACAGCTCCTGGCTGAAAAAGGCATAGACTCCAATCTCTTAATGCCAAGACATCCCAGCAGTTGTGATGTGCATGTGACTACAACAGACAATCCTGTGTCACCCTACCTCCCCCTGGAGGTGAGTGCATCAATGCTGCAGTGCTTTCTTTGGTATTTACATCCCATATTTTTTGACACAGTACCGCCTCACACTCATCTTTCCTGCGTTTCTACTTTAGATATTTGACAATGAGGAGTATGACTGCTGGGCTCCAGAAGACTGGCTTGCCCTGGGCAATGCTGAACAAAAATCTGGTCGGAAACCCATTCCTGCAAAGGCCCTGCTGCCTACAGATGACAATAGTCCTTCTGGTAAAATGTCCTCAGAAATATACTGTGCTGGACCTTATTTTCCGTTTATTGATGATTTCTCTCTTCTCTCTCTTATGAAGAGGACCCCAAAAGTGCCTCCTTGGAATACAGCTGGCAATTAGTTGGAGTTCTTGACTATAGTAAGGAGAAATGCCAGTATCTTGTACAGAAAGTTCACCAAAACAGCCAACTGACAGATGAAGAAGAAAATCCTATTGTAATTGAAAAACACAAAAAGAGCAAATCTTCTGGTTGGTCTTTATGTTTTTGTACATGTCTCATTATTTGTTCTTGTCTCCGTTTGTCTTGATCACCATTTATTTGATCTTCCTCTTGTTTTGTAGGAGTAAACACCTTACTACCAGGCTCTAAGATCTGGGTCCCCAGGATCAGATTAGTATTCATTGCTGAGGACCCACGTGTCTTTGTCGAACGGCTCCAGTTTGCCCTACGCTTGCGGGAGAACACAGAGGATCTACTTCTCTACCACTTGTCTGTGGACTGCATGCCCATCTGGAGGGGAACACCATCTCTCCATACCCACAGCCTCATGCTCATCAAAAGAAACGCCCTGTCAGCCCCTGGGCTCAGACTGAAAATGTGAGTAATATCAGTTTCTTGATAATGCTGTCATTGCTGTAGAAGAGATCCCACTGAGTTGAAATGTTAATTAACTAGTAGTGATAATAAATGTAACTTTATGTGTGCAGTCTGGAGAAGAGTATAGGGGATCTGGAGAAGGAGGTCAAACTGGAATATGACCGTACAATGAACCGTATGAGCTTTGACAAAGTAGTGAAGAGCAACCCAGAGGAGTTTTCACATATCACCCTTCCACAGAAGGATCCTGAATATGTACCACAACAAGGTAATTCAGTTTGCCTTATATACATATGTTTGAGTCCAGATTCAAGATACCTGGCATTCTCCCCCAGAATCTAAACACTGTTTGTTTTATCTATGTTCAGGGTGCTTTTCAGTTCCTAACTTTGACTTTAAGAAGAACCAAGCTGCTTTTGTCTCATGTTCCCTGCTGACAAAGCAAAAAGTGATCTGTGCATTATCTGAAATGTGGTCTGAGTGCAACAAGGTAGCAAACATGAAGCTATTCAATGTCACCTCGATGAAACCACTGCGACTACACGAGTTTGACGTCCTCCAGTCTCAAGTGCATACTCAGGTATGGTAGCACTGGGAGAGCTTTTCTTTTACCAGTACTGGGCTTTGACTTCAAAATAACTTTAATTTCTTCTTAAGATAAGAATCTGAAACTTTAAGTCAAAAATGTATTTTGAATAATGATGGTGCTGGTTAAAAATCACCTGCATTCTGCAAACTTTTATTGCTGATGAATTTTCTTGTAGACAAAGAAAATACGTGAATTTCTCCTGAATAAAGAAGCATTATGTTCCCCCCCTCCAGATAAGCTTGTTTCTCAGGGAGGCATGGATGGTCACACTGACCAACATCATCCGTTCAAACCTGGGGAGTTTGGGCCCAGGCACATACAACGTGAATGAGTCTTCTAGGGAAATGTACAAGTTTTCCAAAATATATAGACTGCTGGGTGTGGTGCGCTTAAGCCTGCAGGACTCCCTGCGCTTCCTTGTGCAGGATTCACTGGTCAGCCTGACTCAGCTGCTGTTAAACGCTTGCCATAGTGTGCTTACATGTCCTGAGGACCTGGTCTGGGGAAACAACCTTATCACCAGCCCCTACAAGTAGGTGCCCATATGCATCTTTGTTTTCTCATGCTGTTCCTCTATCTTGGAATCAGTTTTACATTATGTATTCAGTTTGTTCAGTTTTAAAGATAGTTACCTACACTTATCACTGTGCTGAATGTTTTGTATTGTGTTGGGAATATTAGTCCACGTCTGACAATGTGGTGAAAAAATATCCTATCAAGTCATTATTTTGAGAAAAATTCTCAGTAATTCTCAGTATTCTCAGTAAATAATCAGTATTATTCGACTTAGAAATACAAAATGATGAGAAACTCTCAAAATGATGACATAGAATCTTGAAATTATGAACTAGCGTCTCAAACTAGTGAGAAACATTCTCAAAATAATGATATAGCATCAAAAAATAATGTCATAGCATCTTGAGTTACAGTATCTTAAAAATATTGGAAACCTTAAAATACTGAGAAACTTTCTGACAATAATGACTTATTTTGAAATACTAATTAAATAATTTGGAGACATCTTCTCATTCTGGGCCATTATTATATGTATGGAATTATTTTTGAGTTTCTCATTATTTTGACATACATTGTTATTATTTAAAGTTTTTAAAAGATTGTCATTATGATTACATACATGATCGTTTTTTTTTCCTCATAAGGTTAAGTTTTCTTTTTTTTCTTTTTTTTCTTTTATTGGTGTGAATAGACTTTAATATATTAATTCATTCTCTACACCCAGGCCAAAAAAGAACGCTCTGTTCCTGGTGGACTTAGTTCTGGATCAGACTGGAGTTCATTACAGCACTCCACTGGAGAATTTTGAGGCAACTATTATCAACCTGTTTGATAAGGCCATTATGGCCACGTACCATGTACCACAGCTTGATAAGGTAATATATTATCTTTCATTGCTTGAATCACAGAGCATTAAATTAAATATTGACCTTGTTCACGACAGATTCCTCTGTCCATGGATGCTGGTTATGACCACTATATTATAAGGGACAATGATTGAAGTGTTACTCTCTTGTCCCTGCCAGTTTGTAATGCAGAAGTTGTTCATCGGTGGTGAACATTTGCTGGAGTCAGTGAAATTGTGGGAACCTGAAGTGAATGAGCTCAGAGAGAAGATCCGCAATGCTCTGAAACAAGCAGCCATACCTCTCAGGGCTTATGCTGCTGAATATGAAAAACACTTAGAGCTGCAAAACTCGGATATAGAAACCCTTCTCAAGTAAGTCTGTTCAAAATGACCTATTCAAGTTTAGTATGTAAGTTCAACCACACGGTTGAGGGTCAGTCAGATTTATGGCCCACTCAGCATGCTTTCTTCATGAAATTAACTACTTTCAATCCTCTCTGCCAGATGTCATATGGATGCAGAACAGACGTCTCAAGAAGTGAGGAAAGAGGTGGAACAACATCTCAAAGAAAAGGAAATGCTGGAAAAATCTCTCCCATCCACCATCATCATTGGTCCATTTAATGTCCGTGTGGAGGCTGTACGCCAGGCTCTCTCTAACAAAAGAAAGGCTTTAGCTAATGCAATGATAGATCTTCTTGTTAGGAAGCTACGCAAGCAGGTTGAGGATGTAAGTCAATTGTTTATAGGCCAGAAAACACTTATACCCAATCATACAGTATGTATTGTATGGGTGTTACACGGTGAAGTGTTTTGATCATTTCCTTTACAGAGTATCTACATTTGCTCAAGTTTGAAAGTGGTCTTTCCCTACTGTTTGACTTAAAGGTTTTTTGTATCCTGTTTGTGTTTAGGCATGTGAGGAGTACAACACAATGAGTAGAAAACTACGTGAGAAGCCCAACAGCATTGAGGAACTGACTGAAAAGAGGGACTGGATGAAGCAAATCCCAGCACAGCTCACGAGTTTTAAGGTGCCCATACATCAACTGGCTATCATGTGTATTATGAAAAGTTACTTTTTCGATCATTTTCATAACTTTTTAAACTCTGTCTACAACAGGAAGTTATTGGCAAGACCCTGTCAGACTATGACCTCATAGAGGAGCTTTTCTACTCCCTTTCAGATGATGATGCAAATAGAAAGTAAGTGTAAAATCAACACGCTATGTACAATTTAATTTGTTATGTTGGATTAAGAGTGATTTCACAGGTTTATAGTGGTTAGAGTCAATACTGTAGAGGGAAACCAAGGAGTTGTTAAAGTGATTGCTATATCTGTGCAGGTGGAAAGCAATAGGCTGGCCTCAAAGGATAATCAGCCAAATGGAAGCAGTAGCAGTCGAGCATGCGGAAGACGAGCAGCGCTTTCATAAGATCCTGCTGGCTGACCAGAACAACTTTGATGAGCATCTAGACTCTCTCCAGGTCTGAGCCAACTAGGTTTTTTTTTAATCAACTCAAAGCCTCATTTAGACGTGTCTGAAAGTAGACCCCTGTATGATATGCATATGTATTTTTTTAGAGGTCTTCTTCTGAGCTCACCTGCCCAAACCTGTTTCCATAATCTCCCAAATCATCCACTCAGGACTATAGTCTTTTTTCTTTAATGGCAGAAATTTTAGGTTAAAAAAAGTTGATGCTGTTTGATTGTTTACTGTGTTTATAGATTGTGGTGGCTGGCTTTGCGGGTCATGTAGACATTGATCATGCCCATGAGGTAGCCAACGAGGTGAGGCGTATAAGCAAGCAACTCAAGGAGTTTCAGACAACGGCTCAAATCTGCAACACAAGAGAACGTCTTCTTGGTATTCCTGTCACTAATGTAAGTGAAAGATAATCCATCAAATTATGTCTTGATACATTTTGTCATTCCAGATGCCAGAATATTTCTACTTGTACTGAACTGTTAAACAAAGTGGGAAAAATCTACATTTGTCATGCTTTTTCTGACAATGTAATGTAAATGTGTATTACAGTATGATCGGCTGCAGAAGCTGATAAAGGACTTCCAGCCTTTTAAAGACCTGTGGACCACCACCTCTGATTGGCTACGTTGGCACGAGAGCTGGCACAATGACCCACTGTCTTCCATTGATCCTGAGCAGCTTGAGCGCAATGTTACAGATGCCCACAAGACCATGCACAAATGTTTTAAACAGTTCAAGGACATTCCTGGTGGGTGACACATCTATTAGTGCTTAAATTTGATGTGTGATTATTAATATGTCTGACGTTCTGTTATGGGCCTGCTTTCTCTGTCTTAAACAACACTAGACTGCCAGATGGTGGCAACTGTAATCCGCAGCAAGATTGAGGACTTCCAGCCCTGCATTCCTCTGATTCAGGGCCTGAGGAACCCAGGTATGAGGAGCCGCCACTGGGAGATGCTTTCAGAACGCCTGCAGATGAAAGTCATACCCAAAGCCAACCTGACCTTTTCCCGCTGCCTGGAGCTCGGCCTACAGAACCACGTGGATGACATAGCTCATGTTGGTGAGGTGGCTGGGAAAGAGTACGCCATTGAGCAGGTAACTTTGAGAGACAGGAAAACTCTAAATACAGTGTATTATTGACATTGTGAAGTTGTGTTTAAAGGATGTGTAATGAGCCATGGAACTACAAAGTTTAGACATAATTTGGACTCCTTATTTATTGTTTTTGAAAGGTATTCTCCGCAGGACTTGTCCTTAAAACAATGTATAGAACCATTAAAAAAGTTATCCCTCTTAAACATCACTTATGACCCACTAGAGGTGTGAGGTGGTGTCTGCATCTGCAAAGACCTGCCCTCTGCCTGTATTTTTCTCCTTTTATCTTGCTGTGTTCATGATTTTTCTAGGTCAACCTTTGGGTACAAAGCTGCGAAAATTGCAGACACAGCGCCAAATAAAAACAAAAATAGCGAGGCAAGGTTGTAAATCTAGGGTTTGCTTAAACTTACACTGAGCCAGGGAAAAGAGGCCAAGTTTGAATGTTGTTTTTTATAAATAGTGACAATTACTGCATGGTATGTGAAAGTTGAAAAGCAATTTACACAATAGTAGTAGTAAATAGAGGGATGCCCTCAAAACTTAAAAGCAACTCCACTCACTGTCTTACCTCCTTGCACACGGTCAGTATGTGTTATTTCATTTAGATATACATATAAGATATGCATTAAGATTGCTGATTGACATTTTCACACCTTTTCACTCAGGCCCTGGAAAAGATGGAACAAGAGTGGTCGACAGTAGTGTTTGATGTGTTGCCCTACAAAGAGACGGGCACCTATATCTTGAAGAGCCCAGATGAAGCATCACAGTTGCTTGATGACCACATTGTCATGACACAGAGCATGTCCTTCTCCCCCTTCAAAAAAGCCTTTGAAGGCCGTATCAACACCTGGGAGAGCAAGCTCAGAATTACTCAAGTACACACACACGTACTCACACTCAAGGTCTTGCGTCCTTTGTGACACCATGCAGTGTCTTATGTTGTGCTACTGCCCTCTTCTGGTGCTTGCAGGATGTACTGGAGGAGTGGCTGACATGCCAGCGCTCCTGGCTCTACTTGGAGCCCATCTTCAGCTCTGATGATATCAACCAGCAGCTGCCTGCGGAAGGAATAAAATACCAGCGAATGGATCAAAAGTGGAGAAGAGTGATGAAAAACGCCTTTAATAATCGAAAGGTCAGAGCTTCCCCAACACTTCATATATAAGGACAAAGGTTTTGTTTTACACAGAGATGAACGTTAGATGATAATAATGCTCACTTGTTTATTATAAACTTTTTATGTATGTGATCTCCAGGTGATTGAGCTGTGTCCAGATGCTCATCTGCTGGACGAACTGAAAAAGTGCAACGACCTGTTGGAACAGGTGCAGAAGGGTCTCAGTCAGTACTTGGAGACAAAACGAGGCTCCTTCCCCAGGTAGGCCTCATTGAAAGAGTCACAAAGTTGCCCTGGCTCTCAATTTCTGATGGTGTTAATAATGGATTCATGAGATGAGTCCACATACCATTCCCTAAAGAGGTTAAGATTTGACGTCACTTTTTTATTGCTACACTTGCTAACATTGTGTGGCCAAATAAACTATGATACCAAAAGGAAAAGTAAGGGCTTCTCTACTCAACAGAGATCTGTATGTGGATTATTTGTGGGCAGAAGTTAGTCTTACTTAGTTCAATGTACTGCACAGTGAATATTTGTTTGTAGGTTTTACTTCCTGTCAGATGATGAGCTCCTGGAGATTCTGTCCCAGACCAAAGATCCCACTGCTGTACAACCGCACTTGCGCAAATGCTTTGAGAACATCGCACGGGTTTGTTCTGGCTGGTTGTTTCTTCACAGTTACTCTGCTCTTAGATTACTGAAAATTTAACATGCATACAATATATGACTGTGACTTCTGTTGGCCTTCAGCTTCAATTCCAGTCAGATCTACAGATCACACATATGTACTCTGGAGAGGGAGAGGAGGTGAAGCTGTTCCTGCCAGTGTGGCCCACTGGAAATGTGGAGGACTGGCTCAGGGACGTTGAGAAATCTATGAAAGCCACATTGAGGGATAACATTGACCGCTCACTCAAAGTCTACCCTGAGGTCTGCGACCCTGAATCTTACTTGATGTTTTTTTTCTTCTTGTATCTGTTGTTGTTCAGGACACAAGGGGAATATTTAAACTGTCCAGTTCTGTACCATCTGTGTGTGCTCTCTTCACCCTTCAGGTCCCTCGTGCAGAGTGGGTGTTATCGTGGCCTGGTCAGGTGGTGATAGCTGGCTGTCAGGTCTTCTGGACTGTGGAGGTGTCTGAGGCCTTGGAGCAGGGAGACTTAGCCGACCGTCTTTATCCCCATCTACAGACACAGGTGTGGACCTGCTATTAGACTGGCCAAGTTCTAACACTTAAAATCATGACAGAGGTCATGACAGAGGTCTGTAATTTTCATTCAATGTGAAAAAAAATCCAGGAATTCACATTGTAGGATTTCTAAATAATTTATTTGAAGGAATCTGAGGAAAATATGCACAGAATGTATATATCAATTATTTATGAGAAATATACACATGCTTTTTGCACTGAACATTGCACACTACAACATACTGTATACTGAAATTCTTAAAATGTTTTGTTTCTGAAGCTGGGTGACTTGGTGCAGCTGGTGAGAGGACGTCTGTCAAGGATGCAGCGAGCTGTATTGTCTGCTCTTATCGTCATAGAGGTCCATGCTAAGGATGTTGTGTCCAAACTGGTGGAGCAGGAGGTCTCCAGCGTCAATGACTTTGAATGGATCAGCCAGCTCAGGTTATCTGTTTAGCCTGTCTATTTTTTGCTTTAATTACTCCTTACATTGAAGTCAACTGTATACTGTCATTTTGCAATACTGTGGGTGCAGAAAAAGTTTCATAATGATGTGAAACTGTTTGTAGGTATTACTGGGCAAAAGATGACTTGTACATCCGCGCAGTGAATGCAGAGTTTTTGTATGGGTATGAGTACCTTGGTAACTCCGGACGGCTGGTCATCACCCCACTCACAGACAGGTAGTTTTTTTTTAGTCTAATGTAGTCAATTCTGCTTTTTCCTGTTTGTATTGTATTCATTTTGAATACAACTCTTCCTGCCTATTTCAGATGCTACCTGACCCTAACAGGAGCTCTACATCTGAAGTTTGGAGGGGCTCCTGCAGGTCCAGCAGGGACAGGAAAGACAGAAACCACTAAAGATTTGGGAAAGGCTTTGGCTATCCAGACAGTTGTTTTCAACTGCTCGGATCAGCTGGACTTCATTGCTATGGGAAAGTTTCTCAAAGGACTGGCCAGGTGTGGGGCAGTTACTCATGTGATGGAATGTCTGCTGTTAAATATCACAAACTTTCCATCAATCACATTCATGTTGCATATTTGTCTTCCTTTTTGCAGCTCTGGAGCCTGGGCATGCTTTGATGAGTTTAATCGTATTGATGTGGAAGTGCTGTCTGTGGTGGCACAACAGATCACCACTATACAAAAGGCCCAGCAGCAGAGGGTGAGAAGCTTATTAGCTTGACATTCACACACTGGTGCATACTGTACCGAGCCACAGAGTACTTGAGTTGTACAAATACTGTGCACTATTTGCAATGTATTTATATATTTTTTTACTGCATTTTGTTATGCTTGTGAGGTGAATAAACTTCCCCTCTTAAAGGCCATTACAGAGACATGGAAGAATGACTTGATAGTGTTATGTACCCAACACAGGCACTGATAAATTAAGTTGTATATATTGTTTTTTATAAGTAATTTTTTCCACCACTACATCCCAATTATAAGGAGGCAGTCTTATGTATCTCTAAGATAATTGTGTGTCTGTTTTGTTTTTAGGCAGAGCGGTTTGTGTTTGAGGGAGCAGAGATCCCTCTTGTCCCTTCTTGTGCTGTTTTCATCACTATGAACCCTGGTTACGCTGGACGCACTGAACTGCCTGACAATCTCAAGGTTTGAAATGTTGATTTAATGTTAAATAACTGTTTAACACAGAGGAAAGCCATATGGTTTTTTAACAAAGGAAATTCTATCTTCTGCAGGCCCTGTTTCGTCCTGTGGCCATGATGGTACCTGACTATGCTATGATAGCTGAGATCTCCTTGTACTCATTCGGCTTCAGTGATGCCAAGGTCCTCTCCAAGAAGATCACCACCACTTTCAAACTCTCCTCTGAACAGCTTAGCTCTCAGGTGCTGTATAGATTTAGAAGAGATCGGAATAAAAATCAGTTTATTCACGTACATTTCTATCTACCAAGAGGAGGGAAGTGGGTGTATGTGACTTTAAAAAACAAGTTAATCGGACAGACATTGCTTTTAAAAAAAATTTAATTTTACAGCTTGAATCTATAAAATATTGGCATACAACACAAAGTTACATAGTTAACACATTCCTGAGAGGAGAAAGAGATGTGTGTTTATGTACAGAATCATAATAAAGATGCAGTATGTTGTTTGAAGTTGTGCTGACTTTTGCTCATGTTTATATGAAGGATCACTATGACTTTGGTATGAGAGCTGTGAAGACTGTGATCTCAGCTGCTGGAAACCTGAAGAGAGAACATCCTGACATGAATGAGGTTGGCAATGTTAACTTTATGATGTAAAACATTGAGTATGGAATGGAGTATTAAAAACTACCGGCTCAATTTATATACCTTACTATACTGACTATATATTAACTAATTCCTTTGCAATCTTACTCTCCCAGGAGTTGATCTGCCTGCGAGCCATCCAGGATGTCAATGTGCCAAAGTTCTTACAGGACGACCTGAAACTTTTCAACGGTATTGTGTCCGATCTTTTCCCGAAGACGAAACAGGAGCCAATAAATTATGGCACACTTGAAGAGTCCATGCGTAATATCTGCACCAAGAAGAACCTCAAAGATGTGGATGGTAAGTTTTTCTGGGACTACAAAAATATCTTCTCCAAAAAGCAGTAGGCTAACCTGGATTTTGGGATGAGTAGATGACTGTATTGTGTTGATTGCAGGGTATATCAGTAAGTGTATTCAGCTGTATGAGACCACTGTGGTGAGACACGGTCTGATGTTGGTGGGACCCTCTGGATCAGGAAAAACCAAGGTGAGTCTTTTAAATGTCACAATAGTGTTTACAGATATTGTTTACAGCTTTGTTCACAAGTATTACTGCTGCATGTGTTAGTGTTATGAGATTCTAGGTGCAGCAATAACAGCTCTGAAGGGCCAGCCCTCTGTGAGTGGTGGTGTGTATGAGGCGGTTCAGATATATGTCCTCAACCCCAAGTCTATCACTATGGGACAGCTCTATGGGGAGTATGACTTGCTCACACACGAGTGGTAAGTGATGCTTTGTTTCTCACAAACCACAGAACAAACAGAAAAAGTTGGATTTATATTACACACACACACTGTTCCCCACCCCTATAGGACAGATGGGATCCTCTCATCTGTTATCCGTGGGGGTGCATCTTCTATGGACACTGAGAAAAAGTGGTACATGTTTGATGGGCCTGTGGACGCTGTATGGATTGAGAACATGAACACTGTGCTGGATGACAACAAAAAACTTTGCCTCAGCTCTGGAGAAATCATCAAGCTCACTGATGTAAGGTTAACTTTCAGCCTTCATTATTTTGCCTGTGTTTCATGTGCATTCAGACATTTTGTGTTCCTCTTGCAGGTGATGACCATGATGTTTGAGGTGCAAGACTTGGCGGTGGCATCCCCAGCCACAGTGTCTCGTTGCGGTATGGTCTACCTGGAGCCCGGTATTCTGGGCCTCACCCCTTTTACAGAGTGCTGGCTGAAGCAGATCCCTGAAGCTCTGAAACCATTCACAGAGCAGCTCAACTCCCTGTTTACCAGATTCCTGCAGGTGAGAGGGGAGACATAACTGAGACACCAGCAGGGAGTCCTGTAGCTTTTGATTATAGTAGATTATGACAAAATAAACAATGTGCTGCCTTTGTTTTTATTTGTGTTTCACACAGGACTCCATCACATTTGTCCGCACATCAGTAAAGGAGGTCATCACATCTCTGGACAGCAACCTTGCCTGTAGTCTGCTTAAACTAATGGACTGCTTCTTTAGTCCCTTTAACATTAAAGAGGTGTGTCCAGCTTCTGTCTGTTAGACTGACCCCAGTTCAATTAATATATGTGAAATACTGTGCAAATATCTTGTTTGAGGCATCAAAAACACTCAAGAGTTCCAGCTTTGTGTGGTAAATATTGAGTGCTGTCACTGTGGTAGCTACTTTAAAACACAAGGCTTACAGCTATCTTAATAACGACATTGTTTTTTTTGAATGACTGTATTATTATTATCTATACTCTGAAAAACATTGACTGTGTTTGTTCCGTTGCACCTGCAGTTATGCGACGTGATCCATCAATAACATTTTCAATGCATTCCATGAACGTGAATGAATGTGCAGGAAGTGACTCATTTTACCTTTAAAATGGTTAAAAACCCTGTTCTGTACTTGTGCATATGCAAATTTTGTTGACTGTGACCCCTCCTCCAATCTTTTATTGTCTCTTAGGGTGAGAGACCACCGCCCAGAAAGAAATTGGACCGTCTGAAGGAGCTGATTGAGCCCTGGTTCTTTTTCTCTCTGGTGTGGAGTGTGGGAGCCACAGGAGATGCAGCCAGCTGTAAGCGCCTCAGTAACTGGCTCAAGAACAAGATGGCAGAGGAAGAGGTCATATCAGCATCTCCACTTTAGCATCCACATACCAGAATAGTCCTAATGTTATTTGTATTGACAGCTGGATTATTTCTTGACAGAGATGAATGTAAATTTATTTTTTTCCCCCAGATTGAGTTATGCTTTCCAGAGGAGGGCCTGGTGTATGACTACAGGCTCAATGATGCAGGAATTAGCAACTTTGAAGATGATGACGAAGATGAGGAAAGAAAAGTAAGTAGATCATCCACAATCATCTAGATTTTCATGCAACCAGCACCATCACATGCATTTTATTTTCATTCAATCTTTTTTTGTCTGTACTCTAGGTCCAGTGGGTCAGCTGGATGAAATATGCAAAGAGTGTTGTCATAACCCCGGAGACAAATTATGCTGACATCATCGTTCCCACTCCTGACACAGTGAGAATGTCTTTCCTCATGGATATGCTGTTGACCAATAAGAAACCTGTGAGTACTTCGACTGAAATTGAGCATCACACGTTCATCTGCAAATACTGTTAATGTTAAAGTCTGTGAACATTACAAACTGAAGCAATTATTTTGAATTCAGTTATAAATGCTGTACATTTGAATACTTTAATTCTCTTGAATTGGCACCATTAGACCAGATCTATATGTATCTGTGTGTGATGCAGGTGCTCTGTATTGGGCCGACTGGCACAGGAAAGACCCTGACCATGGCAGACAAGCTGCTGAAGAACATGCCTGCTGAATACATCACACACTTTCTCATGTTTTCTGCCCGCACCTCAGCCAACCAGACTCAAGATTACATTGACAGTAAACTGGACAAAAGGTACACACGCTGTACATTGTTGATTCAGCTACACAGTATTTTCATACAACTATTTATTTGACTCACCATTTCAATGATGCATGTGCCTTTGTGTCAGGCGGAAAGATGTGTTTGGACCACCAATAGGGAAGCACTTCATCTTGTTCATTGATGACTTAAACATGCCCATGCTGGAGACCTATGGTGCTCAGCCTCCTATTGAACTGCTGAGGCAGTGGATGGACCATGGAGGCTGGTATGACAGGAAACAGATAGGTGAGAATACTGGAAGCCTTTTTCCCACACTATTCTGCCTTGAAAGGGATAGTTTGAAATTATTGAAGAGGGGTTGCTTGAGGTACTCAGTTTGAAGAAATAAGTAGTATCAGCACGGGAGCTAAGCAAAGTACTGCTGTGTATGAGGGCAGCGCCTTCAGACATCCCTTACAACGGGGAACAAAAACAGCAAAGCAAAACAAGGGAGTTTCTGGTCTTCTGCTGCCTTGATCCATTAGTTGGTTTGTGTAATTGTATGACCGATCTAACCCTTTAAACCACCAAATGCACACAATAACACTAATAAACTGGTCAGTCGAGGAAGAGGAAGACCAACAACTCTGAGCGGTAACATTACTATTTTTGTCAGAGGAGTTGGAAAGAGCTGTCTGACAGGAAGGTAAAGTGATAAAAAAAAAAATCTTATTGGCAAGAACCTAATACAACTCCACTTCAAATATATATTTACATTTACAACAACATATTTAACATGGCATTGTATTACTTTGTGTGTAAAATACCAGTTGTAACTATTTAAATACATATGGGTTTTGTAATTGTCATTCAGAAATATTAAACATCTTATTAGATAGAGCATATATTTTGTTTTCCTGTTCTCTCCCCACAGGGACATTCAGGCACATAGTGGACATCAATTTTGCCTGTGCCATGGGACCCCCAGGTGGAGGCCGGAACCCAATCACCCCACGCTTCACACGTCATTTTAACTTCCTGTCCTTCAATGAAATGGATGATGCCAGCAAGAAAAAGATTTTCTCAACCATTCTGGGCGGTTGGATGGGTGAGTCTGGCGTGGCAGTGCTGAGAATACTTACGTGAAAAACAAACAGACTAAAAACAGTTTCTCACTGAATCTCTGTTGTTTTTCAGATGGAAATATGAGTAAAAAGGAGCCAGGCAGTAAGTCAGGGACACAGAGAAAGGAAATAGATTAAGAGTGCAGAATTACATTTAATGTTCAGGATCAGTTAGTAGAGCTTGTATGGTCAAGAATTTACAACACGTGTCTTTATTCACTGAGCATATTTATAGAGCACATACGTTCTATCACATCAACATGTGTTGACCACAACTTGTGGAAGTGTCTTCTGATAAAGTATTATAGTAGTATAGTATATAATCCTCATTTAATGTTAAAATGTTTCTCTTCTGTCTTCTAACTTGCTGTTTTTCATCAGGACCCGTGCCAGCAATCCAACCACTAAATGAGCCTCTTGTAGACGCCACAATCCGAGTCTATTCCACCATTACCTCGCAGCTTCTCCCAACTCCAGCCAAGTCCCATTACACCTTCAACCTCAGAGATCTTTCCAAAGTCTTCCAGGGCATCCTCATGGCTGAGGCTGGAATGATGGAGGTAGTCAGATCTGACCAACCAAATCTAATTTATTTCATATAATCACATTATGAAATATATTGCTAACCTTTCAGGTTTAGTCACTTGATCCAATAAGTACTTACAAATTAAATTTATTTTGAAGTAGCTAGAATCAGCAGTGCCTATTATGGCTTTTGCCACTTTCGCAATAGTGTGCCCTAGAATAACATATATGAAGAAATTTGAACCAAGTAGACATGTTGGAAGGATTGAAAGTACGTTTCAGCATAAAAGTAGTGTTACTTTGGGGATTTCAGGACAAATTGCAGCTGCTGCAACTGTGGTACCATGAAAGCTGTCGGATTTTCCAAGACCGCCTGGTGTGTGCTGAGGACAGGGACTGGTTTGACAGGCTCCTGAAGGACTGTATTCAGGAGTTTGACTGCAACTTTGAAGATGCTGTGCCATGCCAACCTGTTCTGTTTGGAGATTTCATGATTCCTGGAGCTGACCACAAAGTATACACACTCATAGAAGACAAGGAAAAGGTCAGGGAGCCAAGCAATATTGAAAACATTTGAAACCATATTTTTCTGTTGCTGAACTATGGAAGCCCACTTCTGCCAATGTGATTTGAAAAAAAAGATTCATTATAATGAAAACATTCTTGAATTAATGACTTACTTATGTCGAAATAATGACCTATTATTGTAAAA